>VYXF01001196.1:115643-148533 GCA_013397295.1 Polioptila caerulea
CAGCCCCGGGGGCCACAAGAACAAGAAGGCGCCGGAGCCGGCCAAGCAGCCCCCGCAGCAGGCGCGCTCGGGAGTCGGCCGGGAGAAGCCGCGGGAGGTGGGCAGGGAGCCCGGCGCCGGCAAGGAGGCGGCGCAGCGGCCCGGCCCCGGCTCCGGCCCCGGGTGCGGGTCGGGGCCGGCGGCGCTGGGGCCCGCGGGCCGGCAGCAGCACTGCACGCAGGTGCGGACCCGGCGGCTGATGAAGGAGCTGCAGGACATCGCGCGGCTCAGCGACCGCTTCATCTCGGTGGAGCTGGTGGACGAGAGCCTCTTCGACTGGAACGTGAAGCTGCACCAGGTGGACAAGGACTCAGTGCTGTGGCAGGACATGAAGGAGACCAACACGGAGTACATCCTGCTCAACCTCACCTTCCCCGACAACTTCCCCTTCTCGCCGCCCTTCATGAGGGTGCTTAGCCCCCGCCTGGAGAACGGCTACGTCCTGGACGGCGGGGCCATCTGCATGGAGCTGCTCACCCCCCGCGGCTGGTCCAGCGCCTACACCGTGGAGGCCGTCATGAGGCAGTTCGCCGCCAGCCTGGTCAAGGGGCAGGTAGGGCTCCCTGCTCGGGGAGGAGCACACGCATCCATCGCTCGGGGTGCGGTCTGAGCGGGGTTCGGGTGGGAACCGCAAAGGCGGCCAGCCCGCGGCTGTCCGCGGCCAGGCCCGGTCTCCCCGAGGACCTGGTGGCACCGGTGGGGCGAAGGCAGGGACACGCGTGTTTGGCTCCGCGGTCCTTTCTCAGGCAGGTGCGGCAGAGGTGCGGGGCTGCTTGGAGGGACGAGGAGCACATGCATCCATCGCGTCCTCCCGCCCGGCTTTTGTCCCTGCGCTTAGCTCTGCCGCCTGTGGCACACCAAGATACCGCGCTCGTTACCCGTGATGGGCACCTCCTCCGCCCCACAGCACAAGGGGGCTCTCCGGGCTCCAGTGGGGTTTGGGATTGCAGCCTCCTGCCCTGCACCAAGCAGTCGGCCATACTCGCTGGTCCCTTGCGTGCAGTGCTGCCGCTGGCGGAGGGCGCGACGCTGGAGCTGCTGCCCCCAGGTCTTTGTCTGTGCTGTCCCGCATAGCATCCCTCGGGGACAAGGGGCGACCCCGGCTTTGGGGCTTGGCACACTGCAATGAGGGGTGTCAAGGGGTCACGCCGGGAGTCCCTGCCCGAGCTGCTGGCAAACTTGTACAGGTTTCAAATCGTCCGGCCCGAAAGGAACAGGTAATTTGGGCTAAGGTACTGCAGCTGCAGCAGCCAGACGGTTCCTGCCAGCTCTCCTCTTCAAAGGAGGTGATCGGTTCTCGCGGCAGAGGATCTCTGACCTGCATCGGTACATTTCATGCTACTTTTATTTTTATTTTTTTTCCTTTTTCTCCTGCAGAATATAAGTAGAAGAGAAATATTTCATAAGCCATTTTTAATAAATGGGCAAATATTGCTGGTAGGCAGTAGCTCTTTATGCCTTATATTACGCTTTATATTACAGTGGGCAATGCACACGTGGCTGTGACAGGGTGGTTTTTCCATTCATGAATGCCCTTGAACTCAGGGGACACTCACAGCTCCATGTCTGTCAGGGAATTATACTAAGTAACTTCCTAAATTTCTATCTTGGCAAGGAGGTGGGGAAAGAGTAAACAATAACATACTTTTTATTTGCTTAAAAATGAGGTTACTCCTGTTGCTTCTATGGAACTGCTTGCCTGAGCAGAAGTAAAGGCTTGTATCTTCTTAAGACTGAAATTAATTTTGATTTTTCAACAGGCTCTTTTCTAAGTGGTTTGTCCTCCTTTAACCTATTTGATTTGGGCCTACTGCTCCTTTTTTTAATCAGATAGTATTTTTCTCTGCACTTCATTTCAAGAGGTTAAGTTTCCTAGGTCACCTTGGGATATTTAAAAAAACGTACCAAGAAAAAAAAAAAGAGTTTTAATTGACACAGAGCCTGAGGTATGTTGAGGTAGCTGCCCTTACTGCATCTCGCTTTTTGTTAACTTGCCTTTTTAGAGAGGTCACAGTTCTTGTTATTTGTTACAAGAATTTAGAAGGACAATGCTAAATTCTTTCATTTCTAACAATTCAGCCTCTTTCTGCGGTGTTGAATGTTAAAGGCGTTAAATGAATGTTTACTGGGATCGTAAAATGGCTCAGTGAAGAGAAGCACTGAATTGTTTTATTAGTAATAAATTCTCAGCTATATAATCTGACAATTTTCTTCCCTAAACCACTTAAGAGATTTCCAGAAAGTAGGAGCAATTTTTGATTACCAGAAAATGTTTATGTGTGCATCATTAATAAATGCATTTAAAAAACAAGAGTTTCAATCACATTCTTCCAGAAGTTTGCAAAGTCAACTATGACAAAAAGAGAACTGGAATTAAAAAAAAAAAAGAAAGAGGCAGAAATAAAAGGCTGACAGTAACTTAGTAGTTAAATTGATACAACATGGCACATGTCAACCTCTCAGATTGTTCAATCCAAGTGGAAAGGTTATTAGGCAGTACGGTCAATACATTTATTTTCTGGGTTAGAGAGACGTTGCCTGTGATGGGTTTGCTGGCCTGTCACCGTAGCTGGGCTCTGTGTCATGGGAGCCACGTTTCTGTAATTGCACTCCCCTCGTTATGTAATCCCCACTCCATTGCATAATAGGGCTCAAAATACGACTGGTGCTCCCCTATCCGTTTCATTTTACAGGTGATCTACTTTTGACCAGCTAGTTTTTAGAAATAAAAATGGAGCTGACGGAGCATCAAGGGCTGAGGCGCTGCATTCCCCAGCGCCGTGTGGCCAGGTGTGGGTGACTCCTGCCGTGCCGTGGGCAGTCTTGGTGCCTGCAAGGAGCTGTCCCAAACAAACAGCCGTGGCTGTCACCAGGTTAATTGTGTAATTTCCGTAAGCAGCCTGCAACCTGCAGTAGCGTGAAATATTCAAGATGCTGCACATCAGCAAGGCTTGAAGGGTGAGGGCCGTTCTCCATCGCCTCAGAATGAACCTGCCTGAGCAAATGGCAGCAGCCACTGCGCTGAGGGGGAGATGGGGCACTGCCATCACCGGTGAGTCAAAGGGACTTTTCAGAGAAATGTCACTGGTTCCCAGCACCATGATTTAGCATGAAATCACCGTGAATGCTCCAGCCTGTGACGCATCCAAGAGCGCGCCTGGCTGGCACAGGCACCCGTGTGAGTGGGCAGGGCTGAGCGTTCCGCTGGCACACCTTCCTCCTTGGGGCAATTCAGGGGATAGAACCAAGGTGGCTCATTTCGTGAGACATTTCTCGTCAGTCCCATTTTGCTGAGCCAACTGTGGCACTGTCATTCTCTGCTGGCTCTTCAAAGAGAAACAGCACTTCTTGGTCTGTTAGTAGAGCTAGTAGTAGCTGTGAGCATGTATGACCTGTTTGCTGATGGATGGATCCAAAAGCAGATAAAATTAACGTTGAAAATACATTTTCAGACAGTTAAGATTCTTGACAAACTCGGATGTTTTTTCATGGATTTCAGACCTTTTAGCAGAGTAGAAGAGAAATTGAGATAAGCTGTTCTGACGTCTCATGGGGTGTCAGTCAGGAGTTGTGTCTGTACAGAGCCAAATGTGCAACAGAGAAATTAAGAGTTAGCAATTTTCTGTTACTTTTCAGCATTGCGCTTGTAAGTGGCAAAACCTGTGTCCAAGTTCTCAGACCATATCTCCCAGGGCTTGGATTTTAAAGCAGGATGGCTCTTTCTCTAGATTTCACCAAGCAGGAACCGGATGCCTCAGGTGACCTTGCGTGAGAGATACCCTACCTTATGGGATGCACACCCTAGCTTCCTATCATGAATCTAGCATTGTATTTTTAGATTTTTTTTGTCTGTAAAGAAAAATGTTTTCAATAGAAGAGGAATTACTTTTGTTTGAATATAACAATTCAATGGTCCCAAATTTAACTTTTTTCCCCCTCAGTTTTCAAGGAAAAAATGTTAATTAACAAACAAGTTGGGGTTTGTTTGGTTGGTTGCTTCAGCTATTCAGCTGAGAAAATCAATTATTCACACAGCTCTAGTCAGTATCTTGAGGGGAATTCTCAGTACATCAAAGGCCGAAGACTGTTTATCTGTCTGGGATCCAGAATCCTATTTTAAAAAACTTGGTGTTGTCCTTAACTCAACTGTAGCCTTGCTTTTAAAGGGATGACTTTGTACTTGCTTCCTGCACAGTCAGCTGCTTGCTGGTTCCTGTCGTCACAAGGCAGGAGCTTGGCCCTGCTGAACCGGAGGAACAGTCGCCGTGAGCCGCTGCAGAGCTGGGGTGGCAGCCAGGGAGGTGGGGTGATGCTAATGAAATAATTTAAATACCAGTTGTTTATTGTCCTGGAGGCAGCCGTTCTGTTCGACATGTCTGTCTAGGCAGAGCTTCCCATGTCTGTCTCTCTGTGTCTGTCCAGGCTGTGGAAGTGGCCCCATGGAGTGTTACTCCTTCTTAGCCCTTTGAAATGATGTATTGATGATTTCAGAGAGAGGTTTAAAAACTAGTCAGTTGCTCTCCACTTCCGGATAATGGTGCCATTGTCACAATAATATCAATAATGGAAGGCAGGGAGGGAGGAATGGAGGGAGGGAGAGTAGGTACTGGTTGTAGGAGAGGGATGTCACAGCAGGAGATTCATCATGGCTCTCCCTGAGTGACAGTGCACACAGATGAGACCAATGCCCATGTTTCAGGGAGGAGTCTTCTCTCTCATTTGAAAACATGGTAGATGATGTGGTCCCAAAGGAAAAGGAGTGGACTTGGTCCAAAAGTAAGAGAGGATTTTGTGTCTTCTAATAGACGTGTTGTTTCTCACTGGATAGAATGGTTTGGTGGACATTTTAAAGAGGACAAATCTATATATACTAATGTCCAAGTAATGTACCAGGGGGTTGTTTTTTTCTTATTTTGAGAGCAACAGAGCTGCACCTGACGCCTTGGGGACTTAAGATGAAAGCTTGCAGTAGTGCTGAGCAGTAGATGCCTTGTCCTCTGTTTTAGAAGTCCCTTGTTCTCTCCATGGAGGCTGGGGACCAGACTGCCGGACAAAGGCAGCTGTCAGGTAACTGTCAGCTCTGCAGATTGCCATGAGGAAAGGTCTTGGTTTTGAGGGAAGTACTCCCTTATTCTTCCAGTGAATAGGAGGAGCATAAAAATGTTTCTGGGATTCTTGTGGGGAATAGAAGAAATTACCAGGACATAATACAATAGGAAAAGGGTACCCCTAATTCTTAGTATTCTTGCTGTTATGGGCTTTTATATCATGATTTAAATAAAAATCAAAAGATAGTTTATATTTAAGCTTTAATTTTTGTATCAGAAAAGTTCCTAAATTCAAAGTTGTTGGTATCTAGTACTTTGATCCCTTGCATTGTGGAAATACCTCAGTGGAACTCTGGTCTTTTGCTTCAAATGCTGTGTGCCTTGTATGAATATTGAACAGATTTATCTTCCTCTTTTAAAGATTCTAATATCCCAGCTGCGTTTTACCAGATTGAAACAGCAGAAATGGGCTTGTTTTATGACAAATAACTACAGAAGGTAGCTGTTCATCATGGTCTAAATTACTCCATCCTTTCGAACAAAAGTGTGAGAGAGCAGATAGCAGATGGGACTTGCACGGTGTCCAGGAGGTCAGCAGACTCCAGGTCTTTCAAATATGTATAGCAGAAATTAATTGCAAATCCATGGGTTTTCATACTCCAGATGCTGGGTTTGAGGAGTGTAGCCATGAATAAATCAGCTAATCTCAAAGGCTGCAGAAATGTACAGAGAGCACAGTGGTTTCTGAATTATTTGGAGCCATTGTATCCTATTAGGGCCTTAAAAAATGGAATTGTTTTATTTTTTGCTTTTGATTAGTTGCCTGAGCAAGTGATGATGGTTATCCTCAAGGGAGGAAATGTTGCTTTAGGTCCATGAGTGAAAAACATTGATTCATATACAAAAATAACAGAGGAGACCAAGTGTTAGGGGACTTATTTCCCATGAAGGAGTATAAATGCTGGGCCAAAGAGATAACAGAATATTGTTTGTCTACAGAGGAAAATCAGATCTATTGGCCTTCCAAGATGTCACCTTCAACCAATTTGAGAAATGTAGGATTGGAAGCTGAAGTTTAAGTGGGAGCATGTGTATTGAGATGCTAGGCCTGATAAATGGGCTGGAAAAAATAATTGTTCATGTGTACTCTGATATATTGGTGTTCTGACCATCCACTATTATTATGCAAATATATTCTAGTGAGAGGAATGAAGACACAGGGATTCCAACTCATTGAAATAGGAGGTCGGTTTAATTCTTTTTAAAAGCAGAGGGAACATAATCTCCATTTTTCTCCTTCAAAGCATAAAAATGAAAATTTTAAATTACTTTCAACTATCCTTATTACTGTTAAAATAGTCATCAAATAAATGAAATCCCTAAATTAAACCAAATTTAAAACATGCTTTTATTCTTCTTGGCAATACTTAGCTGATCTCCTAAATAAGAATCTGAAAGAACTGTGGCTTTGGATTTTTTGAGAAAATTGAATTTGCTGAAAAGAGCAAGATTCTTCTTCCCTGAATTATATAAGAAGTGCTCATTTTCTTCAGTGTGAGTGTTCAGGCAGAGAGATCCATGAAGCATTGGGGTGCTTTGTCAGATACTTCATTGAAAATAGTGTTTTTTCAAATGCAGAAAGCCTAGTCATGAAGGGTGATGTCCTGAAGGAGTAACCTAAATAACCCACTTTCTATTGTGAGGAAGATTTACTCTTCCTTTTACAGTCTAGCCTTTAAAATATGCAGCTTTCCTAGCATCCACACAATGCCCAGGGATTTCCATGCATGACTGGATACTTCCAGATTGAAGATTTGTAACTCGGCAGTAATTCAGCTCTGCATATCCTGGGAGTCTGATTGCCAGGCATGATCTGTGGCATGTCCCCCTGTGGGCATCTGCTCTCGCAAAGTGGGACAGTGGTTAAGTAACATAATATTTACTGCATTTCTTTTTCCCATCTAAGCTCCTTTGGGCTGGTGAGAAGTTAGTGGAGGGCTCTTCTTTTCCTTGACATAATCAGTCCTTCACATGCAGTTTCCAGTTTTCTCCTGTAAATGCCAAAAAAGGTAATGCTGACATTCAGTGCGAAGGGAGATGGGCGGTGGGAGGATTGCTGGGCGCAACTCCTCTGCAGTTAAACAGGGAGAAGCTCAGATGCTGTGGTAGTTATGCTGGCTGAATGGCTCAAAATGCGTCTTCATTGTAAGGTGCACAGGATCCAGTTGTCACACTTGTAAATGGAATAGCAGGTTTCTCTCAGATATCATTGTGTTTTTTGAAAGTGTGGGATCTGGTCTGAGTTGTACTCCACGGGTCATTTCTGGAGGCTGCTGAGCATTACATGGTGTTATCCTTTAACTCCATCTGGAAACAGCAGTAACCAAGTCGATCCTGGAAGCCTCAGGACAAGCTTTACAGGAAGGACGTGATACTGTTACCGAACCTGGCTCACAGTGAAATGAGCGCTGCACTAGGCATTGAAAGTGTCTGAGCTAGGGAGAAGCATAGGTGTGTTTTGATGAAAGTGAATTTGTAGTCCCTCCCGGTGTGCATGGAAGAGGTAAGTGGACACCACTCTTCAGATGTTCAGGTGATTCCTCTTCTGAAACAGGATCAGGATGCCAGTCTGATTGTCCCCATTCCCATTAAAAGTCACGCTGAGGAAGGACACCTCAGGCGTGTCCGTCCTCAGCCACGTGTGGCAGGTGTGTGCCTGCCTCGTGCGCGTGCAGAGTCTGTCCTTGGAAAATGTCTTCTTATCTACTTCACAGTCTTGTGCGTTTTCTTTGTTAAAATCAATGATCCCCATTGATTTAATCCTTTGCTGCACAGGCTCTCCAAAACCCATGGAACTTCTGCAGTGACTCCTTGATAGAGTTACAAGTCAGTTATAATCCCAAACCTGCATTCAAAGATGAGTGAAAATAAACCTGAGGAAGGAAGACATAAGCCTGCGTTATGAAATGGCCTGGAGCTCAGATGCTTGTCATAGTCAGGCTTTATGAGCTGTGGAATGACTTGGTATTTCTCCTGTTTCTAGGCTTGTGATACAAATGGTAACATGCCCCCAGCTGCAGTAAGAAGGGCTCTTTTCCATAATACATGTCCATGAAAAAACCAGAGCATTGCATAACAGAAGAAACTGATGTTACTAGTTTTTCAAATTTTCTATGAATTTCTATAAATACTACATTTTCTTTAAACTTGACAATATTATTGCCATTAAAATATACCTGGCATTCAGGTGTTCTATAATTATTTGATAAGTGCTCAAACTTGTTTCGCAGTTTGAGCACTTAGCCTGTGAAAAGGTGATCTGAGTTTAGCTTCCAGGTTTTGCCACTGACTTCAGGTGCAGTCATGGGCAAGTCATATAATTTCACTATATTCCTCTTTCCCACACGTAAAGTACAGAAAAATTTTTAAGTGACCCAAAGGTCATTTGAGGATATGTGCTTAAAGCACTCAGAAGTGAGGGCTCTCTGAGTAGATGTCCATGTGCATCAGTATGAAACATACTGCAGTCAAGAGATTGGCACATTCACATAAATAGCAGGAGAAAAGCACATCCACTTGTGACTCTGATCTCACTAAATTTGGGTTTAACTCGATTAGATGTTCCCAGAGGCAGCCTGCTTTTTACCTCTGTTTTGTTCTCTTTTTTTTTGTTTGTTTATTTTAGCATTGTAGAACTTAGGGGAATGTGAAGATAGGCATTGTTGTGGTGCCTTTGTCTTTACAGCCTGTCACAAAGGATGGTTGGGTTGGCTATGCTTTGGTTGGGTTCACACCCATGACTGTTTGACTTGAGTAGCTTCAGGTTCCTGATCTGGAGGACCTGTGGGCTTATGCAAAGGGTCATGTTCCCAGCCTTCTCACCTGGACTGGCCCTCAGGAACCTTCCCAGTGCCTGATTCCACAGAGAGGTAGTCCAGGGAGCTCAGCAAAAGACCAAGAATACATAGCAGAGAAAACCTCCCTCTGTCACCTAGACTAGCAAGTGCCATTCTGGTGGCAGGGAGCAGGGACTGTCTCTTTTGACAGAAGCTCACCATGTTGTCATACCTTCAGCCCTGGAGATGCTTGAAGCACCAGTAATGTAGTCAGCCACACAAATTTTCTTATTCTTTGGCCAGCACAGAGTTTATCCCACCCATAAAATGCAGGGAGGGAGTTTCTTAACCCTCATCTGTGCTGAAATCACGCTGCCAGCTCGGTGCTGACTTAGGGAAAGGCGAGGAAGAGCAGCACAGTGCTCTGTAGCTGTCAGACGGAGATTGGGGCTGTAAGTGTTTCTATCGATTAAGAGCTACTGGCACCAGGCTACTGGCAAGACAAATGAGCATAAATAATTACTCAGCTGCAACTCAGATTTCTTTTTCCTGGACAAAGAACAGTTATGCTCCCAGAAGGCACAGTTTATAGGATGCTTTAAAGCTAGGACTTGCTATGTTTTCACTTCTTTTATGGATTATTCTTAAAAAGGAGACAAAAAAAGGCATGGAAATACTGCTTTGGAAATTACACATTTGCAGGAAAACCTCATTGTTTTAATTCATTGAGATTGCAACCTTATGAGTATTTGTATCACTTTCTGCACTGCTTTATTTCAGCTATAGCTAATAATCATATACAGCACGATATAAATTGTGTGCGGTTTTTGAGACGTGATTAACTGTGCCTCATCAGTACATGAAGGAAAAAGATTATAAACCATGTAATTGGGGGGAGAGACTGTGTATATTGCGCTCTAACAGCGATGTTGTGACACATTGCAATCACTGCACTGAGAGCATGACAGTACTCACTTCAGCATCGCTCTGCTTTTGAATGCGCCTCTAAAGCCAGGGGAAATATTTTCCTCTGAAAGCTTGTTTAAATATAGGATAAGGCTGGTTCAGGCTTAAGCATTGAGTGCCTCTGTTCCTTATCAGAAAATGTTTGAGTAGGTTTGCATAAAATAGTTCGAGCCCGAAGCCATTAGTCACTGGCACATTATGGAACATGTTATGTACCGGAAACAAATAGCATGCTTCAGTATTTAGGAAATCCATAGATTTTGTGTCCATGGATAAGCCTGGCTCAGCAGACATGGAAAATGGGCATGTCCTTGTGGATCGCTTTCCTGTCCATGGAGAGATCGCCACAGATGCCGTGTCTGGTGACTTCCTGCAGTCTTTTGTGTGCTTCTCTCTATCTGCTTGTTTTCCACCTCTTGACATTTACCTAAGGTTGGGTCAGCAGAACCTGCTGTAGAGATCTGTTTAGAGATGGAGGCGGAAAAGGAAACTGTAGCCATCCATGTGTCCTTATGCTGGCTTACATGATGGGCCAGGTTTAGCCCCTTGTGCAGAAGGCTTGTGTGATTTGCCCTTCGGAGACCAACCTGCAGTTATTTGCATTGCCAGGACTAATGAAAGTACACAGGGCTGAGGAGATTGTGTTAAGAGCTATGCTAACAACATGAAGGTTTGCCTGCTTCTGAGTCTCTTAGCTGTGCCCTACTGGAAATGTACACAGCTTTTTGTTAGCTGGTCCAGGTGAAATGTCTGTATGTGACTGGAGGTTTGCTTTGACACCTCAGAAATCCACAGGATTTAATGTAAACACAGGAGCTTACATTATTTCCACAATAACATCAGCCCTGTAAGGGCTCATGGCTGTGTACACTAAATCTCTGAAAATTTGAGACCTAATTAAGCAGGGAGTGGCTTCAGGAGTGGACTGAGCACAACCTTGAAGGGTTCAGGACCTTGCTGTGCAGTGCCACAGCTGACCTGTGCTGGCAGTTCAGCTCCAAGTGTCTGAGCTGGACTTGGAAACCACCACAGATCCCCTCTAGCCAGTTGTTTCAGTGATTGTATGATCCTGTGAAAGGCTGACCTCTTTTACATAGTCATGTCCTTCTAGGGAGTGCCAACAGGACACCCATGAAGTACACCTGATACTCCTCTAAAATTATTGAGTTTGAATCTGGTTGCTACTATCATTTATTTGACAAGAGAGGGAACTCCCTTTGTGCAGAGAAATCCTCTTGGGCCTCTCCTGACTCTGGAAATATCAGAAGAAATGTCAAGACTGCTTTTCATGACACCATAGGCCAACTGTGGGTAAATACATGGTCAGAGGGGCCTCAAGAGTTTCAGGCTTCATATTTGGTTTCTGTACAGGACTTAAATCTGTCTTTGGACTACTTTGTGGTCTGGTGATTCTGGGGAAGAATTGACATGGCACATTGCTGATAGTGGTACTGACAGGTTTTAAAGAGTTAGTAGTTGTTGAGATTCATATTTTTGAGCGTGTGCTTCAGTGTCACAGAGCATTATGAAGGGGAGATGTGTTCATAGAGACTACTGTGGCATCATTTGGAAGTAGAAAAGCTGCCAGATTTGCCCACAGAGGTCCACAGATGTGAATGTGTCATGTTTTAACCTCAACTGCCAACCAAATGCTACAATCACTCCCTCATCCCATCCCCTGGCTGGCTGGGGAAAAGAATCAGAAAAAAAAAAGTTAAAACTTGTGGGTCGAGATAAGGAGTTTGGTAATTGAAACTAAGTAAAATATAATACTAATAGTTATAATAATAGCAAAAACCTCAATTGTCATTAAAGACAGAGAGACCAAAAAAAAAAAGAAAACACAAGAAAATCAAAGTGTGCACAATACCACTACTCACTATGCGCTGACAGATGCCCAGCCCCGTCCCCGAGCAGTGATTGACCCCTCCTAGCCAGCTCTCCCCAGTTAATATACTGGGCATGATGTTTTATGATGTGGAACATCCCTTTGGCCAGTTCAGCTTGCTGTCCTGGCCATATTCCCTCTTGGCTTCTTGTGCACCTGCTCATTGGTAGACCACAAGGCGCTGTGGAAAATCGTCGGCTTAGTGTGAGCGTTGCACAGCATCAGCTAAAACATCAGGGTGTTACCAACATTATTCTCATGCTAAATCCAAACCACCACTTCTTCTAGAAAGAAAATGAACTCTATTGCAATTGAAACCAGGATAGGGGGACAAATGATATGTGAGATTCACCTTGGGTGTTTTGCTGAACATGGCAGGAGGGAGCAGTTGGTCCCTTGGTATGGCCAGGGTCCTGAGAAGGCTGCCCACAGCAGATCGTGTTCCAGGAGGTCTTATCAGGGTTATAGACTGGATACTTATCAGCTATTTGTGCAAGCTCATTAGTTTGGGCAAAGCCCGGCTGAGTGGCATGCGATTGCTCGCTGTGCCACGCAGGCTGGCCACAGCAGGAGCACGGGCGAGGGAGGAGGCTGAGCACAGCACACGTCCCCCTGCGCTTCAGCACGGCTGCATAAAAACCAGTTGGGTGCTGTGGCATTGCTTTCACCTTTCATATGTTTCTAGCTTGTTAAAATTATATCTTGATAAGTACATGAAGTCACAGCAGATGGCAAAATCTGAAACGTTCTCTCCAACTCTTTAATTAGGTTTTCAGTTATCCCTTTATGAAAGGCGCTCTGCAAGTGTCTGAAAGTATTGCAAGTATTTAAATAAGCTCCTGGTGTGACTTCTCAGAGCTGAAGTCGACAGTGATATCTTTATGAAAGGCTTTCTTGGGTTTTCGCTGTGGTTTTTAACCTCTTGTGGAATGTTTTGATATTGTTCAGATACCAGTTTGATATCTTTCTGGACGCATCAAAACATCGGCCATGCAAATGATCTGTATTCCTTACCCCGGCAGTAGTGACACGTGGTTTGGGGATTGGTCAAAATGTAATTGTGCCCAACAGAGCTGCAGACAACACATACTTAAACATTGTATTTACCATCACTACCATTTACAGAATGCAGCAGCTCACAGGCTCCTGTCCAGAGTTAAAATGACTGCATGTTTAAGTAGCAGGCTGAAAATAAACTGTAGTCAGGGCTGGTAGTGGTGCCTGGTAAAACATTTGACACTTTCTTCTATAACTGTGCCCAAAATGGCATTTTTATACTTAAACTTGGGAAGAATTTTCTGGAAATGGCAAACTAAAAATCAGTAAGGTAGTAGATACCACCCAAGTATAGGCTTGAAAGCGTCTTTAAGTTGGTCAGTTGAAATGCCAGCCTTCTTTCTTTTTACCCCAGGTTTACTTGAGGCACCAAATAGGGAAACTTTCAGTCTAGGAGGTTAAATTTTATCCAAATTATAAACAGCTGACAGGATATTGGTTAATAAGAGACAGTGCTGACCATGCCACCCATAGTTTCTGTATAAGCATAGAAATACATGGACTGCAGCAGGGTAGAATTAGCTGGTCTTTGATGGTGCAGTTCACATACAACCTGCATATGGTACCAGAGTGGAAGTGGATTTAATGATCTGTTGCATTAATAACAGAAAGGTTTCAGAATAAACCCATGAAACGATGCTGCTTTCATCTGATATGGCTCCAGTAACGTTTTACATGATGTTTACTGCATCATTAAGACACCAGAGAATTCTTACGTTCCTGCTTTGAAAGCCGTACGCAGTCGGCACCAAACATGAGCTGTTCACAATGCAAAGGTCCTATTTCTAGGTACAACTTGGTACTAATACTTTGTAAAAACTGGGGAAGATGTGAATCATTCTGTCCTAGGTGCTATGCATATAATTCAGAAAGGTATCAAAGTCTTAAAGGATAAAAAATAATGTGCAAAACATGGTAGATGGCAAATGGATCTAATCCAGAAATTAAGCAGCAGAGTAAGTTTATATTTGCTTTCAAAAATATTTCATCAGAGAGATTTTGAGGACAGCATTTTCTGTGCTGATTCAATCTTCTGTTGTACTTTGTTTTATCTTTTCCTATGTTTCTCTAAGTGTGCTTCCAACAAAACCTCAGATTAGGAAGAAAATACAAAATATTTTGTAACAACAAAAATACTCCTGCAAAAAAATTACGATTGATAATTATATATGATATAATTATGGATGATAATTATTCAATAAGATTTTAAAAATATGTTACCCAGCTTTATTTAGTAATTCCATCTGTCACAACTAAAAATGAGCATTTTCTAAGAAAATCTAAGATCAGGACTCAATTGAGAACCATTCAGATCATCCTTATTTGGGACATATTAATTGCCAGATTTGTGTGGAGATGTCAAAGATGTCTTGCTGTTTGGTCTATCAAGGTGTTTTAAAGAGGAAATAGATTTATAGTCTGTAAATGCAGCTAGGGAGAAAGGCAGGGAAAAGCATCGACAGGTAAAACAGTTGTTTTGGAGGAAAACAAATGGATATAAATTGGCTGAATAAATCGACTTGGGAATTGAATCTTTGGTTAAGGTATGCTCTAAGAGATAGCTCAAACTGCTCCAAAAAAATTATTTGTTAAAATAGGAGTAGGAAACAGCTTTTTACTTTCATATGTCCATAGTTTTGCTGTAACAGGAGCAATGCTGAACACAAAAGAGCCTCTGCAATATTGTGACAGCTTTCTAGAAAGAAATTGTTTGTCCACAGTGCAGACTAATCTTACTCATTTTAGTCTGTAAAATTAAATTTGATGCTCCGAGGACAGATTTTGTTGGTTTTTTTTTTTCCTATTTTCCCCTTTTCATTCCTCCATATACCTGACTATTTTCTCAGTATTTGTTGCATGCTATACTGCAAATGCCAATTTTTTGTTTAAATTCCAGATTGACAGTAAAATCAGGGAAGCAAGAGATGATTTTTGAGCTAAAGAACAGAAAAAAAAATGAGAACAGAAAAGAGATGGGAACATTCTAATTTGAACTGAAAAATTGATTACATACTAACTTGGTTCTTAATAATTGTAACACTAATATGGTATCCACTCACTAAATACACTTTATTATTAAAAAGACTTTTGGTGCAATCTATAAAACAATTACTAAGATTACTAGTTTGTGACTTTAATAAATTCTATTTGTCTATTTTGTAACAAATCCAGTAGGCATAAATACTTTAAAGGTATTTATTTCATTTTAATTATTTTGTTTAATGGTATTCATTGTTGTAGAGTGGTATTAATCTGCAGCTATAATTCTTTCTTTTGTCTCAGTTGGTTATTGACACAGACCCATGTGAAAAATAAACTAAGCTATTGATAACTCAGTAAAAGTCTCTAGTGCCAAACAAGGATTTGAATTTTCATACAGCTGTGCAGCTAGAGGTAATACCTAATGGCAGAGTAATGAAAATGCAAATGGGTATGTTTCCATTCATTATCAAACTTGGCGTGAAGGGGTGATAAACAAATTAGAACTTTCCATTTAAGATGGAAGCAAGTTGGTTTAAGGCGCTCCTTTCGGAAGGGGCAGAGCTGTTCATTTCTCTCGGGGAGGTTGCAGGAGGATGGATGGATGGATGGATGGATGGATGGATGGATGGATGGATGGATGGATGGATGGATGGATGAGGTGTTCCGCGGGATGCGTGTCATTTTCGGAGTCCCTGCGCAGCGGCGGTGGCGCGGGGTGAGGCACGGACAGCCCTGAGCGCAGCCGTGCCCGGGCCGTCGCTGTGTGCCAGGGCTGTCCCGGCGGGGCAGGAGGCAGGAGGGGCGGGCTGAGGCCAAACGGGGAATGCCGGGGGTGTCCTGGCCGCGGAGGGGGCGGCGAGCCCCGAGGCACGGCCGTGGCAGCAGCCGCGGGGTTCTGCAAGCACGGCAGCGTGCCCGCCCAGGGGCTCGCCGGGGAGGGACAGACCGCCAGATGCCGCCTTCTTTTTTGGGTTTTTTTGGTTGGTTTTTTTTTTTTATCCCCTCCTTTTTCCCAGTTCGCTGAATATGATTTTAAGTCATCTCTGATAATGCGTTTGTCTGCTCAAGTTTGGGGAACTATGCTTGCTGGAACCTGTAAGTGAATGCCTCTTGTCCCAATGAGTTGAAAAGTTAAGCTGTGGTTTCCAGATGAGAGTTCACGTCTTTAATGAAGGTTTTCTTTTTTTGTGTTTGGCACAGGGCCGTATCTGCAGAAAAGCTGGCAAGTCAAAAAAGTCATTCAGTCGAAAGGAAGCTGAAGCAACATTTAAGAGTTTGGTGAAGACCCATGAAAAATATGGGTGGGTCACCCCGCCTGTCTCTGATGGCTGATGTTAGCAACCTGCTCTTGACAAAAATGCTGAACAAAAGTACTGTGACATCTCCTCAGTGCTGTACACCACCCATCCTTTTCTACTTCAGCTTCAGTTACATACCATGAATGTCAAGGAGACATCTAAGTTATTTATGAACAGATGTGTTTACAGAGGGAGAGAAAAAAAAAATGCTGTGTAGGATTATATTTCAAGACTGGAGAATGGTCATCATTGAAGTCACTTGAGCGGATGCTGAGATTGCGTCATTTGCCCCCATACAGCCCACATTGTCTTCAGCTTCTTTCCATGACAGCAGCACCAAACAGCAGTACTGGAAAGTCTATCCATTACTGCTCAGTTCATTTAAATGTAAATGAAACAGTTAATATTTAATAGGGAAGCAGTGCATTGCAGGTACATGTTTGCTGTGCTGTTTATCTTTGTCTCCTAGCAGGTCAACATAACTTGAAGATTTGTCTTTATGTGGAACTGTGGTCTGCTGTGACTAAATTTAGACCTCATTTGTGCTCTATATATGACCTTTAATTCATAAATGAAACCAGAATTAAAATGCTGAAAGGTCCTAGTGTTGAAAAATTATTAAGTGGAATCACCCAACCGGTTACAATGTGCTCTCTGTGCTGATATTGTGATGTGCTGTTCAGAAATAAACCAGTGCAGTTAGCTGAAGGTTAGGTGTTTTTTTAAAACATCTCCGCACCAGGGCTCAGAGGGGTTGGTCAGTGGTAGCAGAACAATGATTTCCCTGCCGGTACCTTCTGCAGTAGCATGTGGCCTGTCAGTTCTTCAAAACAGCAAAACAAATGAGTAGAAATGGACAAAGCAACCTTAAAATTTTACCTGTTTAATTTTGAAATGATATGCCAGTAACAGAGTAAAAATTTTCAAGTCAAATGGAACATGGTTTGTAAGATGATTTGCATGACTGGAATTTTTCTTTTTTATTTTCACTCAATAGACATTGTATGTACTTAGAGCCCAGTATCTGAGAAAACCCACTGATGTATATAAATGTCCTATTATTTAATCATTAAAATTTAAGTTTTCTGGTAAACAAATTGAAAAAAAACAACTTTCTAAGGGACTCCATAAAAGCTGAAGGTAATGTTAAGAATGGTATAGAAAAGCATTTAAAAATGTGGATTCCGAATGGAAAATCGTATTGGACACGTGCTGAATAAAATCACCAGTATCGTTTCTGTTGCCTCAGGAATTCAATCATTTTGGCCAGCTTTTGTATTCAATGTAATGGATTTTCTGTTGTTAGATTCCAAGCACCATATAGATGTATCTGTGGTGGTGGTATTTTAATTGAAAGTAGGACAGTATCGATTGTAAGACTGATTTGGAGGGGGAAATCAGTGTGTGTTTGGAAGCACTTTCCATTATATGGCTAATGCGAGAACAAATCGAAATGGTTGACCAGTTCCTGTTTGTATTTCAGCAACATTGGAGACTCTACAGAGAGCTTGGGGGTCTGGAGTTTGATTTAAAACTGCATGCAGCATAGAAGAACAAAAGCAGTACAATGGAGTTCAAACACAAGAGAAGAAGCAGCAGAGCAGATGTCCTTGCAGTACTGGTGCAAAAGCACTGCTCAGAGGCCATCAAGCTTTGTCAGCTAGATACAGAGAAAAAATAATCAAAGCCTTCAGCAAAAGGAATATGCAGGTCAGAGCCACTCAGTTTTGTGGGCATACCCGGTTTCTTGCACTTCTGATCTCCATCAGTAGTCACTTCTCTTTCTCCTCTGATCATTTGTGGTGTGCCTTAACTCAGTTACAAAGGGAAATGCTTTGTACCATAAATCTACCCAGATCTTGCTGTCATTTATCTCACTCTGCTTTATACTTGGAGACAAGGCTATAAGCAGTGTATATATGTACTTTTCCTCTCAAAGTGCCTATCAGTTCTGTGCATCCAGCAGCAGAATGTGTCTTTTGAGTGAGGAATAACATTTCAAGTATTCACTTTCTCAAGTTTTACAAACTTCCTTTGCTCTCCTTTATGGAAGAGGAGACTGGTATGTTTAGTTAAGCATCAAATAATTTGTAATCCCTAGCAGGGCTCCCTGAGAACACAGAGAGTGATCTAGCCCTGGCAAGCATAAGTTTTTTTTATTTTCCTTCAGAACAGCTCTTCCCTCATCAGCACAGTAAAATTATGTCAAAAACAGCATGAAGGTGTGGTAAGTCTTTGGGGGGGGGATTATTTCATTTTCTGCTGTTTTTTAACCTGTCTCTTTTTTTCTGTCAGTGGGTTATTTTAAATCTTCCTGAGAACCGTATCTTTAATATTTAATTAAAGGGTTAGCTAAAAGGAACGTAGTGGGTGGATTGCTACCACTTCCCTCAAACCTACTTATTATGTGTCTTCTTAAGTGTGCTTTAAATAGTTAGAGCAAACATCATCGCTAAAAATCACAGTTACTTTCTGGCTGTAGGAGGTTCTCTGCATCACTCAGTGTCTTGGAGCAGTAGGAGAGGCAAATCAAAAAATCTGGAGTGCTTTGAAGCTGTAGCAGAAGGGGAGCAGAGTGCGTGTGATGATAAGCTGCGGCAACAACTCGTGCGAGGAGGAAAGAAGGCAAAGTACACTGCATGAACTAGGGCAGGATGAAGTTCCTGCTGCACCTAAAATAATACTGCTGCTATTAAAGAGATGATGGCTGTGCTGGGAGCATGCAGGAAAAAGGGGACAGCAGGGAGTGCAGAAGCTTTGTGCTTCTGAGCAGGAAGGAAAGGAGGGAGATGGCTAGGAGAGGGATTAATTAAGAGATCTACAAAGAGAGTTTATCTGTTTAAGGGAAAATTAGTTCATGGTTTTTGTCTAGCTGTATGCTATATGGGTTCTACTTCCTCTGCAACAGACAAGCCTAATAGAAAAGTGAAGGTGAAATTGGGAAAGATGTATGAGGGAAAGGAAAAGAGGAAGACCTGAGAGCAGAGAGAAAGTATGGTCTGGAGAAAATGTAACTGGTAACTGGGCAAGTAAAACACAGGATAAAAAATAAAAGACTGATAATGGAAGGGTATAAAATGAGGGATGCAGCACAGCATCAGAAAAAGCAGTTTAGGTAGGACATACTGCAGGAACTTATTGCAGAGCTGCTCCAGGTACCTAAGATCCAATAATTTTTGTTTGTGTCCCAGAAAGTGAGAGCTTCTTCCATGTTCTATCCTTCTGGCAGCTGAGAAGAAGGATGTTAGGATTTGGAGCTGTCTTGTGGAACTCAAATCAGGCCATCAACGTCTCTTCTGTGACTGAGAAATAAACCCTACTGTCATTCCCAGATTCTAAATTCCAGGAGGCCAAAATGAAAACAGATTGGATGGTCATCTGCTTGGTCAAAGTTCCTCAAAATCAGCGAAGTGGGAGGATTTCTTTTGCAGACAGCAAACCTCAATATTCCCCGTTTATCCAATCAAAATTCTCCTTAGGATTTCTTGTAAAATTAGCAGTCAGCACAGGTCCTTCAGCTCTCATTAGACCCATTTTATCAGGAACATTATTTTCCATCTGCTGTCCCCAGAACAGATGATTAATTTGAAACTATCATCTGGGGAGGTGTGAAGCTGTATTGGGAAGTTGCTTCCTGGCTTCTTTAGAATATATCCTTTTGGAGGATCTTCTTTGAGTCTGAAAAAGCTGTTTGAATGGATACAGGCATTGAGAAAAGCAAGCTCATGATTAAGGAAGAAAGCTGTCCCTGAATACCTAAATGCTGAAAGATTTCCACAAAGAACAGAATTGATTATTTATATGGGAATGTATTTCTGTTTCTTCAGAAATTGGTCCTAAAAATTCAACAATCGAAACCTTAGCAGTCAAAGACCTCTTGAACTTACATTGTTTTCTGTCCCAAACACAGCTTGTCTCCTCCATTCCAGCCTAAACTTCAGTCCTGAGCCCAGAGGAAAATCCCAAACACAGCTTGTCTCCTCCATTCCAGCCTAAACTTCAGTCCTGAGCCCAGAGGAAAATCCCAAACACAGCTTGTCTCCTCCATTCCAGCCTAAACTTCAGTCCTGAGCCCAGAGGAAAATCATAGGTATGGTCTGTTTATTTGGTGCTGTGGTACTGTATTGTGTTAAAAAAAAGAGACTCCTTTCATTATCCTTGAAAGCAGTGCATAAGATCCTAAAATGAAGCTTCTTTAGTGAACAGCAAAGTTGGAACAAAGCCTTCCTAGTATGACAAATACATGTGATATGACAATGTTCCATATATATATACTTTTAGAAAACTCATTTAGAAAGACACTGAGAGTCACAACTGCCAAGCAGTGATGGCTGTGATGGCCAGTGCTCTGATGTGCATGCACTTTCCATTCCCCAGGAACTTGCAGTAGAGAGAAATAGCTTCTTGAGAGGCTGACTCTGCAGAGAAAAATAGTGTAGAATTAACTTTGGCTTTGAGATTTAAAGCATTAATTTAAATTAAATAGGTTTTCTTCTCCACTTTTTAATTTATTTTTCTTTCATAATTTTCAGGCACCCACATGGAGCCACACTGGCAGTATGATCAGTGTGGTAATTTACATGACTCCAGTGAGGTGGTTGATTAGGAACACACTTCTTGTTGGAGAAGTTTTTAGAGGATAACTGACGTGCAGCTGAATGCCTGGGTGGGGAGCTTGGCAGACGCACTGAGGATTTACTTGTCAGTGTTACGTAGGCAGATGTGATGCATGCATAGGCCCCCCAAAGCTTAGCTGAAATCATGGGGAAGCATTTGCATAGAGTCAGTGTGAAAAGTTTGTCTCTTCCAGGCAGGATGTAACTTCTGGCAGAGAGGTTCCTCTGAAACTGTGCTATGATCTATACAATAGAAATAAGTAGGCCAACCTGCTGGCACAATATAATATTCCAGTTAGGTTTTCCCTCCCTGACAAGCACCAACTTTTTACTCTGCTACAGACAACTCTTTGAGAAGATGGCAATTAGTAGAAATGCTGAAGTAAAACTCCTAGATATTACCTCCTCCAGCTTTCCCAGTGCATTCCTGAGGTGAAGATGTAGCCCTGATCCAAGTGAACAAGCGAGACAGAGAGGGCTGTGCACATGCACTGAGACCATGCACTGCCCTACAAAGTGCCAGCTTTGTAGGATGAGGGGGGCAGCAAGGCTGTGAGCTTACCTAGACAATGTGCATCCTGTCTGGTCAAATACTGACCTTGCAAACACTTCACAAACATGCCTATTGCTTGGATTGAATCGAAGGGCTCAGTGCGCCCCTGACCCCGGTTCCTGCTTGCAGAGCAGATGGGTTACTAAATACACACTGTGGATTTTCATGTAAGTTAGCGACACAGTTAAAGTTTTGCTTTGCTGACTCTGAAGAATAAAGTGGCTGTCAAACTAGGTCTGAGCACAAATAGGTTGGAAGTGAGTCACCTGCTATTATCAGAACAGTTGCACTGTAGAGGTGGTTTCGTCCTTACATCAAAGGGTGGAGGTGAGGTACTGAGGGAGAGTCACCAGTAGGACACTGCAAGACGTTTAAAAGACAGCCTTCCTCTATCATGTGTGTGTGTCCCACATTACTGACTACTTAATTGCATCCTCCTAAGTGTACATTGCTCTGCTTTGTAAATTTTACCCCTTCAAAGTTTTATTCATATGCTAAGGAAACATTAAGCAAGCCGTGTAAATTTACATTAAAAGCCTTCGTTTCCATTTGGAAGCACGCAAATGCCGTGCTGACGCCTGTCAAATTTCACCAGCAGCTTCCTCACACAAGTCATGGACAATTCACTGATGACGGTAGTTACCACAAAAATAGAACCTCTGTAATTTGGATGTTTGACTTCTCTTTTCGCTGATTGCTTTGTCTTTCGGTTTGACTGACTGCAGAAGAGAAGTCAGGCTAACAGCAGTGGAACTGTCATAGCGTTTGTTTATTTATAACAGTTCCTTTTGTTCATGCTGCTAAATAAGGTGGCAATAAATATTCATTGCAGTTGTGCTTCACCAAACGGGAATTCAGAGATAACTCCTCGAACTCTGAAAACTTTGCATTTTATACTCAGTGTTTGCCACCACACATAGCATTCATTATCTTTTGCTTTAAAGTATTCTTGTATTTTCTTATTCAGTGACCTCCTGTGTTTTAAATTATTTGGGGTTCATTAACAAAAATATGTGAAGTATGTTGCAGGTCCTCTTGGCAAAAATCAGTGAAATGTGACTGAACCAATTCTAGTTGCCTGGGTGATTCAGAAGCGTACTTCACTTGCCATTTGCGTTAGCAATATCTGCAGACTTCAATAAATATTCTTCACCAAAACCAAGGCTTCAATTTCAGCACAAAATCCATGCTGACATGGATTAGCATGTGTCTCAGGAATGAAAGCAGACCATCCTTACAATAAATTTAAACCATTAATGCTAGGATCACTTAGTTCTGAAAATGCATCGTAACAATACAACACAGGTAATGCCTTATACTGGATGAGGTTTTAATTATTTGATTATTACATAAACATACTTTTACAATGTATTAATAGAATTTATGATAATCCCAGCAAAGGGGGAGGAGTGATTGATATCCTGGAAGGGGAGGCTCCCACTCAGAGGGACCCAGAGAAGCTGAAGGATGGGCCAACAGGAACTTCTTGAGGTTTGACAGGGACAGGCATTAGACCTGTATTCAAATGGAGCCACCCAGCTGACCAGGACAGGCTGGGGCTGTCTTGCAGTGCTGCAGGAAGGAACTTGGAGTCCTGGGAAGACAGGAATTTCAAGGGATCAACACTGCACTCCTGTCTCAAGGTCTCAAGGAAGACCAGCCCCCACACTGGGCTGCACTGGCAAAGGCATTGCTAGCTGGTCAAGGAGTATGATTCTTTTCCTCACTTCTGGAGTACTATGTCCAGTTTTGGCCCCCCAGAATATGGCACATTTTGACAAGTTGAAGGGGCACCAAGAGAGCTCAGGGTCTGGAGCCTGTGATGTGCAGGAAGAGGCTGAGAGAGCAGCTTCTGCTGAGACAGGGAAGAGAAGGCTGAGAAGGGACTGACAGCAGTCTTGCACTACCTAGAAAAGGATTGCACAGAAGATGCAGGAAGCCACTTCTCTGAGGTGAACAAAGAACAAGAGGTAGTAGATGCAAATTGCAGGGAACAAGGTCCCAGCTGGATGAAGGGAAGAACATTTTCCAACCATGCAAGCAGGCAAGCACTAGAGCAGGTTGCCCAGAAATAGTGGAATCTCCTCTGTGGAGGATTTTTGGGTCTCAGCTGCATAGTGCCCTGAGTAACCTGATGCATGCTTGAAGCGGGCATTTTGACTAGAGATCTCCACGGGTCTTTTCCAAACTAAATGTTTCCATGATTCTGTTATATTACATGTATTATAAAATTCTGCTTTTCAGAGATACTGGGAAAACAAAATTTATAGCCAAAAGCATGCCTGATTCATAAAGCTGCTAACCTCCAGAAAGTATAAAGTATCCCTTTCCAAGCACCCTGTGCTCTAACTTCACTACATGGATGTTGGAATATGAAGTTGTACAAACACCTGCTGAAGGTGTCACTAATTCACACTAAAATTCTTGCATACCTACACCAGCTACGATTCCACGGTTACAAATATTTTCCATGTAAATGGGTGTTTTGAGAGAACTTTAAATTCTGCTTTCCCTGATGAATTTTAAGCTTAACAGGTTTGTCATGTTGTCTGTTTTCCTGCAATGCAAGATTGAAAAATACTTCCCTCAGTAGAAGTCATGGAAAGCAAGCCTGGAGCTTACAGAGGGGATCTTCTGCAAGAAAGATACTTAAATTACAGAATTAAAACTACACCAGTTGAAGTAGTGTCACACTGCAAGCCTTTCATGATTGCTAAGGTGAGCTGTCCTTGAGTTCTTAGGGCCAAAGCCTTTGTTCTCAATAATCCCCTAGCTTTACATCCTCTAAACATTCTGCAAATTAACATTTGAGGAGAAAAGGATTTTGGTGGCATTTCTGACAGGGACTTTCTCCTGTAATATGTCATATCATAGAATCATCGAATGTGCTGAGGTGGAAGGGAACCACCAGGATCATCAAGTCCAACTTTTGGCCCGGCACAGGACACCCCAAGAGTCATACCCTGTTCCTGAGAGTGTTGTCCAAAGACTTCTTGCACTCTGTCAGGCTTGGTGTTGTTGACCCTTCCTTTGGGAGCCTGTTCCAGTGCCCAAACACCCTCTGGGTGATGAACATTTTTCTAACATCCAACCTAAACCTCGCCTGACACAACTTCAGGCCATTCCCTCAGGGCCTGTCACTGGTCACCACAGAACAGAGCTCAGTGTCTGTCCCTCCTCTTCCCCTCATCAGGAAGCTGTGACTGCACTGAGGTCTCCCCTCAGTCTCCTCCAGGCTGAACAGACCAAGTGACCTCAGCTCCTCATTATACAGCTTCCCCTCCAGACCCTTCACCATGCTCATAGCTCTCCTTTGGACACTCCTAATAACTTAATTCTTTTTTATATTGTGGTACCCAAACCTGCCCCTAGCACTCAAGATGAGGCTGTCCCAGCTCAGAGCAGAGCAGGACAATCCCCTCCCTTGCCCAGCTGGCCATGCTGTGCCTGATGCCCCCAGGACAGGGTTGACCCTCCTGGCTGCCAGGGCCTCATGTTCAATTTGCCATCACCCAGGATCCCCAGGCACTTTTCTATAGCACTGCTTTCCTGCATCTCATTCCCCAGTCTGTCCAGCCATCCAGGATTGCCCCATCCCAGGTGCAGAATCCAACACTTGACCTTGTTAATTCATACAGCTGGTGATTGCCCATGTCTCTAATTTTTCAAGGTCTCTCTGCCCTTGAGGGAGTTCCTCCCAGTTTAGTGTTGTTTGCAAACTTTCTTAGTATTTCTTCAAGTCCTGCATCCAGATCATGTCACAATACAGTTCTGCTTTGCATTTGATGTCCACATTCTGCACAACAGATCCCAGTTTGGTCAATACATGTACTTCCCCTGTCCACCTCATAGGGTCAAAGGCTCTACAGGCAATGTAAGGACCTGGATTTACTTTCTTTCCCTGCTCCCTTAAAAGCTTTACATCACTGTGCCTGAATATGAAAACCTTCTCTGATTTCACTTATTTTGACCCCATTTCTGAGATAAAGTTGTGTTGTCAAGTACCCCTCCCTCACAAGGGCAGCCAGAGCACTTGGAAAAACAAAGGGATGGAACAAAGGGCTCATGTATTCGAGTGAGTAGCCCTAGAGCACAGCTGGTAACATTGCCACCGTGAATAGTGCTGTGATTCAGCTCCCTTATCCTCTGCGTCCCGCAAAATGGAGTCATCCTGGAAGTGCCGTCAGTCTGAGTGTTAGGCACTGCAAGAGCAGTTTTGCTGCTCTCGGCGAGCACAAGTGGTGTGGAGCTTTACAGGGCTCTTGCAAACAAGGTGCATCTGTGCTGAGTTGCTTCTCCCCCTCTTCCATCACCGAGCAGAAAAATTCTGACCCTCGTCCTGGCTTTCTGAGCAGTGACTCTATGGGCAGTCAGTTATTCCTGATGTACTTTCAATCTTTATATGTATTTTTATTTGGTATTTACATATATNATATATATATATATATATATATATATATAGGTGAACCCTGGGCCAAAATCAAGACCAAAGATGAAGCAGACTCTGTCTTGGTATTCCTTTGACCATAACACCCATGAGGTTTTCAGACCTGGGGCATAACTACATATACACCTTCAGCAGGACTTGAGGTAGAAATAACAACTTTATCTAGGGCCATTTCTGCTCTTCTTTCTGTATTTGTGGTAATAAATATAAAGGTTCCTGCACACTGGAAGTGAAAACATCCTTCACCAGTACACCTACTGACTGTGTTCCTGGAAGAGCTTACAGGTTCTTTGGAAGGAAATGAATCAGAAGTTATTGCAGCCTCCTGAGGGAGAAGCTTCAGTTTATGCTGTTGGTTTCTCTTGAAATCTTCTTTTAACAGAGAAGAACATTAATTCCTGCCAGTAAACAAAGCCAAAGAGGGATGGATGAGAAGTCAGGGGTTGCCTAGATATTTGAAAGATGACCAGAAAATTCTTCATAGGTCTTTGTCCTACATTACTTCATGTGCCTTGAGCAGCTATTTTTTATGCTTTTCACCTTCCCAGTATTTTCCCAAGTGATTTGAAATACATGTGATTGTACTCAAGGGGTTCTGTCAGTGACACCATCAAAGGCCAGTACAGACCCCTTTTAAATGTAAAATTATGGTAGGAAGGAGAACACTCAGAAATGGGTGTGTATTCCCTGCCTCTTCAGCTAGCAAGCAGAGATTGTAACTGCAGAGCTATACTTGACTTGATATGTTTTAGGGGAGTTTTGTGCAATGTACCAGCCGGTATGAGAGAGCAAATTTGTCCTTAAAAAGTAAATTGAAGTGTGTGTTTAGTTTAATTACCACTAAGAAACATGCTGCAGCCTTTGTGTGGCTTCAAGTTATTATTTGCTGGATCAGAGCAATTCTGGCAGCCATCTCCTCTTGGAGCTAGATGTATGAATCTGAGAGTAGAGAGCCCAGGTTTATAACAAGGTCATCTCATCTCTGTCACTGAAATTAATTTCAAGAAATAGATTCTCTCTTCAGGACACTTTGTCAAGTGATCTGAGATTTTGCCACATGACGTGTAACAAGAGCTCTAATAATATAATGGAGAAATTGAAGCAGCATTTTGATTTCCCAGTACCGACATCTCTTTGTCCTCTAATACTGATGCTCTTAAACAAATGAGGAAAGCTTAAGAATAATCATTAACTCATGAAAATACACAGCTGGCATATCCAGCTTAAACTGATGTGGGCAAAGCACAGAAGGTTTTTTAAACATTTGGCCAGATTTTTCTCTACATAAGCAGAAACTAGTGAAAGGACAGGACCTCCCTGTTTCTGATTAAAAAAAATCTTCAAAGGATCCTTAGGAATGTCCTTAACTTTTTACAGAGGCTAGTTTTACACTACGGGCAAAAAATCTCTTTTAAGCAGACCCCCCTGCCACTGTGCACTGCTCCCAGCTCCACAGACATGTCCTGCCCCTGGTTCCCTGATAGACTGCCAAACGAGGAATACCATTGCTCTGTAAATGACAACACTGGCAAAATTTAGTCAACATTGGTAATGTAAAGAGATTATCCCCTGTGACTCGAACAACTAGTCAAAATGTAATACCTTGTAGTAAATTATTTCAACTAGATTAAATCTTTCAATCTGGAAGAGAAGCATTTAGATCTCTTTGGTGGAATCCACCCTCTTGTAAGAAAATGTGAAGTCTTACCTTCTCCATCTAAGAAGGAAATATGCAATAAAAGACTGCTTCTTATTTCTTGACCAAAGACATGTCCTTGTCTACAGGCTGCCTTTGGAAAAGATAGTTTTGTTTTCCCTTCCCATTTTTTTACTTCCCTGTATGAATCATCTGCTGTTGCCTAAGGATAAACCTATCAGATTCCTTGTGCTGGGGTAGAAATGGAGGGATAAGAGTGGAGCAGGGTAAGGGAGAAAAAAGAAAAGCAAAGTTAACACAGACTAACCTGCAAAGATGTTACTGATCTAGCTAAAGGGAGCAGCTTCAGAGAATCAGATACAAGAAAATGAATTGAGCTGAGACAGATAACCACCTTCATGTCACTCTCTATTAGTAAGACAGACATCCATAAAAGGCACTCACACAATTAAATCTCAGTTGCCAGGAAATACCTTGCCCTCCCTTCATGTATCCATTCCTTCCTTCCTGAGCGACATAACACTTTGCATTGAACCTGAGAAATCACTTAAAAGGAAGCTTCACCTTCACCAGAGACAAAAGTAGTTAACATCTCCACCCCCAAAGAAGATAACAATCCAATTTATCAGCACTAGTCACAAGCATGCTTTTTACTCAAATAAAAATAACTTTTAATTTAGTGTAAAGGGACCCAACTATTTCAGAAAGTGGAAAGTGACCTTATGGAAATTGGTAAGAGTTGGTGTCAACTTCAGCGTGATCTGTGTGTCATGCTGAAGACACGATGGCTTCTCCAGATTGCTCCTAATGACTCAGCACTGGGAACTGCATTGAAGGATGCCAGAAGGCACCAGCATTGCCTCAGAGCTGTGCATGCCCTTGGGGAGCCACTGAAAAGGATGAGAATCACAGAATCACAGAATGGAGTGCTTTGGGAGGGACCTTAAAAGGTCAGCTAGTCCAAGCCCCTGGCAATGATCAGGGTCCTCTTCAACTTGATGAGGTTGGTCAAAGTCCACCTGACCTTGAGCACTTCCAGGGATGAGGCATCCACAGTTTCTCTGGACAACCTGTGCCAGTGTTTCACTACCCTCATCATAAAAATTTTCTTCCTTACATCTGAATGGACTCTCAGTTGGAATCCATTCCCCTTTGTCCCATCACTTCATGCTCTTGTGAAAAATCCCTCTCCAGCTTTCTTGTTGGCCCACTTCAGGTACTGGAAGGCTTCTATAAGGTCTCCCTGGAGTCTTCTCCAAGCTGAACCACAAACCTCTCAGCCTGTCCTCACAGGAAAGGTTCTCCATTCCTTTGATCACCTTTGTGTCCCTCCTCTGCACTCCCTCCACCAGCTCCCTGTCCTTCCTGTGCTGGGCCCCCCGAGCTGGGTGCAGCCCTGCAGGTGGGGTCTCACCAGAGCAGAGCAGAGGGGCAGAATCCCCTGCCTGGCCCTGCTGGCCACGCTGCTCTGGATGCAGCCCAGGACACAGCTTGAATGCAGTTTGGCTTTCTGGGCTGTGAGTGCACATTGCAGGCTCATGTCCATCTTCACATTCATCAAAGCTTCTCAGTCTGCAGTTACAGCTTTGATTTTGTCTGTTATTGCACCTGATCCCTCTGCTCAAAGCTGATCAAAAAGGAATCTCAGTTTTCACATTGTTACATGCAGGGCAGCTTGGCTATTGGGTAACTTTATTGCCAGGATATTTGAAGGCTCAGAACATGCTCTACAAACATTAGACTTTTCCTAAAGAATGTCTAATGATATTTATATATTTTATAGTAAAATCTTTCATTATTACTTGCAAATTCCAGCCTGTGTTCATGATGTGCAATATAAACAACTGCTTATGTTGTGGTAGGCAAGATTTGAAAGAGGCATCTGGTTTGTATTTTTGATGTAATATAGAAATGTTGAGATCAGTACAAATTAATTGTCCAGCTGGATGAGAAAGTCATCTAATTCTGTGTCCTGATGGCTCAGAGGGGAGAGTCAGAATCTTGTCCTGGGGATCAGAATGATTCAAGTTGGAATGGAGATGATCTCATTCAATCCTTCACTCCAAAAAAGATCATCTGGGACATTAGATCAGATTCTTCAGGGCATTTTCCTCCTGAAATCCAAGTATCTCAAAAGGTAGACACTTCTCCACCCCTCTGGGCAGCCAATTCCAGCACTTAGTTACCCTCTGGGAGTTTCCCCTTTTCCTCATGTCCAATTAGTAGCAGGGCTGCTGGCTCTTTTCTTCTTTATGACAACCTCTGAGAGAGGCCTGCATTGGTGTGAAGTGAATAAAACCCGTTCAAAAAGAAAGAGAAACATGGTTATATTTCCCCAGTTTGCGTCTCAAGGTGACATTTCAGTGGTTCATCCTCATGGAATCTCCCTCCAAGCAGAGGTCTCCCATGAGCTGCCTACAGCAGTGCCCAAATCTCAGGTGGTGTTCTCCATCTAAAACTCAAGTGTTTGAGGAGTTTTATCTTCTCCTTCCACTTCTCTTTCCTTCGTGTTGATTGTGGAGGGCCATTTATCATGGAATCCTCCATTTACTTGTCTCTCATTAGGTTCTTCATTCAACTTCCCTTGTAATAGTCTCAGGCTTTAACTAAAACAAATAGCCTTGTAGTCTTCACAAATTTTGCTGACTCGCTGTTCACATCCCCTTTCCAAATGTCCACATATTTAATATGTTATGTGGATCACCAGTTGAAGCTTAATGTTTTTAAACATTGTGATGTTTCTAAACTTTTGCCACCCTGAAAACTGATTTGTCAGTTCTACTCTGCTTGTTGTATCGTGGCCAGATTTGTAGCCAAAAGAAAATTCTCCATTTTTATAACTACTAAGAAAGGACTTCCTGAAAGGTTTTTGAATATTGATTGCATTATGTTGTCCTTCATATCTATTACTATTTTAATTTTTTTTTTTCTCAAATGATCAGTTAAACTTATTTGCCAGCTGCAGGCATAAGTTTTGCTGGCTCTTGATTCTGAGGATCACCCAGAAATATTGGGTTTTTATCTAGAAAATTAAAAAAAAAAACCACCTCCCAAAAAACTCAGAACAAGACAGACAATTTAGTGTCTTTTCAACCTTCTAGCATAAAATCAGGATTCAGTGAGAAATTAATGTCTAATATTGTAACAGATACTATTTTATATATTATGTAATATTTATATAGATAGATTGTATATTGCAATACTATAATATATTTTATGCATTCTATAATGTAAATAGAACTGCTTAGATTGTGTTATATAATAAATCACAATAAATCCAAAAGGCTTCAGGGTGCCCTAATTGCAGGCTTCCAGTACTTGAAGGGAGGCTACAAGGAAGATGGAGAGGAACTATTTACAAGAGCAGGACAGGGCGACATGGCTTCAGACTGAATGAGAGTAGGTTTAGATGAGATATTGGGAAGAAACTCCTTACTGTGATGGGGATGAGGCACTGGAACAGACTGCCCAGAGAAGCTGTGGATGTCCCATCCCTGGAAGTGTTCAAAGTCAGGGTTGGATGGAGCTCTGAGGAATCTGGTCTACTGGAAAGTGTCCCAGCACATGGCAGGGAACAAGATCGTCTTTGGGGTCCCTTCCAACCCAGGCCATTCCATAATTCTGTGAAATAATATGTGACATGTTATTATGTAATCTGGTAGCACATAGTATATTATATAATTATACTAACATGCATATATTATACACTCTGTTATATAAACCTATAACAACACACATGCAGAATATACAGTGTATGTAATATAGTTTATAATATAAAATACATATAGTTCATCAATAATCAGTAAAATTTTAAAATAATAGACTTAAATTATAAATAAACATTTAACACAAAGTAAATCAAAGGTAACCTGAGTATATACAGATTTATATAAACAGTGAATATAGGGTGTGCATTGAAGTTTACCATGTGTTGTATTCTATGACATAATTTCATTTTCACCCCTTCAGTATCCAGTTTATACCCCTTCCGAATTTTTGAGCCCAAGTCAACTGGACCTGTTGGAACAGGCCACTCTTTTATGTGCCATATTGGTTTGGTGCCTCCTATTTTGTTCACCAGTTTGTTCTGGTACTTCCTGTCCTCAGAAGACTTCACCATCGTTCCTGAGCCCAGAACTGGCATCTCTTCAATACTGCAGAGGCGGTGGCTGTTAGGAAGTCGCATTGCTTGCCTAGCAGTGGCCTCAATTGCTCCCTTCAAGCACCAGAGAGAGCAGCTCTTGCCTGGACACATTTCCCTCAGGAGCTGGAGCCAGTACGTGCATCCGTGCTTCATCACAGTTGCTCAGTCCTGGAAAGCAGCAGTTCCACTGCTGTGCATACACACAATTCCCCAGAGGCATCTTTTCCTTTTAACATCAGATGTTTGACCTTCAAAATCCTTCCACGTTCCTCTCACCCGCAGCCAGCTGCAATACTTTAAATTGCTTGTTATTCCCAGTGTTGCAGGATTCCTCTGGCTCCCAGCAATCTCTCCCAGCTTCCCAAGTTTCTCCTAGTGCTTATCCTCTGCCCTCCCACTTCCCATCCTGATCATCGTTTCTCCCTGAAGCTCCCCCTGCCTCACAGCCTCCCTGGGGGCTGGCTGCCTATGTCACCTCCCTGCTAGGATGCCCTTTGTGAATGGATGCATCCTTCTGGGAGGGAGCAAGCACGCAGCCTTTGGGAGCACATCCACAGCCACGCAGGCTTTTCCCCCGCGCGCGGGTGCAGCGCTTACAGAAACGAGGAGCTTTAACTCGGCCTTTGCAATGGTTCTGCTCACCTACCTCTGAGGAAGCATTGCTCGGGCACACTGCTCCACTCTGGGCTTCTTCAGCACCCTGGGCTCCTCCAGACACACCCTACATCCTCCAGGGGTGCAGGGAGGCCGAGGTGTTGAACAGTTTCTTGAACAAGGTCATGCCCCTCTGAAGAACACTGGCACAACGCGAGCTTGTGAAGCTGCTGTCAGAGGCTGCCTTTGCTTTGGCTTCTTTTGGGAGGCTGCTTCTGGGCATCCCTTACCTATGCCACACATGAGAGCAGTTTGGTGCTGGTAGCACACATCTTCCAGGCAGAAGGGGGTGAGCAGCTCTAGAGCCAGAGCCAGTCTTTCTATCAGAGACCTTTGATCCCAGTCGGGGGTCTGGAGGCAAATACAGTGATTTCCAGTAATCACAGTGCATTTGTTAGATTCTTGTTCTCAGATCTTGCTTAGAAACAGTAGTTGGCATCTGTACTTGGTGCAGCCAGCCATAAACGCAAGTGTTGTCCTTACCAGCTGTTTCAGACTTTTTGTATTTATCTTATGACTAGCATCTACTGTTCATTCTTTCACAGTAGGGCTCCTCTATTGGCAGTTTCAGCAGTGAGCCTGACAAAAGTTATCATCTGTATATTCCCTCTCTAAATCAATGGTAATTTGCTGATAATCACTCATCTCCTACTGGGACCTCTCCGTCATCCTATGTAGTGTGCTTTTTCTTTTTTTTCCCCTTTT
>VYXF01001196.1:149628-178521 GCA_013397295.1 Polioptila caerulea
GAAGCTTGGGGGGGCATAATCACTCTCTACAACCGCCTGAAAGAAGGCTGTAGTGAGGTGAGAGTCAGCCCCTTCTCCCAAAGTAGCAAGTGATAGGACAAGAAGAAATGGCCCCAAGTTGTTAAAGGGAAGGTCTAGAGTGGATATTAAGAAAAAATGTCTTCACTGAATGAGTTACCAAGAATTGGAATGGACTGCCCGGAGAAGTGGTGGGGTCACTGTCCTTAGAAGTGTTCAAAAAGTATGTGGATGTGGCACTTAGGGACATGGTTTTGTGGTGAACACGGTGGTGCTAGTTTAACAGTCAGACTCATGATCTTAGGGGTCTTTTCCAACCTGAATTACTCCATGCTTCTATGGAAGAGTCAGCTGCCTGGGGTTTTTTGCCATATTTTGCTGAATGGCCTCCATACAGGAGCAGGTAAGCACTGGAGCAGCTGCCCAGCAAGGCAGTTTGCCCTGGGACATTCCCAAGATGCAGCTAAACCCTGAACAACCAGGGAAGTTGGCCCTTCGTGGTGCAGGAGGCTCACTGCACCCCCTCCCCAAGTCCCTTCCAACCTGGCCTGTTCTAGTGTTTGCAGGGTCCTGCTCACCTGGTTTAGCAGGCAGAGTTGATTGGAAATACAGTCTCGTTTGCTGCGAGAACAGAGCCCGGAAATTAATCTAGAGAGGCGGAAAATGACATCAGTTTCTTGTGGATGGCTGGCATGCTACAAAGAATATAGCAGGGAAATACCCTGTTTCACGATGTTTACTTTTTCAGATTAAATCTGATTTAATGTGCTTTTCTATAAACTTCAGGAAAGAATCAGGCTGAGCTCGACTTTCTTTTCAATGTAGTTCATGCAGGTCAACAGCATCGCCCTGTTATCACACCCTGTTATCAGGGTGCCCTGTACCAAGGCAGCCTGGAGTACATAATGTTAATGTTATTCCCTCTGTTCAGACACACCATTTGTATTACATTATCCGTCCTATTTCTTCTCCAAGGGAACAGCACAGTCTCTGTAATAGCATGATCAGTGATTTCATATTATTTTAACCCTGTAAACCCTTTTGTATGACATCAGTCCTTAACAAAGTGTGTCACATCCATGACCTGTTGCAATTTGTCACAGGAAGAAAAATATTAAAGAATTAGTTCCTTTTTTGAGGCTTTTGAGTAAGGTATTATGCAAGTTTTCCAAACATTGGATATAAACTCAAATTCTGTTTGGACATGAAAAGCAGAATAACTGGATTCTCCATAGGAATCAAATATAAATTGTTAATCAGCTGTGATGACTGCTTTTGTTATTTGACACACGTTTTCTAGGTTTCTCTTTCTCTCCCCTTTTTTTGCCAGTGTTGCTTGAGAATGCTTTGATGAGAAAACAAAACAATACAAAACAAAACAAAAATCCAAAAACCAACCAAAAACTACCCCACCAAACAGCTTTGTTTATCACAAAGAAAACCCAGACTGGCTAATATCAGAAGCAATTCAGTTAATCACTGTAGTCCCACCCACAGGGAAGGAAGACTCAGTTGCTCAGTTGCCTTAATGTTGTCTCTGACTGTCTTTAAGATGCTCCAGATTAATTAAAATATCTCCATGGGACGGGCTGACATCCTGTAGGACCTGCAGGAGACCATCAGCACACACATGGGTTACCTCTCTCCACAGAACATTTCTTTTTGAGACAATCAAACCACTTGCCTGCTATCAACACCTTCCACTGGTATTTCTTCCCTAGAGAGGCACTTCCCAACTTCCTTGGAACATCCTGTAGTCCCACCAGGACATGTGCCTCACAGCTTTCATTCCTTTTGTGCCGTCACTTCTTTTTTGAGATGATGAACAAACTGAATCTCCTGCACCATCTGATTTTACCACACTCCAGTGAGTAGTGTCTTACACCCCCCTGGTCAAAGCTCAGGCCTGGGCTGCTGCTTGCTGGGGTGGGTGGCCATCTCTTGACCAAAATTGAAGGGAGCATGGGTTTTCCTGTGCTGTCTAGTAACCAGATAACCATGCCCTCTTTTTTTAATTATTTTTTCTTTTTTTTGAGTGAATAAAAAAGTTCTAAAACTGCTCAGATCTACCCTTTGTATCTGAAATCCACAGTCATTATGTACAACTCATCCTGTGCCTCTAGAGACAACGTAACATTTACAGCTGAACATATGACTTAATGAAAATGGGAACAATTCAGATCTGTAGATGCCTCACATTATTCATGTGCTGCAGCTCTCCTCAGCCAGCAATGCAGCATTTTGGAACACGGGCCACAATTCCCCAGCCTTGTACCTCTGCAGTGTTCCTGAAGTAACAAAATAGTGGTAGTGGTACAAAATGCCACCCTGGAGATTTATTTCTACCACAGCAATCTAACATTAACAATTTCATCAGCAGTTGCAACTCTTTTATCCTCTGATTTATTATATAGTTGTAAGAACCATGAAATCTGCATTTTGACAGATTCCCCTGCATCACAGAATTACAGAAAACAACACTGGCAGTACCAGCCTACTGTATGTAGGGGATCCAGTAGCTGTGTTGTTGGGCCATTTCAGACTGGTTTAACTCGAGTTAGGCAGGCACAGGGGCTTCCCTAGTCCCCAAATGCAACATTTCCACGTCTGAAGAGCCAGAGGGTGGGTGAAGGTGTACTCAGCAAAAAGTCTCAGGGGGCTGTGGCTGCCTGTGCTTGGCTGAAGGCATTCACCTGGAAAGTGATCCTAGGATCAGAAAAAGACTGAGGTTTGAATCAGCCCTGGAGGAGAGCTGGTCCAACCCCCTTCTCAAAGCAGAGCTGGCTTCCTGGCTAGGTCAGCTTGTTCAGGGCCTCACTCAGACAAGTTTTGAAGATCTCCAAGGATGGAGATCCATATCTCTCTGGGCCACTTGCCCCATTGCTCAGCTCCTTTTGTGGGGAGTAATTTTTTCATGTCCCACTGAAGCCTCCTTTGCTGTATCTTGGTATCCTCTGCTTTGAGTCACATCACTTTGCCCTGAGAAGTGCCTTTGCAAAATAAAATCCAACTTAGCAAGAGAAATTGCAGGATAACAAGATACCATTCTCTACAGTTTGTTCTTACCTTGACGAATGGCTCAGAGAAAATACTGATAAATATATTCAAGAAAAAAGGATCAGCAGATGATTTCAAACTGAGCTGTCGATTAACTCTTTTGAACCTGCATTCTCTATTCAATAATGTATCTAAAATGATGACCTAGCCCTTCAAAAATCTGAGGCTGTTCATGCACATAATATCAATCAATGTTCTTCCTCTTAGGGACCAGAGGAAGAACAAGGTAGAGAGTAATGAAATAAGTTACACCAAGATAAATTAGACAACTTCACAAATTAGACAAACCTGATAAACATCATCAAAGGATACCTAAAGAAGTAGCTTTCACTGACTCAGAAGACTTAGCAGTCAATTTGAAAAACTGAGTATGGGAGATTAGCAAAGAGCAGACATCTCTAAAAGGCTGAGAGATGCTGGCAAATAATGGAACAATCAGCTTAACTTCACGGCTGTCAATCTGCCACCTTTCACTAGCTCTACAGTATTTTCACCAATAAAAAATATAAATCCAGATAACCTAAGCTGATTTTGCAGCAATGAATTTAAACACCACCATAAAATATATTACTAAGGTGTAAAAGAAAAATAGTTCTGAGGTGAAGGCCATTTTGTATCAGCTGAATGCACTTGTCTCTCTATACTCAGATCCAAAGTTAGGAAGTTATAAGACAGAGAAAAAAATGGCTTTAAAAGTCACTTGGGACAAATGACACAGACATTTTTTAGTATTTCAGGTTGTTTCCAACTCCTTCTTCACTGCCCTGAATTACCAGCTGAGAATATGGACACACAGTTGGACAGTGTACCACACTAACAGCTGACCAGGGAGACATCCAGACCTACAAGGGCAAGAAATCCCGTGCATAATGAAGGCAAGATACTCTGTACATAATGTACAGGGTATCACCTTGCTGCACAAGAAGTTAGTTGGTGAATTTGAAGGCTCTGAAGCCATAGAGGAGTTTATGGGATGGTTCTCAATACCCTCCTTGGTAGGTTTCTAGGTTGATGAGCCCTGGAAAAGATTCAGGAGAAACTGTGAGAAGAGAGGTTGCTGTGTTCCTAAGGACCCTTTTTTCCCTCCAATATGCTGGTATTTTACAGACAACAGGCATTCAATGAGAGTATTTTGTGGACATATGTTTAATTATTGAAATATTAGAAAGAAAATACTGTGGTCTCTTTGGGCTTGGTCATCCTGCTCATCAGCATTTTGATACAAAATACCTTTCCTATGACCTAGTCATAACAAAACAACCAGCTTAGAATCCCTTCAGAGCTACTAAGGACCTGCAGACTCACAGAGAACTATTCTGGGTGGGATATAATTCAGTCAGCAGCTACTGGTTTAAGTCCAGCTTCAAAGAATTGCAGAAGGTCCTTACAAGACCAAGGCAACTGAGTGATGAAACAGCAAACAAATCTCAATGCAGACAAAAGTGATTTACGTGGGGAAAAATAATGCTATCAGCACATGTAAAAAAACCCAGGTTCTCAACTGCCACTCACAACATAATAATGAGGTTATGACAAGCAATTCCAGTGAAAACTCAGCTTGATATTTAGCAGCATGAAGAATCACCAAGCAGTGTACTGGAGGACAGAACAGTGAGCACACACTTCCACAAACACCACATCCTTGTGCAGCTACTCCCCCTGGACAAGGACATAAAAGCTGAGAAAAGCTCAGAAACATTTGATAAAGATGACAAAAGATCTGGAGTAGTTTCCATGGAGGGAATAAACAAGTTAGCTAGGACCTTTCAGCTTGGAAAAAGAAGATGACTGATAAGGGATATGACAGAAGACAATAAAGTCACAAGTGTCCTGAAGAAACTACTCAGAAATCAGTTGCTTGTTGTGGCTTTTAATGTAGGAAGTGGGGCTCATTGAACAAAACTATTAGGTGCTAAAATAATACTTCACACAATAGGAGGTAGGATTTTGGGGCTCCCTGCTATAGGATGATATAAGAGCTAAAAGTCTACATGGTCTCAGGGAGCAAATTTATGGAGGACAAATATATAAAAGACCATTCAACCCAAAGACATAACCTCTGGTCCAGGAAATTCCTGGAGTCTGGAAGAATGTTCTGGGCAAGGATCCTTGTATATTTACCCCACTCTTACATGAATTGTAAGAATTGGTTTGGCCACCAGTCATATTGGTTTTCTCTTTGAGAACAGGCAAAAGTCCATTATTAACACACCTGAAAGCATTTGAGTGACATGAAAAACTAGGAGAAGTCTGTGATTTCAAAGGATGGCAAACAGAAAATGGGGAGAGGCAAAACATCAGAAATACAAGAAGGTATTCAGGTGAGACAGGAGTGTACAGGCATGTTCCTAAATGATGGTTTGGGGTGTTCCCAAGTGATGTTTGCTCATCCTGCCAAAACCACGCATGGATAAATCATTTCAAGAAAAAGATTGGCTACCCAGGCAAGCACCTATGTAGCCAAGATACAGCTTGCTTAAATGTTAACTGAATAGAAATACCCAGTGCCGAAGAAACTTAAATTAGTAACACAAGCAGCCACACCCTAGGAAGAAAACCAGATTTTCGTCAAAAAACAACATCAGGTTTGTTTAAGAAACGCGGAGGGGCAAATGAAATGACAATTAAACACAAGCACGGCTTTGGTGCAGGGCTGGGTCAGGGCCGTGGCAGATCGCCCTGGCGGGAGCCAGGTGCGCGCAGGGCGCGTTGGGCGATGCTGCGGGGCCGCGGTGCCGCCCAGCTGCGAAGCCCAGCGGCACAGGCGAGCGGGCACGCCGGCCAGCGCCGTCGGGACATGTGCTGGGAACAACAGGACTGCTGTTGTGTCCGCGCCGCTTGCCGGGGGTTGTTTACGAGGCTTGTCCTGGGCACGGAGAGCGTGCCGAGGTCAGCTCCGGCAGCAGCGCAGCATGAGCACGCCACCGATTGTTTTCCGGGACGGAGGTTTCCCGCTGGAAGAAAGAAATGCTCTGATTTTCCTTCCCCGCAGCTTCAAAAAGAGGTTGTTAGCGGAGCTAAATTGCTTTCTTTTACTGTTAAATCTAAATTTGGAATTCATGGGCAGGATTTTTTTTAAGGGTCTGTATACTTTGAGAAGGCTCATTGATTTTTAATAGGATGCAGACCTTTAAGGATCTTTAAGGAAAAAAAAAAAAATCACCTCAGTGGCGCTAGGCTGTGGTACTGTGGTATATTAATTTCGCAGCAAACCTAAGCAAGAAAATTCTAACAAATTTCCCAAAGTAACAAAGACTAACGTCAGGTAAATGTTGAAGAAAAGCATCCCACGTGGTGAGTTCCCTTTGTTCTCTCCTTAGCTTTCTAGGCTTTTCAGTCAACAGATTTCCTTAAGGATCCAGGAGTTATTACTGAGGACTTCTCTGAGCAGCACATCATCAGACTATTCATTTAGACGCATCAAATTTTTTCTGTTTTCCCCTCTATCACATATAAAGCCCCCTGCCACCAGTGCAAACATGTACAGTCCTGTGTTTCTAAAAACCAGCAATGCTAACTTAGAGAAATCTCACAAAATTTCATAGGGACTATTTATGAGAACAGACTTCATAATTTGTGTTGAAGCTTAGTGTGATTGCTTATCACTTTTCTTTAGTCTTCCTTTCAAATTATTTGCAGCAACCACCCAGACAGAGGTTCAGCCACCTGAGCGTCAGAGCTGCAGATGCAGAGAGCTCAGCAGAGACAGACAAAGAGAACACACCCGCTTCATGGGGCTCCCAGCCTGGGAAACCGGGATGGTGCTTTCAGCCACCACCTACACAATTTTGTGCATCTTCCCTTCTGGCTATCAAGGCAAGATCAACTGGGACAGAGCAACTGGTGTGAGGAAAGTTGCGGTATTTAAAAAAATATAATAAATCTGCAATCTCTGGATTTGCTGGGAGATACAGAAACTGCTGAACCGCACAAGAAAAGTGGACCCCTAGTTTCTTAGCTGAAATCTCCCACTTGCACTTGACAGCAAAAAAATACACTTCCAAAAAGCCAAGAGCAAAGCAAAATTTCATAGATAACAAGGGAAAATTGGACTAGTGAGAGGATTTTAAATTACTGGTTCTTATTATATTACAAGTCTAAGTTATACTCAATTTCAGTCAGTTTATGATCCAAGAACCTACTTTTCTTTAGCTCCCAGATAAAAGCTTCCTACTCTCATTCTAGTCTGCCAGTCAAAAAAACCCAATCAGGACAGTTCATTTTCTACAGTTTGCTTTCTGCTGGATTGTCTATACCAACAAGTATTCATCTCAGCTTAACCTGTCAAACTTGTAAGCTTAGCAGAGTCACTCACTGAAAAGAACTGAAGCTGCTCCTCAGGAACAGCAGTAGATACAGTAACAGCAGCTATGATTCAAAACAAATTTTCATTTCTTCACATAGGTTTTAACACTTGACCTTTTTATAATTTATGGAGATCAGAGCATAAAGATTAGATGGATTCAAATCATCCTCAGGGCTGAGTACTGCAGACTACAATGACAACTTAGAAGTGACACTGGTCTTTCCATCCTTCTTCCATTTCAAATGCCCAATATGCCAGAATAAATGCAAAGATATGAAGACATGCTTGAAGTTTTAAGTTGCAAAATCTTTTTCCTCATATACTTTAAGAATTAAAAATTATACTCTGCACACATCTCTGCTCAAAAGAAAATTCTGCTCTGCTGCTCTTCAGCCTAAGGAGCTGCCAGAACAGAAGCTGTCCCATCACAGCTCTCGACTCAAAGAACAACTCAAACCTTAGCAAAATACAAGGGCAAGAACTGATTTTTTATTAACCTATTTTATGGACTCTCGAGAGGAAAATGGTTCCTCACTGCATGAGACTAATATCTCATCAGAGGACATGGCATTATTTCACTTTTATGTCCGTCCCTCAAGAATTCTCCCTTTGATGAAGTAGTTCAAGGGCAGACATCAAAAAGTCTGCTGTAGCAAGGTACAGCAAATGGATCCAAGCCACATAAGACTTCATCAATAAAAATACACATGGTAAAATTCCACTCAACAAGCATAACAAATATTTGCATCACCATGGCCCTCGAGGAGGACAATACTTTGCACTTTCCTTTCAGACCAACTTGACAAAAGTACAGAGTACTGCTGAAACTAAGCCACAAAGGCTAAAATTTATATTCCAGGTTTCTGAGGTAGGCAACTTCTTTAAAAGTCTGATTAATTATATTACCCTTCTAGACCTAAATAACCTTTTAAACATCTACTATACAATAACATATAGACCACCATGCTTTTTGTTTTAAACTATTACTTCAGCTATAAATAAGTTATCTTACAAAAATTAGAGATGACTCCCACTTGAAGAACTGACAGAGGAACAGATGACCACAGCAGATTTGAGTGACCATCACAGACTCTTCCCAGGCACATTTCAAGACAGGAGTCTGAGGCACACTCAGCACACCTGAAGATCTAGTTAACAATATTTACTAGCTGGGTCTGTCAAGCAACTTGTCACTCTGAAGGATAACCTCAGACATCAGGCTCTGGTAAAGTGCATTCTGCTTTTTCTTCCCAGGATGCTGGACCTGGTTTTCTTTCAAATAACCATTCACCAGGTTGTCAATCAGATATGCTGTATGTGTACTTGTATAGATACTCACACTGATTCTCTGACCCTTAAGAACCTGCAGTTATCAATGGTAACCAGATCGGGTGGTAGTTGGGGTAAACAATCATAGGAGAAAAAACCGTTTTTGGAATCTATGTGCTTTGAGTGGAACCCCAGGTTCTTCTTCTGAAGGAATTTTTGACCAGTTACAGACGTGCAGTGCATTTGTGCATACCATTGTTCCATTAAAAACACAGGCTTTAGATTTTACTGGTGCCTGGTCTGTTGCCAGCAACAGGCACACAAAGCCACCAATAAAAAAAGAGTTTAAAATGGTGAAAGAAGACACACTTGAAGAGAAATCTCTTTATAGCTTTCATTTAAAATATAAAATAGGTGAAACTTTAAAAGAGGAACATCCCATTCCAACCAAATTTTAAAATACAGTTTCATGCTAAAAGCAAAGTCTGGACGTGAGCCTCCTGGAAGCTGCCAAGCAATACAAAAAGAAACCTAATCTTTCACATTGCTCACATCCGTGTCTTTGCCTTCCTGGCTTACATGAGCGTTAGCATTTTTATTAGACTGCTCTAAATCCTCAATTTTATTTTCTATTTCCATAGCACTGCTTTCCACAGGACTCTGGGAAGATTCTTCACCTATTTCTGCTTCCATTTTTGTGACTAAAGCATGTTCTTTATCTTCTACATCCATTCCTTCCTCTGTTTGCACCAGTCTGTGTTGAACTTCTTCCTCAGTTTTGTTTTCCAATTCCTCCTCTTTCCTCTTTGCTTTAAACACTTCAACTCCCATCATCCTCAGGTAATGAAGTCTCTCATTCTTGGGCACAAAGGCACGCAGTGATGTCTTTCCTTGCCAACCACACAGCACTATTGGACACTGAAGATCGTGAGGTTTTCTGCAAACAAGCAGTTAAAGTTCAGTCAATTATGAGAAAGTTCATCCTCAAAACTTCATTTTATAGCCATACACCAATTCAGTTCTAACACTGAATGCATTTTGTAACTATGCACAGAAGATGAAAGTACATTGTTCTTAACTTCAACACCTACACAGGCACCTGCTTGTCTGAAAGCAAGGAAGCAAGCCAAAACCCCCAAAACTCAGTGCTATTAAGTTTCAGCAACAAGCAAAATAATCCTCTGGCTCTGGTTTCAAAACGAATACAAGGAACAGCAAAATCAAAGTTTACATTTAGAAAATTCTCAGGAGTTTTGTCCAAAAAAGTTACTTCGTCCACAAAAAGGAACAATAAAAAGTAACTTTTTCCATTCCAAGTGCTGGACTTACACAGGGAAACAAACAAATAAATCACATGCAGTGATCTGTTGATCTTTGGCACAACTATCAGCTCTCCTTTATGAAGCTAAATTCTACCCTTGTTTTAAGAATTCAAAGACAAGACAGCTTCTTTCCCTGTCTTATTCTCTGTGAGCTATATGGCTTTACTGTTTCCCTCATTGCATCTCTACGCCCCTACTTCTGTTTTTGCTGAGTGGAAATAAATTCTTGTCCAGGTCTTAGAAGTGCATAAATGGAAAGGAACACATCTACTTACTCAGGGTCTGGGTCGTACTTCAGAACTATACTTCCCATTGCTACAGGGAAGAGGGAACAAAAACAAAACAGATGGGTTACTTGGTACAATGATACAATGATTGTAATCTGAAAATGTTCCAGAAAACAAGTTTTTAGACAAACACAGAGAATAACATGGTTAGCAGTTATCTACATCAGTACACTGAACTATAGACAATACCAGATTTTATTCCCTTTTTTTTCAAACCTAAGTATTTAATACAGAAACAATTGTCAACATTGCCTCCTCCAAAATCACAAACAAACAAAGTAAAATACAAAATCCACACAGTGGATTAACCTACTCAGTGAATCTAGCAAGGAACTTTTAATTAATTAAAATGAACGTAAGAGTATGTCAGACCAAACCTCAGAACATTTTTTCTTCCCATTTCATCTCACCAAACATGGAAGTACAAGGATCAGCAATGAATTGGAAATAAAATAATAACAAAAGGCTGAAAACCAATTTTCATATCTTGAAGCATCCAGTGTAGAGGAAATAAAAATTTAATAGGAGTAGACATCCCTCCCCATATTTAAGAAAATCAAATATGAGTAACTACATTTGATACATAAGGTCATGACAAGCAATTTCAGATGACAAACAGTTTCAGCTGCAGCACTAACAGGCAGAAAAACCAGAAGTGTATATAACATCTTTGTTCATTAGATACCTTAAACGCTGCCTCACAGCACTGCTTGGCAGGAGTCGTAAGTTTGGCAACTCCTCTGTTCTCTAAAGCTCAAAAACCTTAGAGGTTGCAATCAGAAAGGACTATAGTTTCTAGCAGCACACTGGCTTTCAGTAATGCTTACTTACCTAACGAGAATACTTAAGATAAATTTAGTCAAAATTTTTAGCAAACACCGTTTATGTTACAGGATTTTCACAGCCTTCTATGCAAAGTATAAAAATAATTCTATGACAGCAAAATTAGCAGGCTTACCCATATCTTTGACTTTCTTCTGTGTTTCACTGCTAAATTTACTTAAGAATGGATTTTCCTGGGTTAGCAGAATTTTGACATCTTCTATGCAGACATTTATAATCCTTGCATGAATGAATGGGTACAGAGTATAAATTCCCTGTTTAATAAATAAAGACAATTATTTCAAAATTCAATCACTGATTTCTGAAGAAAAAATGTTAAAAACAGTATGTGCTTTAGCTAATACCAGAAAACAATTTTCACATTTTAAACCATACTGAAAATGTAAATTACCATTAATCTGACTAAGTTAATGCCAGCTGTCTTACAGGCTCTCGAGGAAAGTGAAGTATCTCCTTTGACAACACAATGCTATGCAATTACCTCTTGTGCTAATCTGAATGCACATCCAAACTGTTCACCATCACTGTTGCGAGACCAGACTTTTATCCCTGTGTTGATTACCTGCAAACAGCAAAGCCAAACAGCATCAGTGGGGAGCGTAAATTCTAAATTACCATTCTGAACTTGTTTCTTCCTCAACTCTTCGACTAAAAGTTCATTTGCACCAGACACTGAATTAATGTGAAAATTCATTCAAGGGAAAAAGGAACTCCTGCTATAAAAATGTGGCACTCCCTCACCATAAAATGCCTTTTACTCTCTCCAGATTAAAACAGTGTGAGGAAGTGGCAGTTTTAAAAAGAAAATGCTACTAATATCCAATTTTAATTTTAGTTTGAGTAAGAATTTTCTGGGATTCTGGAAAAATCAATTAAGGACAGGATTTCAAAAATATACAAGTGATTACTATTTGGACACTCTTAAATATCCTTTGTGGTACTCGAAGCCTCACTACCTATTAGGTAGTGCATCATCAATTGATAATGCATCAGTTTCTTAAAAATTTGTCAATTATGTAGCCATTTCCTGCATAGGGAATAAAAGAACAAAAGAGTAATTGTTTATCCATCTCAAAGATCTGTTGCAAAGATGTACTGAATTATTCCCCAAAATTTTCAAGATTTGACTGGACAAGGCCCCAGAATGTATCTGATCTAGCTTTGCAGTCAGCTCTGTTTGATGTAGGAAGGAAGCTGGACTAGATGACCTCATTCCAACCTAAATTACACAATGACTTTTGAGACAAATCTTTAGCATTTGCAAGACATTTTCCACAGGGAAACATAAAAAAAAATCCCTCTAATTCACAAAAACTACTTATTATCCCATTATCACTTGGCTTAATGAACTTTCAATATGTTTAATTGTTAAAATTACTTTGAAACAATGTCCCTATGTAACACAGCCAGTAAGTAATTCAGCTGAACTTATCTTTTTGGTTGGCTTTCAAAGCTCTTAATATTTTTATAATTAAGGGGGCGACAAATACAACATCATCAATATAAACTTGTAAAGTTATCTGAAGACTACATAAAAATGCTGGCACACACACAGCAGTTACATATTCCCTCTCTCTACTTTTAAGTTCTCTTTCATCCACCAAAAATATACTGATTTTCATTTCAGAGACTGTTATTTTACCTCTCAGAGTCAATGCTTCATCTCTAACACAGGAGGGACAGAGAGGAAAATATTAATGTAGACTTAAAAAACAAAAAAATAGCCTGTCAGAGGGCTAATCCTCTATGTAAACAGTACACTTGGCAAGTTCAAGGAGATATACACTGATGCTTATGAATCATACCTTCATCTTCTCACTATTGTTCAGAAGCACATTCCTTAGCTCCTTAGAAACCATGTACAGCTGCCTCTTTTTTCCTTCTTGAGTTCGAGTCAGTAAATTCATCTTGGGAAATGATGGGTCCAATGCGTAAAACTTCCTGTGGCCATAATACTTGTTTTGATTAAGTGAGCAATAAAATCACATACTCAAAATGCATGGTTTAGCCCATTTCCTCCAGCTATCTCTGCAAACACTTAGCACTTTGGCTTCAGAACACAAAGATTAGACTTTCTAAGCTGCATGACATCAGAAAGGACAAGCTGTTATAGACACTGAGACACACTGGAAAATTTCCAGTGCAAACTCTAGTTGGCTATTTTCATTTAAGTATTTAAGTGTTGAGGAGAGGGAGCCCTGGTGCAAAACCAGGCAAAAGCCATTATGCAAGACCAACGAGACCCATTTTTTGTAATGAACTGAATTTGAACTACTAACATCCCTGAACTAATGGGAATCTAACTGCCAAAACAGAAACATCTTCTTTCTTACTGGATAGGAAGGTACAATGGATCATCTTCAGGGAGAAACACAAAAGGGTCTTCTTTAAAACCAAACAACTTCATTTTTTTAGATGGTGGTGGTCTAAAAAGGAAATTACATTGCATTGTCAATTTCACTTAAAGTACTTGCTTTAAAATCAGTATATTCAGTTCATTTAGTCATCACTTGGCTTATTGTAACAAGAGTATGCCAAAAAAAATACTGGCATTCTCTTGTGCTTCACTAACACTACACACAATTTAACTTGTTAAAATAAGGAAGTGAAGCAGTGCTTTGAAACAGAGTTCACAAAAACAAGTAAACAGAGATTTCTGATGGAATGATTGTGAAGACAATACAGATCTTCCAACTTCTGAAAGTATTTTTTTCCTTAACAGAGAAGAAACTATTAACAGACTTAACAAATGCTAATAAGAAAACTGGTTATTTTTCAAACTTGCTGAATGAAACACAGACAAGCCAGAAAACATGGAAATGCAAGACAACTGAATGAATTCATTACTTTTTCTTGATCAACTTCTAAACTACAAAAGAACTACAGAATACTCAGCAATTGTGGAGCTGTCTCAGGACAAATACTTAGACATGGTCCTTACCCACATACTCCTTCCTTTTTACTCTGCTCAGTGTCCAAATTCTGCAACTCTTGCATTTTCTTAGACTCCTCATTTTCAGCAAGTGTTGGTTCTTCAATAATGCAGTCAGAACCATTACCCGAATTAGCTGCTGTCACTTCAGTATCTCCTTTTGTTTGTGGTAATTTCTGATGAACCTATTTCAAATTACAGTATTTTCAAAAAAGCAAAACTAGTATCCAACTTGTAACAAAAGGCACCTATGTTCTCTCTTTGTATGTGCTTAATTCTTGTCAATTTGTATGCAAGTGCTTAAACAGATCCTTTCAGGGAGTTAATCTGATTACTAGATCAAGATACCACTATAAATTGCATTTACCTCTAGTACTGATCAGGACAGTTTCATACCAACTGTCCAAGGAAGCTATTCTTGTACCATCTACAAAATCATGTTCAAGCACTCAGAGAAGACTATTTTAAAACAGAATCTGCTGTTTTCTTCCTAACACTCACAGTGGCACACGCATCCTGCTGCTGCACACCTTCTGTAAGAGTGCTATGACATTTCACTTAGAACAGTACAAACTATTTGGAGGGTGCTTGCTTCTGAATAAATGCTTCTTCCCTATTGCCACATATGTTTCACTCATAAGTTGTTCTAATGAAGCAGATGAAATAAACACCTAAAAGGGACTCATACAAGAAGTTCTTCTCACAGACATGACAATCTAAGAGATTAAATAAATCACATCAACTTAAAATCCTGTTGACAGGATTTTAAAGACAATTGACAACAAATGGATTAAAGTCAGATGGCTGAAGCTGCTGCTCCAAACAGTTATACATCCATTCCCCGTGCTGCTGATCTGCTAATCTGCTAGTGAATCACTCCTGAGCAACCAGCCACAGAGTAAGATAAACTGACATCAGAATTAGCTTACAACACAGCAGAAAAAAGCCTTTTAGCAGGGGACCACACATAGCTGAAAGAAGTGACAGCTTTGGCTATCCAATATAATCTGCTTCTGTAATTCTTTCAAAGCCTTAATTTTAGGGTCAAGATTTATCTTGTTATTTTACTACCATTTCAAAATACCTTTTTTTCTTTTTCTATTTTAGAAGTTGTCATAGCTTTTTTTCTTAAGTACTTCATGAATTTAGGAATTTATCTTTAATTGACACACTGAACTATAACTGAAGGGCAGATACAGAACAGTTATAGTAAGCCTTCTATTATGTGCAAACTTTGAAAAAGAAATCCTGAAACATTATTAGTAATTAACATTTTAGATAATTTAAAAGAAGTTACCTTAGGCTGACGTTTATTCCATGGCATTGCAGATTTTTTTATTAAGACAGCCACAAAGAAGCCACCTGTGTTCTGGTGATGTGGCAATATCCTAAGACTATAGAGGAAAGAAAAAAACAATGTTGCAGCACATTCATAGCTGCATTCAGAATCACAAAATACTAGAAGGCCCACATTTATATTTACTTTCAGGATAAGGTAAGTATTCCTAGTAGGACTGTGCAGATTTAATGTATCAAACTAGAAACAGGATCTAAATAGAGCATTCCAGCAAAGTTACTTGCATCAACGCAACACATTCATTCACTGTTCACATTTGAGCTTTAATGACTCATTTCTAAACAATATTTTTAGAATAGCTATGGAAAACCTTTAAAAGCAAGTAAGTCATACTGTTAATATGCTTAAGTTTTACATACTTTTTCAGTAATTTTGACTGTTTATTTCTATTGCATGCAAAGAATTTGACCTTTTCATGTAAGTACTTACTCCTCTTACGCAACTTGCAGTAATTTCTCCTGATTCACTGGAGTTGAAATATTGTGCACGGCCATTACGTAGGAAGCAAACAAAATATACTCAGACCTACACATTCCTAATCTGACCTAATTATAATTTGCCCACAACCATACTCGTTACATCAAATCCCCACTAGATCTACTCTGGGAAAACCTACCAGCGCTCCAGATTCATTGCCTTTAGCTTCTCTTCATCTTGCACTGGAAACATAGTAGGACGTATTTGTGTTCGTCTATTTGAAGGCACATCTTTCCACTCCTCAAACCACTGGCCATCTTTCAGCATCACCTTCAAGGGGGTAAATATAAATTCAGTGAAGAATATAGGTCACCATTTCACAAGTTTTAACTAAAATATTTGCAAACCAAGGTTCAGACACCATAGAGAGAAGTTATTTTCTGGTATGGAAAATTAAGTTCTTTAAAGTGTATTGTTTCTTTGTGCATTGTATGTGTGCACTTCAGAGTGTGAGATTCTTGCCAGCTGCAGCTCTCTGCTCTACTTCATATGCTTCAAAAATAAAAAAGCATACAGTCAAAAGTGCAGATTGGTGCTGAATGAATCAATGACAAAGATCTCTGTTAACCTGCTAAAGCATGTGAACCACCAAAATCCATTGGAAGGACAGTGGTGAAACATGCAAGACCAGCGAGACATCAGACATAAGATACACTGCTCCTTTTTTTCCATGAGACTGGCTGTGAAACATTGTGTTATAGGCAGCTTCCAAGCAGTATACAAAGGAGAAGAGATACTGCAGTCTAATAAAGATCAGAACTGAAGAATCCCAATTTCATTACATAAGAAATATGCAAGAGTCCAACACAACAGCTTGGTAGGCATAAAGCTGCGTGACACAGGCATATACTAGTCACTGACACAGATGCTTTTGTGGGGAGCTGCTAAAGAACCATGTTCCCATAAATCTTCTAGCCTCTGTACCTTAGAACTCAGAACGTATCTACAGATCCACTCTAAGACACTGTGTAGACAAAACATCATCTCAGTCTGGCTAAGGGTCAAAGCTTTTGATGGACTCTTAAGATACAAGTGGAAGGTTAGAGCCACAACTCTTACAGGAAGGCATTCAGAATGCTCTTCAAGCAAGGATACCAAAGTGAAAAAATAAGCCAGGGAAAATTTTACTTCAGAGCTCTAGATGTCCAGTTTTGTACTGGATGCTAAAGCTGTAAGAAGGGTCCCAAATGGGGATGCACAGGGCAAATGCATAAAATTAATCACTGAAATGAAGGCCCATTTTTGTTGTTAAGGCAACAAAGTAAAGCAGTAGCAGTGATGGCAACTTCAGCACTGGCAAGTATGATGAAGGGGTTTCATGCATCTTACTGTGGTTGTCTTGAATGTTTAATCAAGTGCTCTAGTGGAAACTGAAATGTTACATTTATCTAGACTACGATTTCACTAAGAACTTTGGAACACATATTTCAGTATCATGAAGTCTGGCACTTCTCAGCCACTGATCAGATCACACCTTGTGCATTTTCACCTTTCCTGAAATAGAAATTACTGTACTTACAGAATTAGAATTTCAAGTCAAAATATGCTACATTTTATAGTGCTAGATGGAGACAAGACTGTACTCCTGAATTGCTCTTTGGAAGTCACGACTCAAGCTTGAGAAAAACCAACAACAGGAGTGATAAATAACCGAAGCCTTAAAAAAATCTGGAACTATTTTGCTTTTACCAGAAAAAACTGCCTAGCAGTCCTGTGCTGTTCAGTTTTGGCTTACCAGCCTAACTGCTAAGTTGGTGTGACTGTTAGAATGACAAAGCACCAAAGAACACACTGAACTCTTCTCTACTGCACATTTTACTGACCACCTGTTAGAGCAGAAGGAAGAGTATAAGTGCTGCAGGAACAGATGACCAAATCTGGACTTAAAAAAGTGTCTTCCTTCAAGCCAAAAATAATTCACTGGAGTTCACTCATCATTGGGCTTAAGGAGGGAGTACTGAATGCTATTTCCAAGCACTCAAGTGTCCCTTGAACAAAACCCTACATCTGTTTTTGCTGTTTCCAGAGATTTACAGTCAACTGATGTTCAGGAAAATTCAATGTAATCAGTCACAGATCTCCTAGAAAACAAATGCTACACCAGGGAACAGAAGACTACACCAAGTAAAAACCACCAAAGTAAGCAAATACATCCACAGTGACATGCTAGTGAGGCATGAAAATATCCAGTAGCAGCAAATCAGGTCTGAAGAAAGTCTGGCAAACTTCCAACACATTTTATCAGACTAGTTTTTAAAACCTGATAGGGAGATCTATATTTCAACTGCAAACAGAGAAATAGATAAGACAGGGAATAGAATATACCCTTAGGAATCATTATATAAATATATATATATATAGTGGCTTTTTGGAGTACCCAAAAAAGGTAAAATTAAGGTCACAGAGCCACAGTTATGCATTTCACATTCATTGTTCAGGTACAAGCATACAGTGTAAACTTTAGGAACGGTAAGAAGAAAGAAATCAGCTAGTTTCTAAGCTGAATTTTCAGTGGCAAAACATAAACAAACCTTCACTCCTTAGTCATTAGCCTGTAAACAGGCATAAACCTGTCTGGCATTGCAAGAGACTAGTGAGATGGTAAGACAGAAGACCCAATGGCATTGCAAAATCACACACTCAACTAAGATTTAATCAGTTTATTTCCCCACTACCAGGATTGCCTTCTACTTTTCTTGACTATACTCTTAACAAGAAGCTGAAGTGGCTTTGGCTTTTTTTTTTGCCCCTCCCCATTAGTTTGTTTCCAGGACTGAAATCTTTAAAGGCCTGGTACAAAATACAGGATTCTATTAGTATTCTAGGATTAGTCAGATCACTGCAGGTTTTATAGCTTACTTGCAGAAAGTTTCACAGCTTTTACTTCCAAATGAAATAAAATGGACCAGCTGAAGAACTGCAGAATCTAACATTCAGGGACCCTGAAGACAGAGATGGATGACTAACATTAAAAGTGGCTGAAATTATGTTGCCATCTACAGGCCACATACGCACAACAAAATAAGGAAGGGAATTACAGCAAGAAAGTAAGGAGACAGAGGAAAGAAACCTAAAAGTAAGGGGAGAGGAGATGAAAAGAACTTACCCTTATACCCTTGCCAAGCCTTTCAGCTTAGCTCTCTCCCTTAAACATCAAACCACTGCCATTAATGCAGCTCAACCTAACGTTGTGAAATGTTACCCTTTAGAATTTCCCTAATTTAACAGTCCACCACAGACCAAGAACTTCACAAAAATATTAGGTTAAGTACCTTCCATTTTGTAATTCCTGGCATTCTCTTCAAACCTGGTAACTCAGAAGAGACATCAGCAAGTTCTAAGGCACCTGAAATCCCAAGAATATTAACATTTTGAAAACAGAATTTAAGAGTTATCTTGCCAATTAACTTCTACAAAAATAGTTTTCCTTAAAGTTCTAAGCCTAAAGTTTTAGGAATAGTAATTTTTAAAACTTTCAAGAAATAAAATGCTATACAACTTCTACTACTTATATTAACCAAGAAGGTGAGAACAATTGTTAATAACAAGTACCTAAGATGCAAGCTATAAATTACCCAAAACATAATGGTTAGATATTTTTGTGAAGGCTGCAGAATAATACTCTACAACCTGTATCATTAAATATCAGTGTTCTAAGCAATGGATTCACTGAAGTTCTTATTCTCATTTACTCAGTATTTGGATTTACTACACTGATTAAGTATTTTTCAAGGAATAATTTTTGGTATAACTAAGCCTTCTGAAATGCCTATGATATTCCAATTTCAAGGACTTACAATCTCAATACATTCCAATGAGAGAGGAAAGAGAATTTGTTATTTCTAAAACGGAAAGGAAAATTCCAAACTGTTTAACACTAACATGACAAAAGACTATGTGCCTAAAATATATCAAATTACTACAAGAAACATCAACAAGGTATAGGTTAATCTACTGAATAAAAGCTTCAAGCTGCCCAAAGTCCAGAAAGAATTATATAAAAATTTACTGTTTAAATAGGGGATCTCCCTAGAAAAGAATAACTTTTAACATTGCTTTTCTGCGATTCTGAATACTTTAGTTGTTCAACAGTCAAGCAGGCTTTTCTTCATGCCCTATATAATTTGTCCACCTGTTCTACATGACTGTAGCCATTTATTTACAGTGACAGCTTAAGCAAGTCAATTAATGAAAAGGACATACATGAATTTATAGAAAATTTTTTAAATGACATCTCAAATGTGATTACATTTGATGTTTGAATACTCTTGCCTCCCTACAGCACGACTTCAGCTGATGTCTCAAGACCACATCAGACTGACCAGGCACTAAAGATTCTGTCAGAAGTGCTACAATTTCCAATAGTTGCTACATGGTACAAAAAGGCCTTTTCCCTACTCCTTCATCCCTGAGGGGAAAGCAATCCCTCATCTGCTTCATAAGCGGCAAGGTAACACTGTGCTAGAAATGACAAAGCAACCTTCTGGACTGACCTGAACTAATTCTTGAGGTACAATGCCCCTTGCAGACCACTGCACTACCTCTTTACTACTACCTCCTCAAGGTACACCTGTGTTCAAGTTACAAGGGTAACATTCATTTGCTGGGACACATCACAGCCTCCAAGTATGCCTCAAAATACCTCCAACTGGGCAGAGACTAGATCCCAATGTCATGGCCAGTCCTTCCTTCAAAGCACTGAATTTCCCCCAGGTGCTGCAACTGATGATCTCTACATCCTACTCTTTTTGTGTTCCTATCCCAACTAGTTCTTAATGCCTTCAAATCCTGTCACTGTTAAAATTAATGCTGGCTTCCTATGGCCTTCAATAAGCCAAGTGTAGTGTAATTTACTGGAAATGTGTCTTCTTCTTACCAAAGAAACTACTTCTAAATAAAAATGTCCTTTCACAGAATCACAGAATAAGCTGAGTTGGAAGAGACCCACCAAGATCACTGGGTCCAACTCTGGCCTGTGCAGGACACCCCAAGAGTCACACCATGTGCCTGAGAGCATTGTCCAAATGCTTCTTGAACTTTGTCAGGCTTGGTGCTGTGACCACTTCCTTGGGGAGCCTGTTCCAGTGCCCAAACACCCTCTGGGTGAAGAACCTTTGCCTGATACCCAACATAAACCTCCCCTGACACAACTTCAGGCCATTCCCATGGGTTCTGTCACTGGTCAACTGCCCTCACTCTTCCCCTCACGAGGAAGTTTCAGACTGCAGTGAGGTCTCCCTTCAGTCTCCTCCAGGCATCATCAGGCTTTTCCTGCAGACCCTTTATCATCTTTGTTCCCTTCCTTTGCGTGCTCTCTAATAGTTTAATGACTTTCTTATATTGCAGGGATCAAAACTGCACACAGGACATAAGATGAGGCTGCCCCAGTGCACAGAAGAATGGGAGTAGAAATTACATAGTCAATTCCTAATTAACCTGCAAGCACTTTAGCTAAAGTGCTGTTTCTAAGACAATGAAATTTTACGCATAATTTGGGGACAGAATAGTTATTGGCACAAAGTAAACATTACCCAAAACAGGCTACCAACTCCTAGAATAAGTGCAGCTCCAAGAGCAATACAGCTGCCTCTGTTCTGTAAAAGGCTAAACTTTAAAAAATCTGTGGAACTTTTCATGCCCAATCCAATTAGATGTTGCCAAATTTCAGGTTACTGATTCAGAAAAACCAGTATACACCAGTGGGCTACTGAACCCCACTATCACAAGGTGATGCAGTGCAGCTTCCCATCTCTTCTCAATTTTTCCACCTCTTATAACCTCAGCCTTAACATGTAAGTCAAAAATGCAAAAAAAGCCCATGAGTTTAAACACATTAAAAGTCCAACCATGTCAAAATGTGGGGCAAAGGATGCTAAAGGTATCAGTGGCTCCCACCTACTGGTGTACAATTCCTTTGCTCTAACTGCTTAACTACACTCCAGGCTTTTTACTCCTATAGTGCACAGCAGCAATACTCCACACTGAGTTTTCCAAAGGAATTACAGATGTCAGACATGAACTCCAACTCCAGTGAAAGCAGTTAGTGGGAGCCAGATAACAGAGACTGAATGCCACTGATCTATAGAAGTGTCTTCTGTATCATTAACACAACTCTTCAGGTTTTGTATTTGCAGCTGATTCACACCCATTTGAGAAGACTGCTCATAGCAATATTAATGAAATCCTACTGGTACCAAAAAATTTCCAGTTTTGCAAACTAGCAGCATATTACCCACACTAAGCTTATCACTAGTACCATCATACACATATCCTTTCTTGGGCTGAGAGGGAAAAGAAAAATAAATAAAAGAAGAAAGAGTTCCCCACTGTGTTCAAGCTCACATTCTCACCTTGACTCTTTTCCAGCAGAGATGCGATCACAGCTTCATTTTCGACGGGATTCAAGGAACATGTGGAATACACCATTCTCCCACCTTCTGCCAGCTGTTCAACACCACGGGTTGCAATTCTCAACTGCAATCTAACAGAACACTCTTGGTCTAGCCAGCTATCATTCAGGAATCCCAAAAAAGCTTGACTGCAGACACACAACTCTCCATGGACTAAGCCAGCACTAGGGGAGTTCTACAGCTGTCAGCAGCACACAAATTATAGTCAAACTAAGTCAGCTTAGTGCAGTCTACACTGCAGAAACACTCACAGTGACACCTATTAAATTAAAGCAGCAATTAGGTCAAACATTAACACTAATGCAGCACAACTTTGAACATACCATTCTCTATTTTGTTCTTTCTACTGCCCCATCAATTTTATTATGAAGTACTCAACACTAGAAAAATAACACCCCAAAACATGATTCTTCTCAGAAATCCAGTTGAAATGAGGAGTAACCTGACTATTACAAATATTATGGACAACATAGCTTAACTAGCAGTGGCCTTCTGAGAAAGGCTATCACTGAGCTGGACCATGAGTTTAGACTCTACATGCATACTTCCAACTAAAATGAAACCTGCAATAATGAATGAGTTGCCAAGAAGTCATAGGTCAGCTGAGTCACAGTAACCAATGGCATCCCCAGCTTGTTAAAAATACTCAGTTAAATGTTCAGAGTTTTTCATCTATTTTAATCACTACATTTTACCATGTGCCTGCACTAGGTTAAGTATTCATTCACCATCAGTTTACATAAATCCATCTCAGGTATCTGAAACCATTTGTGTATGATCTCTAGAATCCTAAAGACTTTAAAATATCACTATTAAATTTTACAACTTACTGTATTTTCCAACAGCATTTTACCTGCCTAAATGCTAAGAATCCCAGCTAAGTGATTTGTTCTGTTTTATTAGCTATCCTGTCTAAATCAATTCAATGGATGGTGATATTCATAACAATACAAGCAATTTAGATTTACATGCTTCCATCCTCACATCAGAAATCCTACACTTCCTCTGAATAACACTAAGCTCTTGATTTGAGAGAAAAATGACTCTTCTTAGTCTCCACTTTGTCATATATTAACATGTGAATCAAAGCAGATGTTGAAGATATAGAAAAAGGAGAGAAAAATGAAAGAAGAGCAGATGTGCAATAAGCACTTTTACCCATGGAGCTGCAAACTGTTTTGTGTTGTCCACTTCTTCCATACATCAATGTTTTTTCTTATGGTTCCATCTCCACTGCAAGAGGTTGAATAGATTTGTATTATTTGTGTGTAAAACTCATTCTGTACCCACGTAATTTACAGCAGCATAAAAACACCAGTCCCTCTCCCTTATAACTAGTTCTCCTACACTGTTCTGTTTGTTTCCTCACTGTCTTTGTATTTCAGTGTCCTGAACATTAGGTCAAAATTTGAAGCCCTTCAACTGATCGAATTTAAGGATCACTTGGAATGAAAAAAATCACCTTGATTCAGTATCCCCACACTTAAAAGGCATTTCGAATTTAGTACAAATCCTAATTCACTAACCTACTCAAAAGGCACAAATCAGTAACATAAAAAATTTAGCACTGCACTTAAAGCAGTAAAATCCACATATTCAAGTTTACACACAAGGTACCTGCAGGGGACATCACATAAAATCCTATCATAGAAGAGGATCTCTTTTCTTCCATCAACATCTATTTGTAGGTTAGGAATGCTGGAGGCATCATGATTTACCACCATGATGCATGGACTGTTTAATCTCTTAGCCTGATGAACCAGCAAATAGCAGCGCTTGTTGTCGACATCATTGGCAATTACAAAACCGCCTGGGAACATAAAACAGTGGGAAAATGCTTTAGTATTCAACAGATAAGGTAATAAACTGCGTAAAATTATTTATCTTCCAAAGTTCTGTACACCTTTCACTAGAGATTTTTTACTTAAGAGACTGCTCATGAATAGGGGAGCCCTTACTGACCATAAAATAAGTTAAAACATATTGAAGGTTAACTTATGTGTCACAGTCTCAAGAGTTTTAGCTCCCATCCTGTGGCAGTAAGACACAGCCAAGGATCCTTCAACTTTTCAAAGGTAAACCTCTAAAACAGAAAAAAACCCCACTGTAACCAAAGACAATCTCTACATCAACAAATTTTCAGTACAACACAGAAAGAATCCACACTCTCTAAAACTTTATAGTGTTAATGGGCAGTAGTATTTTCTAACCAAAAAGAAAGATTCTGAAGCTTACAAAAATGATAAATATACTAATTGCTTCAAGTCTAAAGGAGCTTAATCCAGTGTTTGCAGGATACCATGAAAACACAGAGGCTAATGGGCCACCATCTTTTAAGTAAACCTGATTTGTATACAGAAATCAAGCTCTAATCACATGTATTGTAATCTGAACTGTAAAGATGCATATAATTCATGTCTGTTTTTCAAGCAGAGGAGGTCTGTGAAGTTTCAAATCAAAGCTGGGTACCTTTAATCTCATAACAACTCCTTGGGGAATTCAATATGTAGTTAAATGCAGTTAGTCATCTGTGACATTAAAAACAATCTACTACAAGAAAAAGCAGAAACTCCAAGTCACAAGTTTTTAGTTTTCCAGACTTACTGGGGAAAGGAACATTCATGTCTGCATGCAACATTTCAATGAGCTGTGCAGTCTTAGATCCAGGAGCAGCACACATATCTAGAATCTACAAATATAAGAAAGTTTTAAAAAGTCCTGCCTTGCACTTTTTCAGTACTTGAGAAATTCACTATGTTCTTGTTTAATTTAAGTATTTTTGAATTTTTAGAATTATAGTTGTTCTGAACAGCAATTTGAAAAAAAAAAACAAAGTACAATCCTGTTCTTTGTATGCTGTACCTTTAAAGGTTGAAAATATAAAAAGGACTTTAGTTTGTAGTTCAAACATAAGCTGAAATAAAATTTGAAAGAGGAACCTGAATACAGATTAGGGGATACGATCCTTTTATCAGTTCACAAACAATTCCAACTGAAGTTACAACTTCAGTTCTGCAAAGTTTACATAAATTTCTGCAACTTTACATATATACACATATATTAAAGATTCCAGAGCAAGTAGCACTTTTCTTTAAACTATTAGTAAATTAATCAGAGACAGTAGTTTATACAGATTTTATAAAAATTAATCGTTCTCCCTCCTCACACATTTACACTTCAATGCACAAAATCAGGACCATGTATGTCTCCTGCTCCTTTATCCTGGAAGAAGCACTTGGGAAGTGTCTGAACTGCCCTGAGGCAGCTGAACACAACAGCAGAGACACCAACACCTAAATTCTAGTGTATTTCTCCCTCCTAATTAATCACTAACTTGGCTTGTGATGGAGCCATTGGTAGAGTCACTTTCACAGTCACTTTTCACAACGGACATCTCACATTGTATTCTTAAGCAAGGAAGCTTAGAGCCTTTCCTCTCGCCTAGTTACAGATTTTCAGAAACATATGTCTGTGTCCTGTGTCCAGCAAACATCAGCTGAGATCGTGGAACAGGATAAAGGATGGGAACGATCTGCTCAGATCCTCATGCAAGCCCCTGGCACAAACAAGACTAAGCCAGAAGAGAGTCCCCAGAGAAACACAGAGAGAGCTCCAGAGAATGTTTGGTAATTGCTGTCACACAGCAGTGCTACCGCCTCATGAAACACACCCTGCAAGAGAGTATCAGATCTGCTGTTTGAATTAAGAGATGGGATGCTACTGTCTTCTACTTTTGCAGATAATGCAAAAGGTAATGAAGAATACACAAGGCTAAACACACTCTAAAATTGTCCAGAAAATTGATGGTGGAGGGAAAGCAAATGGGAAAAGTAGATTAAAAATGAACACAGCTACGGGGAGGTTTTACAGGCATCAATTTTATCTTTGTGGAAGTTGGAATCAGCATGTTAGACATGACATACAGAAGATGCTGGTTAAGCAAAAGTAACCTGCATTTCTGGTCCTAACAAGCAGCTTCTAAGCTAAGGCACTAAGGACCATAAAAGGTCCTAAATGACAAGTCAGAGCATCATTACATCATAAAACATTGGCTGCTTTGGCACAAGAGAGAATAAAGAACCTATTCTTAATCTGATTTATGAAATTTTACACGCATTTCTGGAAAATGCTGCAATACTCACCCAAATTAAATATTCAATGTAAAGCCCACATACAGCTAGCTTAGCATATACAATGTAAGGTGTGTGCAAAAATACCCCACAATTTGTGTTTTACATTAAGATGAATGTGTTCACCCCCTGTTCAATTCCAGATAAAAATCAAAATACACCTGTTACACTTGTTTCAGGACTAAGACTTTCAATTTACTGTTCACTTATAAGAGATGAGAAGACCTTGCCTCACATAAAAGAGCCATAGTTGTCACATACCAGGTTGGGGTGAAAGTAGGAGGAAAAAAAAAGTGAAAAGGTACGTATGCTAAGCAATGTTAATATAAAAACAACTATGTACAAACTAGTCTTCAAAACACATGTTAGAAGTTTGATAAACATGAAATTTCAAGATACAACATGAAAAATTTAGGAAGGAAGAACACAACATGGCTGCTTGAGGTAGCAAGACAACTAGCTCTTTAACTTAACAGATTAGGAGAGTAAGGCCATCTGACAGATTTGGACTGCAAACAAGCACAGCCTATGAAAACATCACTAAGTTAGAACAGAAAGTTTGCTATCAGATACCCTCATTCCTATGGTGTGCCATAAGAAAATGCCATGGGCATTCCTTACACACTTCAGTTAAAGTTAGCACCCTAAAATGTTTAGCCACCACCAACAGCATGTTTCAGCTCACCCAAAATATTTCACCTAGGAGATTATTTATAGAGTAGAATTTTTCAGCTTCTTCAAAAGGCATAGAGGATTAAAATCTACAAGGTAGGGAATATTATCACTTGCATCTTGAAAAGTGCATCTGTTCACAATGGGATGGAGAGAGGAAGTTAAAAAGTCAATCTGCTTTAAAACAGGTTGTAAAAAGAACACATAACTAAGATGCAGCTAAACATATTTTCACTTTGAAAATAAGAGTACACAACTGCCTAAAATCAAAGTGGTTTTTGCAGGTTATTACACACAGCTGAAAAAGCAGATGCTCCTCTCATAGTGTCTTTGTGATCTGAACATTGGTTGAGTGTTGCTGTTGATGTGCAGAAAGCATAAAATGTTTCACAACGTGAAACAGAACCGTGTATCAGCCTTGATATTGCTCTTGTGATTAGAAGTTAAATTAAGCTAATTTCAGGGAACAAACTTTAATACACTTTATATTCTAGACTTACCTTATGATGAGGGCTAACATCAAGCAGCAGAGGTGGGATCATACTGACAGCCTCCTGACGACTGATATTTCCCTTGAAAGGAAAAAATAAATTAAATTTGCTTTTATTCCATGAAAAAATGCACTTCTTTTGCAATAAAACTTTCAAATTGCTATGTAATAAAATAAGACAGTAGTCAGAAACACACTACTAGAGAAACTTGTGATTAAATTCTGTTAGAATTTAACAAAAAAAAAAAAAAAAAAAAAAACAGTTTTTTCATCTAATTGTAATGTCTAATAATTGCACATTTACTCCAGTTGTATTAATTTTGTAGTTCCCACTCAAATGAGGGGAGAAACTGGCTCGAATCAAGTGACAAACATCCATCACTTAGGTGTTGTCATGCACGTGCATGCACTTTTTCCAAGATTTAAATATTTGGTTTCTAACAGCAACTGATTATTTTACATTTTAACATCCCCAAACAATAACAACAAAATAATGCAATTAGTTTAGGCAAATATTTGTAGCTGCAGTTATGCACCAGAATCACTGGATGCGTCACTGCCAATTGCAACACAAAAAACAGATTCTTCTGTTCTACTCAACTTTTGAGAGAAAAGGTAGAGCCTCCATCATTCACAATGTATTTTCATAAAGCATTGCTCAAGATATGCCAGAAAAAAATCAAGATCCATCCAAAACTTACACATTCTGTCTCGCTAACCAGAAACTGATGAAACTTTTCCAGTTGTGGAGACTTGCGTAAGATTTTTCTACTCAAGTTAGTGTGCCACGCTAACTCTTCAGGATACCTGGTGGAAAAGAAACGGGAAAAGAACAGAGGCAGAAGAAAGAGACTGATGAGCAAGGCTGGTTGCCGGGAACATGCAGAATGCCTAAATCTCGCCTCCAGATCACTCACCAGCTCAGCGACTGCGGCATCTCGACTTTTTGGCCATCCACCTCCAGGTCCTGCAGCTCTCGGAAGTACTTTTCCTTCAAGCAGTGGAGAATCTCTTTGGCGTGGCTGCATAGGAGAGACACCCGAAGGGACACCGGATGGAGAATCACAGAATCACACGATGGCTCGGGTTGGAAGGAGCCTTAAATATCGCGTAGTTCCGTCCCCCTGCCGCGGGCGGGCCCCCTCCCCCGGCGGCTCCGGCAGCCGCTGTCCGGAGCGCGGCCCCGCGGGAGCCCCAGCCCGTACCTGCGGTAGCCGGTGATGCGCAGCGTGGCGGGCAGCGGCTCCCGCAGCGCCGCCATGAACGCGTCCCACTCTCCGGCGGGCACGATGCCCAGCTCCCGGTAGTACCGCTCGAACAGCT
>VYXF01001196.1:179152-210247 GCA_013397295.1 Polioptila caerulea
GGGCTGCTTCCTCCTGCACTACGCGCACAGGTGCGGGGTCGGGCGGGCGGCGCTGCCCGCGGGCACCGGGACGGGTGGCGGGGGCTCCCTGCCGTGCTGGGGCAGGAGAAGGGATCGGGCTTCACAGAGATGCCTGGTTGCTGCTTGCCGACCGAAGGGGTTGCGGTTCTGTTAATTAGCGTTTGTTACTTAATGCCATGGTCACTGCCGTCTCTTCTGCCTCGCTGCATTAAGATGCGTTCTGTGTCGGTGCGGTAGCTGTGTGAACAGCCGTGGCGATGCGGTGCCCGCTGCCTTGAGCACTGCGATGCTCCGGCGAGCAAACGGAGCGATTGGCGCTCCCCCGGCGCGCCGCTCCGCCCCTGCGCTGCTGCTGTGCCTCTGGCGACTCCCGCTTCAGCAAGGCATTGACCAGGCTGCCTTAAGGTCACGGTGCTAAAACAAGGAGATATCAGCGCCGTGTACTGATATAATCTTGATGTTGCAAACAATAGCTCTTTTCCAATTAACTCCTTCAACGTTGTCTTTCAACGTAGTGTTTGTTGCAGGAATTGGACTGGATGAGCCTTGCGTGTTTCCTCCAGCTCAGCGTATTCAATAATTCATTAAAAATAGTGGTAAAGCTAAGGCTGAGTGCCTTATGTTGCCAGGTAGTCAACAGTAGGCATTTTGTACAGGGATTTTGTAAAAATACTTGGAGAAGGCAGCTTAGCTGTAGCCCAGGTGTGATCTTGCTGTTTCCTTCAAGTTATGGACAGTAGCTACTGGTCATACTCCACAAGTAAATTTGCCATGAAGACTGCAGGAATAGATTTGTCAGGTTGATTTTTAAGCTACTCGTGTGGCTGATATATTATTTTTCTGGTGCTTATTGAGAAGAGCTCTTGCTTTTGACCAAGTGTATTCCACAGCCTTGTGATGGGAAGGTATACGACGTGTAGCTGCCCTGGAGGCTGCCTTAGGAAACCTGGAATTGTGTCTTTGCTCCCTCTTTTTCTAAAGCATAAATATATTAGCTTTTACATGGGATCTTAACTCATCCCTGATGTCTGGGAATAGCTAGGAATGTGAGTTTGTACAAAAAGCTGGGCTGTGCAGTAGTTTCTTTTTTTCCACTTGCTTGTTGCTATTGCCAAACCTGAGGGACTCCTCTGTAGGTGAGTGTAGACTGGAAGAGACCTCTGTTATCTAATTCTGTTTGTTGTAGCATGGTTCACTTTAAATAATCCTGTAATGAGTTTATTACTCTTTCATGAAAGCTGTGACGGTTGGACTTCCTTTGGAAAGGTTATTTTGAAGCAGTTTTCCTTGGGCAGATGGAAAACAAACATGTGAAGAATGTTCAGGCTTCAGTGATCCTCCTTCTCTATCATTACAGATCATAATTAAATCAATAGACAATTGGGAGTTGTCTAGTTCCACAAGAAAGAGTGCAAGAATATTCACCTGCTCTTCTTGTTTGGAGCTAGTTTGTTTACTTGCATAATCCCCCAGGAAAAGCAATCAAGATTCCTTTCCCAAATGGGATGGCAATTGTGGGTTTGTCACATCTTTAGAGGTGTCATAGAGCAGACCAAAATTGTCGAGATGAAGCAAGTAATATTTTGGCTTACAGGGTAGGGAGGAAACTGAGGTCAATTAAGTTAATTTCAAGGGGATTGACTTTCCTCCTGGAAGTGCTGGGGGAATTTGGTGGAGGGAATTTGAGTTCTAGCTCAGAAAGCTTGATGATACAACTGAGGATTTAGGAAGAAAAATGGACTGTACTTAATATCGGTTGCCTTTATTCCTCTCACCAAAATAATTGCTTTGGATACAAAGTTGAAAATTTCTGCCATATGGGAGAGAGGGCTGATATTGTAATTCCAATTAGACAAAAAAAAAAAAGCTTTAGATGTTAAAGCAAGTGCAACTATCCTTTCAAACAGGCACCAAGGGCTGGTGCTGAGAATTTGAAAAGTGGGGTAGTGTGGACAGTGTTTGGACTTCAAAACTATCCTTTTCTGTGGTTAATACAATAAATTTTGTTTTCTTTGTTTGCTATAGGGCACTCATCTTTCCTCTTCTGATCCGTGAAGGAAAACCAACACCGTTTTTCACTTTTGTGTTAGCACTTCTGTTCTGTGTTTTCAATGGATACTTGCAGGGCCGGAGTTTAACTACCTATGCAACTTACCCTGCAGGCTGGCTGGGCGATTTACGCTTCATTACAGGTGAGCTGAATCATGTTATGAGGACATCAGGTGTAATTTTCCTCTGTCCTCATAGCTCTTAATTTTTTATTATGATTTTATGGTATCTTCAATGCCATTTTATAGGCCTTCTCATAATTTTTTCATTGGTGTAGCTGGAGGCCTTTTAACCTTTTTTACTTTAGAAGTGTGAACTGACACTTCTTTCTGCAGTGCTAGATGATCTGATTGTCATCTTTACTCTTTAACAGCCAAGTAAATCCATGTCGTGTAGTTTTTTTTCATATAGAAACTTGAAACTCTACGTGGAACCAGCAGCATGCAGGTTTAGAAGAAGCAAAGATTTTCTGTGTAACATGTAGATTAAACTACATTAAACAAATTCATAGAGTAAAAAATCTAGCAAGGATAGCTGCTAACTGCTGACATACCATGGCAAATGGCTCCAAGTCCTTGGTGCCAGGATATCTACACAGGATAAACAGACAGCCACCAATCTAGCTGCCCTTGTAATTTCGGGGGTGGCTTTGTCAAATGACAAAACTGGCCTCACAAGGAAGGGGTGGAGGGGTTGATCATTCACTCCCAATCGGGAAGTGAGGTTACATTTATACCTGAAGCCATGGATATGATTAAAAGACAAAGGTATTTAGCAACAAAGTATTTTATTTACTCTACTTTTTTGTTTCCTAGGCATCTACTTTTTCCTACTGTCAAAATGATGGTATAATTTCTTAATGAAATCTTTGCAGAAAGATCATTTTCATCTGAAGATAAACCAGAATATTTTTCCTCATCAGTTAAAGGCAGAGTACTGGATGGTGTAGATCCTTGATCTGAGTCAGTACCCTTCTTTTTATTCTGTAGCCGGAGCCAGTTCGTGTTTCTCCTATATTTCTTAAGCCTTTTACAACAAAAAAAAATATATTTTTGTCTTTATTCTAGTATTCTTGTGGATGACAATAGAGGACAACTGTGTTAAATGCTGTCATGAATATAAGGTTGAAGACATTTCAATCTAAGTAGATTCTCCTGCAAAGTTAAGGAGGCAGTTCTGTTTGTGCGCTAAAAATAGAGAAATTGAGATACAAGGGAATTACTTCAGAGGGCACTAGAATATATTTGAAATTTTCTTGATCATTTCAAATTTCTGTTCTCCTTAAATCAGAGTCCAGCAAAAAAAGAGATTGATAGGTTTGTTGATCAAAGCTGTTGAAGACTGAAGCCAGGCAGTCTTTGTTTTCAGTATCTTAGTCGGAAGATACCTCAATACTGTGCTGTTACTGAATTATGAATAAGAATCCATAAATCAGTTCCTTCCTACTCAAATATCTTAAAAAACCCCCAAGTTAATAAGACTTATTGCTCAAGTTTCCTTGGGTTCTTTTGGGTGTGGGTTTTTTTTTTTAAGTTTCAAGGATTTCTGAAAGATGCAAATGTATAAATGACAATAGTTAGGTTCATCTGCCTTCAGTTATGAATACTTCTATGTGTGAATAGTTTGGTTTGTATTTGTGGCTTTGTTTGTTTGCTTTTTTCCAAAGAATCCAGTTTGAAATATATGCTTATATATATTTCTAGTACTGCTAAACATAAGTGAAGTTTTGTTCTGGTGACTATTGTGCTTTAAGAAGTTATCCTGAAAACTAAGAAAGTGATTCCTAGTATATGTATCAACAGCTGTAATAGTGTGACCATTGCTGATTTTTTGAGACTGTGATTCCAACAAACCTTGAGATAAAATTTGGCATGCCCATTAAACGGCTAAACTGAATATTTTTTTTTATTTATTTATTTTTATTTCTGTAATTAGAATATCTTTTGGAACTTTTTGTTTGGTATTTATCCCAACTGGACACTTCCAAATAGTTTATGCTTATGACTTTAGTTAAAGCAAATGCCAGAGTGAAGTATTGTTCACTGGGTCCTCCCCAAACCTGGTCCTAGTACTTCAAAAATGTCTGACAGTGTCTTTAAGCTTCTGTTTAAAATTACTGAAAATAATTACTAGAATGTTAGGAAATAACAATAGCAAGAAAGCATATTACTGTAGTTAATATGATATTTCTGAAGCTATATGAAGTTACATGTGGAAGATAAATGAGAGCGTGTCTACAAGTAGTGGCCAACCAAGGTTCAATATCTGGAAGCTGAAATAAGGTCTTTTCCCAGTGAAGACAGAATTTTGGAGAAGTCAGGCTGATTAACTATTGTGGTGAGAAGTTTCAAACAACTGATGTGTTCTCTGACTGTGGAACCTTATTATATAGTTTGTCTGTTTTGGGGAGCACAATAACTTATATCTACACCAGCAATTGATTTGGGGCAGGAATACGGTTTTGGTGTGATTTCCTCATCGTTTCTCTGCATTGTGTGTTGGTTTAGTTCAGAGCAGTGAATGTGTCTGTTTTCAGAGGGAACAGGAATGTTCTGCTTCAAATGCAGAGCCATGAGCTTGCAGACCAAGAGCAATGTCATAATCTTTCAGCATGAACCTTACACCTGTATGCCAATAAAGAGCTTGTGAATTTACCAAGAGAGCTGGTGATACCCTGAAGTGATGACTGCTACAAACAGGTTGCCAACACCTCTGTGCCTCACCTGTGTCCTTTCCTAATCTATCAGCACTTCTGGTTGGAAGCTCCTTCCTTCCTTGCTTTGCTTTAGCTTCTTCAAACCCTTTGCAGTATGCCATGTCTTTTCTTACTCCTTTAAGTCCCTATTCAACTACTTCCTTCCTATGTTGACAGCTAACTCTTTTGTGATTCAAAAGACTTTTTTAGTAGCAGCTCTGCAAAGCAGAACAGCACCTGTACCTCACAAGGTGCAGGTTACAGAACATCAGCACCTTAACTGTTGCATGAAGCTTTTTATCTGGCAATCAGGTAATTAAGCACATGTGTCACCTCTGCTCTCTTCACATCAGATCTGAAAAGCATTGTGCATAGCTGGATTTAATCTTGTAGGCAAGGGATGTGGGTTACCAGTATCTCTCCTCATGTCAATAGCCAGAGGATTGTGTTTTGTTGAAAAAGCTAATGACAGAATTTGAGATGAGGCACTGGTTAACCTCAAAACACAGACCTTATCTGTTCCTTATCAGCAGGGAATGCTGCCTTCAAGGGAAGACAACATAGGTAACATTGCTGAGAGATTAAAATAATGAATTTCAATCCTAAATTCCTTTTGATTTATCCCATTCTCATGGCAACATAAGGATGCAGAATGTGAGGACAGTCTCAGTTTCTGTGAAAGGCTGTAATAAATGGCCAAACCATTTTGCTGAATGGCATGAGTAAATGGTACTTTAATTCCTTCACAGTTGTATTCCTTTTATTACATCTGAAATCTGTTGGGAAAATTCGGATATGCTATCAGTAAAATAGTAAAAGGAGAGTGAGGCCAAGATGTGTCCCTCTGGGAAGATTAAAAATGGCTGTTTCTTTCAGTGTGTAAAATTTTAGCGTATTTGCTATTCTATGTGGAAGTTAGGGAAACATATGCATTACATCTGTATGTATGCACATACATTTATATAAGTCTAGCAACATAGGAATCAACTTCATTTTTACAGTGCTATTTCCCATCTAGGGAGCTGTTGATACTGTGAGCTCTACTGACTGAAGAGCACTGTGCAGGATGTCACCAGAACTGTTTATGCTGCTTACATTACTACTGCTTTGAGACAATATGCCTGATGTGATATCTGACTGTAGTTTGCTTTCTGTACAAACACAGTGCACTAAATATAGTATTTTCAATATTTCTCTTCAGGTTTATTAGGGTGGTTGATTGGCATGGCCATCAATATTCATTCTGATCATATTCTCAGAAATCTAAGAAAACCAGGGGAAACTGGTTACAAGATACCAAGAGGTAAGTAAAATAGTACAGAAATTAATACAACAAAAAGAAGTATCTCATCTAAGAAGAGGTAGAGAGAGCTTGGACTGTTCAGACTGGAAAAGAGAAGACTCATGGATTTCTTACCAAAATTTATATATACATGATGGGAGAAAATGAAGAAGAGAGAACCAGGCTTTCCTTCTTGGTGCCTAGTGACAGGACCAGAGGAACTGTCACAACTTTGGACACAAAGTTCAAGCAGATAAAATTATATCTGATTTTTTTTTTTTTTTTTTTTTTTTTTTTTTTTTTTTTTTTCTTCTGTGAGGGTAGTCAAACACACAGGTGTGGAACAGGTTGCTCAGAGATTGTAGTGAGACTCAAAACCAGACTGGACATAGTCCTGGGCAGCCTGTTCTGGCTGATCCTGCTTCAGCAGCGGTGGTTGGACAAGATTATCTCAAGAGATCCCTTCCAACCTAAAATGATCTTGTGTGAAAATGACCTTCTAAAGCTTGGTGTATTATAGGGGAGATAGTAATTTATGATATAAGAGGCAACTGGAAATAGCATTTTGTTTTCTACCACAGGAAGTTATTTCATAGTTTGGGAAACATCTTATTTTTTTTCCTCTTAAGCCAGATATTGTAAGGAATCTGTTTCATGATATCACTTGGCTTGTGCAAATATTTGGGTTTCTTGACCAACTTTGGCTATATTTTTAAAAAGGGGTAAAAATGTAACAGCATTGCCCAATTTTTCATAGCATCAGCAGGTGGGTGGACAAGAAAGACCTAAATTATCAATTCAGTGTGGGGGCAGGAGGGGGATTAAGAAAGTACTGAGCATGTGACCCATCTCATGTCCCAATATGAAGAGGGAGGTACCTAAAGTAATTGGAGGGCAGCAACAATTTTGGAAAGGGAGACACGGGGGAAAAGAGGACAGAAATCCAAATTAATTTGGCATTATAAATTCTGGCCTTCATGGGAAAATGGAGAATATGAAAGGCTTTCTTATGGAGTCTATATTGAAGTGTTAACGTTTATTGACACTTTTGGAAACAGACATTCTTCTGGGTACATTACACTCACTGAGCACAGAAAGATAATACTACCTCTGAATTCTGGTGTTTCACTACATTTTTTCCTCTTAGTTGCTTTTCCTTAGTTCCTATTTTTTTTCAATAAAACTAGAAGAACTAAGACATATATAAGGTAGACTGTTATTTTTTTAACAAAAAGGTGAAAATAATATTAATCGATGTAATTTGAAGTGTTCATGTGAAAAATGACTATGAACATACTGTACTGTGTTCTGTGTTCAAAAAGGTTCAGAAGGAAATATGTTATTTGCTGTAAGATCAAGAGGAGCTGGTCTTTTTGATGTTGCTTGTCCAGTTTAAGTGCTAGAATTTCACTTTTCTTTTGTTGCAAAAGTAGTGTAATTAAAGCAAGGTCAAAGCATGTCCTTTATTACAATTGCCAAATGTTTGTTTAGTCACGCTGGTAAAGCATATACTGAGATGTTATCAGTTTGTATACCAACTTTGGAATTTGGGTGAAATTCTGAATTTATAAAATTCCCAGCAGCTGAGTACCAATTGTTTATGCACAATTGTCTATATAATAGATTTAACACAGGCTGCCAAATTTTCATTGAGTGTAAGGGTTGAAACAGCAGATTAGATGAGGAATGTGAACAAAAGTGTAATTTTATAAGCTACAGAATAAATTTGTTACTTTACTCCGTAATAATAATATTGTTCAAAATAAACTTAATTTTGAAAGTACTTAAAGAAATGAAAGATTGTAGACTAACTAACCCTATGAGTATTTACAGGGACTCAAGGGGAGTATGCCTTCTATTTCTACATATTTTAAAAAAGGTTTAGTGTATGATCAAAGAACATATCATTAAGTGATTATTTGCAAAGGCATGTACTAGATTCTGATGCTAGTAAATCTGCTTTTCTTTCTTTATTTAAAGAGAAGAAGTGGAGCTACAAAAGGTCTGTCTTAGAATGAGGTCTGAAGTGATCCTTCATAGTATAGCTTGAACTGAAAAACGCTGTCTCCACTGCCTTTAAACATTAAATAGAGACATTGGTGATATATAGCTCCTATTTGATGTATGGAAAAGACAACATTGAACATCTTGATGAAGGTATTTTGAAGTAACTCTGTCCTGCTTTCAGGAGGAATGTTTGAGTATGTCAGTGGAGCCAACTTCTTTGGAGAGATCCTGGAATGGTTTGGGTTTGCCCTTGCCTGCTGCACCCTTGAAAGCCTTGCATTTGCCTTGTGTACTCTCTTCATCCTGGGTTCAAGGGCAAGACAACACCACAAGTAAGGGTTCCTGCCTTGTCATTTCTTAGTTGCCACATTGCATTTCCATTTCACAAATTATGCCTCATCCTATAGGGATGTTGCAGAGCAAGTCTTGTGAAAGAGACTGCTGCTGTAGGGCAGAATATGATAGAGAATACTCTGAGAACATTAAGTACTGCAGAATTTCAGCAGAGTAGTACAGAGCATAAACACAACACAACAAGGTGGTCAAAATAATGTTTAAATGAAGATAGTTCATCCTGGATCTGTAAAGATTATAGACAAGTTTAGCAATATGATCTTAATCAAATAGTATATTATCCCTTCTCAAACTTGTTTCTGTAATATTAAAATTTTGAAAATCACACAAGCTGTCTTTTTAGGCATATCTGTATCATATTGTCTATAATCAACTGTATGAACGTTATGAAGACAGTTCTGGTAGATGATACTTAATGAAATCTCTGCTCTAAACATTCTGACTGCTCATGTACTGTATTTATAATGTGGCTTTCCTGCGAACAAGAAGGACCATAGTTTGGGGAGACTTGTTTCCTGAAAGGATTCTCATTAAGGAATAGCAAGTTTAAAAGAATTTGAACATGTTAATTTTATTTTGGTTATTTTCAGCTTCTTTGGTTCTCATGTTGAAACTTAGTGGCATAAGAGAAAATAAAAATGAATTTGAGGAAACAGGTTGAAAAAAAATACTGACCACCTGTGAGGGCAGCCATGTCTATGTCTAGTGGAGTCCTGAAAACCTCCAGAAACAGAGGTTTTCCTGCCCCTTGTTTGTAGGATGTTCCAGGTCTGTAGTACCCTCCCAGTGAACAAGTTTCTTCCACTCTCCAACCTGAGCCTTCCAAACCTGTTGCCTATGACTGTCTCTTCCTGTTTTATCACCTGCTATTAGTGAGCAGAGTTGCAGGGTATCTTGAGTTGGGAGGAGCATTTGAAGGTTGTCCAGTCAACTGGTGTGGCTGCTCCAGCCAGGGCAAACCACAAGGCCAGGCCTCATCCAATTGAGTTCTGAGTGTCTCCTCCTTTCCAGATGAAGTAAGGATAGGTTTCCTGCATTTCCTTGTATATTATGTTCTTCAGGCTCAAAATCCATGGTTGGTTTCCATCAATCTTAAGCCTTGGTGGCACTCTCAGAACATCAAGAAAAGCTGAATGTTGTTCAAGGTTACACTAAAGGAAAAATGCATGAAAATGGAAGAGGGGTACAGGGAAAAAAACCCAAGCCACTAAAAATAGCAATGTAACCATGTAAGTGAAGAAACATGTTAGTATACTTTGTTTATTTAAAAAACTTAGAATTAATGGCTGAAATGGGTAAATAGGGTAATAATTGTATTCCCTAGATGCAGGTGATCATGCTTTGCAAGTTTTGTTTTGTTTATTCCAGCTTTGATCTTGCAGTTAGCTATTGATATTATGAATATCTACACCTTCAAAGAGCCCAGGTGAACTTAGTTCTTTTATTTCAGAGAAGCAGAAGAATAAATATTAAAAAATGGGAATAAACATACTTGTTATGGAAGGTGAAAACATAATATCTGATAGTGTTCTGCCTTTTTTTTTTTTTTTTTTTTTTATTTGTCTGGATTTGAAAATAGTGATGGTCTTTGAGGGGTGTTATCAATAAGGCGGGTGCAATGTTTGTCATGTTCAGTTTGATTACCCAAATTCTAGCTGCAGCCAAATACGTTTCCATGCAGAATGAAACTCTCATTCCAGTGTGTGAAGTATCCCGTGCTTCCATGTGAAGTCATTATGCAATGACATGTTTTTGATTTAATTTTATCTCCCTCTAATTCTAGAATGTGTAAATGCTCAGGATGTAAAACAACATATGTTTTGAAAGAATGGGTTATTCCTTCCCTGACATATCTCACTGCATCTGTTGGTTTGATTTCCCATTGCTGGCAGCTGTAACTTAGTTTTGCTATATTTGGTGATTAGATGTCATTAGGGTGAGTGCAGTAAATGCCGTTTTTCTGTCCAGTGCAGGTTCTGAAAGCATTTTTTTGTTTGTAGACAAAAACGTGTATGGATTAAATTAAACACATTGTACAATTATTTCATTTCCTTAACAGCATTTTGAAGACTTCAGTACTCATGAGATGTTTCTTCATTTTTCAGGTGGTACCTTGAGAAATTTGAAGACTATCCAAAGGACAGAAAAATTGTCATCCCATTTTTGTACTGAGCTGTGCTTTTAACACTTTGAGATGGATGCTTTTAGTAGCAGCCAACATTTTACAGATGCTGGCAGGTTAGCAACACTCGGATCATCACTGTGACAAAGCCTTTCCATCAGTGCTGCTATTACTTACTGCTTTCTCCTCTTAATGGTAACCCAGGAATCTGATGGACAGGGTGAATAGGAACAGAAATGCTTTTCCAGCAGTGAAGCACCTTCATAAATACATTAGGCAATGAGTCTGAATTGGCATCATGGGAAGTACTGTGCATGAATTCTGGTGCTTCTTTTTCTGCCTGTGAGGGCTTCTGCTGTTTCCACTCAATATAGCCAAGCTGTCCTGAGGATTGTGCTGTGAGCTCAGCCACCCTCACTGCAGTCTGGATGGTGTGTGCTGCCTACATACACAAATAGGATTGATTTTATTTTTTTTTCCTTGCTTTACTATTCCTTTCAATTCCCCCCACCTGCATCTCCAGAAGAGCTGGTGTTGTAGACCAAGGAATTAGATTAATACAATTGCTTTTAGATGAGAGGCAGTGTTTTTCCTTCTCTTTGCACTCTTACAAACATAGGGACACTGTATAGAAAATATTTAATTATATTTTCATAAAGACTGTACTGCTAATAGATTAATATTGTCATCTACCTCTTAAAATTGATAGCTATCTCAATATCCAATATGTGTCTTTTCACTCTAAACTGGTTTTGGAAGTCTACTTAGGATACTTAGGCCAATCTAGCGTTGTTGACAATTGTGTAATGTTTTCTAACTTAATTTATAAAAAATCCTTGAAATTTAAAAAAAAAAAATCTTACTCTGCTGTTTTTAAAAAATCAAGTGTCTTCCTTCTTCTGTTGCTAAAATTCTAGATTACTTTATTTTCTAAAATTCTGGAGCCTTGTGTCAGTTCTCATACCCGCAACCTTTTGCTCATGAAGGACTCCAGAATGGTTTCAAGAACATGATGGGATCCTAAGCATACAGATTTTCAAGTTATCTGTGTCTTTTGCATGATTGTAATAATAAAGAATCTTTTAGAATTGCTGACACCAAAAAGACCCCAAAATAACTCAAGGGAAAACTAAAAATAAAATCCAACCAAGCCCCCAAGTGAACAACCAAATTCTAATAATTAAAAAAAACAAACCAATGAACACTAACAAAAGAACTTTCCACAAAGCCCCAAAACTGTGCTGCTAATATAATTTGAAAATAAATGGAATTCTAACTTTTGCCAAGTGTCAACTGCTCTGTTTGTACTTTTATGCTGGGTTATGTTCTTCAAAACAAATTAGTAACATAATTTTGCCAGATGCTAAGTTTTCCAGTAGAGTATTGCAGTAAGATTTGTTTTGATGAACAGTCATGATGCTTGCTGGAGAGAGAGGATGGTGAAGAGTTTGATTTATTCCTCAATGTTAAAATTGAGTTATTGGACAATAAAAGTTCAATAGGATCACTTAAAGCATATTCTGAAGATAATTTTAGATTCTTAGTCTTAAATATCTGGATATTTCTAAATCTCTGTCATCTCTGCAGAGATGTCATCTTCTTGTCTAAATCATCCACCTATCAAAATCTCTTCTAGTGGGAAAAAATACAGGATTCAAAAACACTATCTACCCAAGGTGTTTAAACACTTACATAGTTTATGGTGAATTAATATTTTTATTGGGTTTGTGTGGCCAGATTTTGGTGGGGGGAGCTTCTGTAAGAGGCTGCTAGAAGCTTTCCCCATGTTTGGCAGAGCCAGTGCTAGCTTGTCCCAGGGCCAACCTGCTCCTGAACAAGGCTGAGCCCATCACGAAGGACAGTAATGTCTTTGCAATAACATATTTAAGAAAGAGGAAAAAAAAAAAAAGTGTTCTTGGGCAGAGCTACATCTATGCAGACACCAAGTGGAGGAGTAGGAGGAGGCGCTTCAGGTGCTGGAGCTGAGATTCCCCTGCTGGAGCTGTGCCCCTGCAGCCATAGAGGACCATGGGGATGCAGGGATCCACCTGCAGCCTGTGCAGGATCCTCGTGTTGGAGCAGGTGGCTGCCTCAGATAAGGCTGTGACCCCATGGCAAGCCTGTGTGGGAGCAGGGTTGTGACAGAGAGTTTGGATAGAGGAGCCCATGCTAGGGCAGGTTTCATGGTGGGACTTTTGACCCTGTGGGGGCCCCATCCTGGAGCAAGCCGTGCCTGCATGGCTGCACCCTGTGGAAGAGCAATCCATGCTGGAGCAGTTAATGGGGAACTGTTGCTCACAGGATGGACTCAGATTGGAGAAGTTCATGGAGAACTGTCTCCCATGGGAGGGACCCCATGTTGGAGCAGGGGAAACCAGAGGTGATGGACTGATCATAGCCCCCATTCCCTGTCTCTCTGTACCTCCTTGGGGTAGGACGTGAGCTTGGGAAGACAGGAAAGGTAGAGGAAAGGTGTTTTTAGGATGTATTTTACTTTTTATTATCCTGCTCTGATTTTGTTAGTAATAAATCCAGTTAATGTCCCCAGTTTGAGTCTGTTTTATCTGTGGCNAGGGGAAACCACAGGTGATGGACTGACCATAGCCCCCATTCCCTGTCTCTCTCTACCTCCTTGGGGTAGGACGTAGAGCTTGGGAAGACGGGAATGGTGGAGGAAAGGTGTTTTTAAGATGTATTTTACTTTTCATTATCCTGCTCTGATTTTGTTAGTAATAAATCCAGTTAATGTCCCCAGTTTGAGTCTGTTTTATCTGTGGCAATATTTGGTGAGTGATCTCTCCTTGCCCTTATCTCAACCCATGAAGCTTAGGCTTTATTTTCGTCCCCCTTTCTAGTTGTGAAAGGAGTGACATAGTGGCTTTGGAGGATGCCTGGCATTTACGACAATATCTTATATCTTCAGGGATATTTCTTTAAAAATCACTAATGGGACAACCTAACAGTAAAACAAAAATCTTTCTGCAGTACTTTAGACTCTTAACACCTTTTTTTTTCTTTGCCTTTTTTGAAAAGACTAATGTTCTTTTAATATTAAACAGTGAAAGAAAGATCAGTGTTTATTACATCTCTATATTCAAGAGCTGTAGCTCTAGTCAGTAGACTTTTATCATAGTTTCCAGAAAATTTGAACAGATGCCTTGATTTTGCTCTGCTACTATGCTAATAAATATTTATCTTGCCTAAAAGTTCAGTTGGTTTGCCCACCTAATGTTAATTTATGGTTTGCCTACAGTGGGATGGGATCTCAAGTGTGATGGTCTGACAGCTTATCCCTGTTCTCTCTCATGTTACAGAAAAGGAAAAGCTAAGGTCTGTGAGCTGTGAATGTCAGCATATTTAGAAATTTTAGTTAATTGGATTAATTAAAAAAACCAAACAAATCCAAGCCAGAAGGTTTTGTTCTTTGTGTGATTCTATTTTATATTCTCCTTATACTTCTAGAGCTATCTCTAAGTAAAGTACAGATTTTATTTGAGGCAGTTCTTAGAGCACAGGTCTTATGAGGAGCAGCTGAAAGAGCTAGGATTGTTTAGCTTGGAGAAAAGGAAACCCAGGGGGAATCTTACTGCTCTCTACAACTGCCTGAAAGGAGGTTGTAACCAGGTGGGAGTTCATCCCTTCTCCCCGGTAACAAGTAACAGAATGAGAGGAAATGACCTTATGTTGTGCCAAGGGAGGTTCAGATTAGCTATTATGAAAAATTTCTTCACTGAAAGGATTGTCAAGCCCTGGAACAGGCTGCCTGGGGAAGTGGTGGAGTCACCACCCTTGGAGGTATTTAAAAGACATGAAATTGTGGCATGGAGGGAGATGGTTTAGTGGCAGACTTGGTAGAGCTGGGTTAAAGGTTGGACTCAATGAACTTTGAGGTTGTTTCCAACCTAAACAACTCCATGATTCCTACTTTTCAAGACCTAGATGCATTGGTGAAAGCATATGATCAATTTGGTCAAATGCTTTAGAATTGCCTTTTGTTTAAACAATATCCCACTTATTTGTCATACTTCACCTGTGATCCCTTCCCTTTTCAGCATCTCTGACAGGTTTTTCTGTTGGAAAATATCTAATTTTTCATTAGATAATAACATTTTTCTTGAGAATATGTAATATGAAAATGAACTCTATTCTGCCCATTCTAGAGGGAGAAAACATGCATACTTGCTATTGGGTATAATATCTGTAGCTATTTTTAATAGAGATAATTCTAGTCAGATTGATACATCTTTCTCCCAAATCCCTTACTAATAAAACATGATTTGTGGTGTCTTGCTTGAATACTTTTTTTTCTTCTATCAGTAATCCCCACTCTAACTTGTGGAGATTGACCAAGGCTTGTGTACCAGCAATTTCATTATCCTAGCTGAGATCTTGGGGAGTGTAAAAACAAGATTGGATTAGAATGACCTAGATGCATGTGTGAACTTGATGAGATGCACTCAAAGCAGTTATTAAAAGTCATAAGGTAAATTAATCTAGCGATACATTCTTAGTTATGTAAAACAAAGTATGTTGCTGAGATGTTCTACACTTGCAGCTAGAGCAAAGATGAACAGAAGCAGAGGCTGCTCATTTGGGTTCCTCTCCTGCTAGGAGAGGTCACTTTTCACTTGTAAAAAACTGTAGCACCTGCTGTTTCAACTATTTTAATTGAGCTTCAGCACGATACTATCTTTTGGGGGAGGGAAGATAGTGTACAAATGACTCGTATTGATGCCTTAGGTTTTAGCTTTTATGTTTTAGATCCTGTGCTGTTTTAGTGGGTAGCTTTAGGTTTCATATCCAGTGCTACTGAGTTCTCTCCACAGAGTAGATAGACAAAACAATTCCTTCTCTAGCTGGATACCAAGGACAACTTTCAAGCCAAAGAACGAAAACACCAGTGAAGTGAGGAGGAAAAACCAGGAGGATGGAGCTTCATAACTTGAAGCTATGGTTGGACGATTGATTCTAATATGCTAATGGACCAGAACTTATAAAAGTGTGGGACCTTGTGATCGGGTGTCCATTTTGTGACCATTTTGGAGCATCTTGGGTGTGGTCCGGCTGGATTCTTGTGTGGACCAAGTGTGCCCATTGAGGCCTTTAATAAATATCTTTTTCCTCTTGCTCTATCTAGTCTCTGTTCCAGGTCAGCCTCCAGAAGGCAACAGTTCAAACTTGAATTCCTCCAGCAGGCAGGAAGTTCTGAGTGCCTACCACAGTTTTTATATCCTGTTTGTGATTGAAATATATTAATAACTTTAGCATGAGACTGTCCCAGTCTGTTTTATGCTCCTCAGTTTTACCAATAACAGTTGCAGTTGTCAGGGCAGCCTTTCACACACACATCCATTTCATGAGGAAAGCAGACCTCAGTGTAAAATTGCTACACTTTTTTCAGTGATGCAACATATCTATCACCATCTGTATGCCCATGTGCCCACACAAAAACGTGTGTAAGCAAGCAATTAAATTTCTGTTGCAGGACAACTGAAGGGCAAAGCCTTAACCAAGGTTTGCCTCTGAAAGAATTGCACAACTGAAGCTTGCTCTTGAACTTCTTAAAGCAGCTTGTTTTTCTATGTCCCTTGCTTGATTTACCATGTCTGCTCAAAAATCAAAGCCAATACATGATGTATTGTTGTGTACAAGTGGATAGTGGAAGCAATAGGTTATTTGCTCACAGAGATGAAAGAAAACCTAACACTTAGGTAACAGCCTTTGGTGTAACGCTTCCCTGGAGATGATGCCTTTCCAATGTGCTAGCAGGAGTGTCTCAGTGGTGTTGTTTATCCCTGCTCCCTCTTGTTTTGGAAATATGTGCCCAGTTTCTGAGAGGGTATGGGTGGCTGGATCCAAAGAGAGAGCACTAGCAAAGCGACATGCTCCAGCTGCTCTGGGAGGGGGCACTCCATTTCTCTTGGGCTACTGAAAGGGAATACCACTGCAAACTTAGTTATAAACTTCTGCCAGAAAAGAAAAAGCTGTGTGGTTGTCTTGGTTTGAACAACAGGTATCTGCTAAGGAAGGCGGGAGCCTCGCTTGTAATGGAGAATATAAACCCTCTCCCTCTGAATTATCATAATTTTGAAATTAAGGGGCTCTCAGGCAAAGATACAGGGATAGGCATAACAGTTCTCTATTAGGAAAACTAAAAACAAGCGTGCAGTATTACAAAACAAACAAGCTCACTGTCAGAGTCAGAATACAACCTGACTCCCTATGGGTCAGAGTGTTGGTAGCAGTCCCATTAAATGGTGGCTGCAGTCCCTCTGGAGCAGCAGATGTGGCTCTGTTGGAGCAGTGATCGTGTAGAAAGGTGCAGCCCCCTGCTGAAGGTCCAATGGGGAGAGATGGGCCGAGTCTTCCTCTGAGAATCCAGTGGAGAAGGCCAACTTGGTGTCCCAAATGTCAGGTTTTTATCCAGGTAGGAATGCTTGGCTCCTCCCCCTGGGTGGAGCATTCCCCAATGGGATGACGTAATTTCATCAGTGAGACACAATGGCCCATTAGCAGAAGATCTGTCCCTGGAGGAAGGATGGGTTGTGGAAGAGATAAAGAAACTGCCCCAGCTGCTTTCTTATCAGCTGGCCTATTGACAGAAGATTGCACCACCCCCCACCCCAGTTCCAACAGATGGTGATGGAATAACACACTTTGGATACATCTTGCACTGCAACCCAAGACAGTGATCTGTGAATGGGGGCTCAGACATTGAGCAGCACTGTCCAGAATAAAGGCCAGTCCAATGTAAGCAAGCAAAACCTACTTCAGGTACCTGCTATCTTTGTGTCCTGCTGGCTGCTTCATGGGATTGAAACTTAATCTTTTTAATCCATGTCAGTGAGCTGTGACAGTCCAAGAGATGTCCATTTATGCTCCCACTCCACATGTTGTTTTTGCTGCAGAAGATCAAGAGACACACCCTGTGCAGAGCCAGAGTCCTGCTAATGGGCACGGAAGCCCTGTGACATAGCAGCCCAGTGCAATAGTGTAGATTTGTAGGATTTTAATGTTTTGCAAAGGCATGTATGTTTCCTCTTTAATTCCCTGCCTGTGTCTTTGAAAAATGGTGATGGTATCGGAACAGGAGAACTGACTTGAAAATCCCAAATAGTACTGTAAAAGTGTTCAAGTGTTAAAGGGGAGTTGTCAGGATATACTAAAATCAGTAGCAAAATATGAAAATAGTCCTTTTCATACTTCAAATAATCCTTGCAGATTTTACTAGGCCTCAGAAATAGAGTATTAGATTAAGCATAAAATTTAGTCTGAAACAGTGCAGTATATGATAATTACTGATAGAATAAAGTAATTCTTGGAAGAATAGTTTAGAAAATATGAGTAGCTATGCAGACAGCAGACAGCAGTACAATTGTATGAGTAGAAAACTAAATGACCAAGAAAAAATGAGCTGTTTTCATGAGCGAAAAGAGAACACTACTCTAGGCAGAGTCCTCCTCAGGCTGCAGGCAGATCTCTGCTCCGTTATGGACTTCCATGGGCTGCAGGGGCACAGCTGCCTCACCATGGCCTTCATCACAGACTGCAAGGGAATTGCAGCTCTGGCACCTGGAGCACCTCCTCGCCCCTCCTTCCTCGTGCACCTTGGTGTCTGCATAGCTGCTCCTCTCACTTATTCTCACTCCTCTCTCCACTTGCAGTTGCAGGGGGTTTTGCCCCCTTTTAGGTGTCACACCAACAATACCACCACCATCACTGCTGGGTTCAGCCTTGGCCTGCGATAGGTCTGATTGAAGCTGGTTGGCATTGGTTCTGTTGGACATGGGAGAGGCTTCTGGCAGCTTCTTACAAAAGCCACCCCTGTAGCCCCCCTATTTCCAAACCCTTGCTGTGCAAGCCCAATAAAATGTTTGAATTTATAAAAGTTCAAAATAAAACACTAACGTGGAACTTGTAGGAAAAGTCTTTTGTCAATTGCTTTAAGTGGTTTTCCTAAACTGAAATTGCCATGCACTGTAGACATTCCAGACTTCAATGAATAATATGCTATAATTACTACTCTTTAAATGGTTACTATTAAAAGTAAAAACCCCCAAAGTAATGGTACTTTGTTTCCTAATTCTTCATACTAGATGAATTGTCATTGCAACAGCTTTTAATTTCAATTCAAAGCAGACAAAACAATCTCCCCTGCAGATGCAACCCCATCTGCTACTGTTGCTAAACCTCAGAGATCTTCTTGAATATTCTTGTTGCTGCATCAGATCAAAAAAAGATAAATTGCAAGTAACACTGCAAATGACAAACCGTGCCTTATTTTTCACCGAGGCATGTAATCTTCTGCCACTTTGTCTCTTCATTAACACTAGGCTAATTAGAAACATGAAATGATTATCTAACATTTTCTCATATATAAAATCCAGTCTAACACTCAATTGTCTCATTGTGGCACTGCACAGATGTGGGCTCACTGGGTACCTATTCTTCCAGTCCCCTCTAAGCACTGCCTAGAGAAGAAATTGTTACTCACAGAAGCAAATTCAAAGACAGTCCTCTCCTCTAGCTCAGGGACCCTGGAAGCAGACAAGAATGCACCCTCAAACAAGCATGAATAAATTACCAGCAGAGGTCCGCACCAGCCATCTGTGTCTGCGTTGCACAACATGTAGAACGACAAGGAATGCTAACCTTCCTGCTCATGGCCCTCTTCCCCCTCCAGCCCCCAACATGGGAGCCCTCAGAAAGATGCACCATCCTCTACAGAGTTACTGATAGCTAGACCAGTTCCTTGCCAGCACCTAGCACACAGCTTCTCATTTGGTGTCATAGCACTCAGCCAAGCAGGCCACGAAAGATGGATACCCACATAGAGATTTTTTTTAATGCAGCCTTTCATAGGCTTACAACTTTTGTTTGGGCTTGGAAGTTTTTTGTCCATTTCTGGGAAATACGTCAATACAAATGTACAAAGTGGATGCCTCCAGCAGCTGGGCTCAGGCACCCAGTCTGCCCAATAGCTGCTCCTGGATCTCAGTCTCCCCAGGCACTGGCACTTGGATGCACCAGCTCATGCAAGCATGGAGACGCAGTTGGAATCCACCATTAATTGTGCTCAGACATGGAGGGCATCCAGCAAGAGGCCCTGGGTCCTCAACCTCCACAGGTTCCACAATTGGAAATTCAAAATTCTGAGAGGCTTGCAGTTCCGTCATGGCTGCTTTATATTTAGTCTGTTCTTGTCTCAGATTTTCACTAAACACCTTCAAACAACAAAAAACAACACCCAGGAAAAAAAATCCATTCAATGATTTGTTGAGGTAACATTGTTTTACACACAGTGAATGTATGGACTGATAATAAGAGGGGCTCCTGGAGAGTTTCTTGTGGAGAAAAGATTGCTTACCCAGAGCAAAGTTTTTCTGTGGGGTAGGTTTTTTTTTTTGTGTTTTGGGGCTTTTTTGTTTGGTTGGGTTTTGGCTTGGGTTTTTTGGTTTTTCTTTTAATAACATTGAAACTCTTTATCATAGAATTGTATTTGTGCTGATGAATTTTTGCAAAGCACTGTTTACAGGAAGCGTAGAAAGGGAAATGTTGGTACTGACTAGAAAAGTTGGGTTCTACATTTATTAGTTATTTGCAACTTAAATATGTTCTAAAATAGATGACTATAGCAAAAGATGTAGGGGAAAATAAACAATGAAAAGCACAGCTCTATTGTTTATAGGGATTTATTTCCATAACACCATATTTTTCAGCCTAGGAACATACATCTCCAAAGGCATTTTAAACAACAGCCATTGAATGGGCTTTCATTTTAAGTAGATCAATTTTCTGAAAGGCTCTCCAGTAAGGATTTGGAATGGATACTCGTGGAGACTACAGGTAATTTTTGTTTCCAGAGACAAGGACCCTTATCTTTGTTAGCTCTCTTCCTCCAGAGAAACATACTGGCTTTTCCCACTCTTTATCCAAGAGCAAGGCCAGCTGTTTGGCAGCAAGGCTGGGCATTCAGCCAGAAGTCTACTTGATATAGAAAAGGTTTTATCTTTCCTAATGTATACTGTAAATATTTTTTTCTAGCAGATCCAATTTGAAACTTTCCAGGATGATAGATGAGATCTGCCCTGAGACATCCAGACCATTTCTTCTTCCTTGTGGGTAACTGCAAGTGTAAGTCCTGTGAGATCAAAACATTTTGTCTGTAATTCTTGCTGGTTTCCATGCAGCCTAAATGAGAGAGATCAAACTGAATGAAAGAGTTTGAATCAGGCCCAGCAAAGAATTCTGCCATGCAGTAAAAATGTCAAGAAATTGTTCTTTGCAGCTGTGCAGAAAGCTGAGGTAGAGTTGTCTATCCTAAAAATGGTACAATCAAGGTCAAACCACTTCCACCCTGTCACCAAGCCCTATGCCAAAGCCACTGCTGGTAGTAACAGATGGTTTCCAGGCCAGCACCAGGCAGTAGAATCTTATTGCAAAGCCAAGTAGTGTATGGTCCACTGTAACATGTCCTCAACAAGAAACTTACCACACTCTGGGCAGGGAAAGGATTTCACTTGTCACAAGTATACTGAAAGCAGAAAACAGCAGGAAGAAACACAGGGCAAAAGGTGAAAAAGGCAGCTTCCACATCTTCAGGACCGATCCTTGTATGTTCCCCTGTCTACCTGTAACAGATGCAGTTCAAGGCAAGACTCTGAAGGGGTCTGCACTTGACAGCCAAGAATCAGCCATAGATTTATGCCATGGAACTCCTGAAGCATCCCACTGGGTAGTGTGGGGTACAGATTGACACTGTGTATGGTTCTCAAAGGTAACTTATGGAAGAGAAGGATCAAGAGACAGTCCCTACTAGAGGGTGTAGGGACTGATCAGTCTACACAAACAAGGAGCTGAAGGAGGATGACTGTATCATGTCAGAATTGGGTGAGTCCCTGATACAGCACCCAAAGGGAACACTGCTTTCAGAAAGGATCACTCTGCACAGTATGACCCACACCATCAACAAGGGAAGGAATCAACAGAAGGATTTGAAATAGAATGGCAACAAAGTTGTCAGAGAAGCACTTTTCAACCACTAAGTGATATAGAGCGTATTTGGAAAGGGCAGTAACATGGCTTTATGCTCAGAATCACTGCTGTGGAGTTGTCTGTATGCCCAACATGATTAACTGGTGATACATAAACTGAACAAATTAGATGCAGAAATTGCAAAAGAGATTAATTCAATGCATTTTGTTTCTCCCACCATGCTAGACTTGTTGGCAGTACTGATCTTAACTTCCTGCACTGGTAGCCACATGGCTTCACCAGGTTCTGAGATAATCCTAAAATGATTGTTGTTTACATAGTGTTAATTACTGTTACCTTCTGAGTACATGATCAAGAGATTATTTCCATCCAACAAAAACAAGTCTCCTGGACCATGTGTGTCACCACCTTATGAGGAACCAGCTGGGATAAAAATCACAGCTATCACCAGGCAACCCTGAATAAGAAAACGGCTACAGCCTGGTGATGAAAACAGGTCCCACCAGGCAGGTGTGGAGCCACAGCACATCTGTCTTGTGTCCAAATTAACTTGTTTCCCATGAGAAGGAGGTCCATGCATCCTTGCTACCATATCAAAAGAAAAAAGCTGAACTTTTGTGTTTCTGTGAACAGAATGAATAATCTACCTATCTGCTTGATGGCATCTGTCAATATCACACCATGAGCTCTGCAGGAGACTCTGCAAGTAAAGCCTATCCCATTGTAAATGTCATCTATCAGCAACTATGGCAAAGATCTTCAATTTGAGCTGTAGTACTGGATGGAGGTCAGACTGCTCCAAGGCAGACTCCTGGCTGCAGGGCTGTCAGACCTCTCACTCAGCTGAGAAGCTCTAGAATCATCAATGAACTGCCTGGACACTAGGACTCAGTGGAGTGGATCACCAGCCTGTGAAGCCTCACTGCAGGAACCTGGAGCAGTTTCCAGGCTTCTGGATCCTTTGAGCTAGTGGTGAATTTGAGGTAAGAGTAAAAGCAAAGCTGCCCTATCACAAAGCTACATAGGAGCCTCAGCTTGGCACATGGCAGCAGGAATGGCAGCCTCTCCTTGCTCCAGCCCATGACCTGACTGGAGGGAGCAAGGAGATATCCTGCTATCTTTAACTAAGCACAGTAATCTCAGGCAATCAGAAATCCTAATCTGTTTCAACACTGACATTTCACTCTTCCTCCCTCATGCCTTTTCTGCTCTCACCACAATAAATGAATATTGTTTCTTCCATGTTACCTGCATGTCTGTCAATACCTGCTCTATTGCATGTCAATAGAGGTCATGAGCCCAGGAGGTCAGAGGCATAGACTTACTGTGAAGCCCACATTTGCTGAGATTAGAGACTGACATTATGAACAGACTCCTTAACTCAGTTTGCATGGCTGTGGAACGGAAACTGCCATTGCAGGTAACTATCATGTTCTCTATGCTGGGTTCTGCCCTTGGATCACAACAACTCCCTGCAGCACCAGAGGCTGGGGGAAGAGAGGCTGGAAAAATGTCCATTGGAAAAGGCCCTGGGGTGCTGGTTAACAGTCAGCTGAAAATGAGCCAGTGTGTCCAGGTGGCCAAGAAGGCAAATGGCATCCTGGCCCATATCAGCAATGTCAGCACTGGGCCAGTGATCCTCCCCCTCTGCTTGGCACTGGTGGGTACTCAAATCCTGTGTTCAGTTCTGACCCCCTAACTACAGGAAGGACATTGAGATGCTGGAGCAAGTCCAGGGAAGGGTAATGGACTGGGGAAGGGTCTGAAGCACAGTTTCGATGAGGAGTATGTGAGGGAGCTGGAATTGTTTAGCCTGGAGAAAAGGAGGTTTAGGGGTGACACTATCACTTTCTACAACTGCCTGAAAGGAGGGTGTAGCCAGGTGGGAGTTGGTGTCTCCTCCCAGTAATAAGTTACAGGACATCGAGGCCTCGATCTACACCAGGGGAGGTTTAGATAGCCTATTAGGAAAAATTTATTCACTGAAAGGGTTGTCAAGCATTGGCACAGACTGCCTGGGAAACTGGTAGAGTCACCAAGGGTTGACTCCCTGGAGGGATCATAGAAGCATTTAAAAGATGTGCAGATGTGGCACTTAGGGACACAGTTTAGTGGTGGACCTGGCAGAGCTGGCTTAAAGGTCAGACTCGAACGGACCTGGTCAGACCAGGTCTTCTCCAATCTGAACAATTCTGTGATTCACTGCTGATACCCACAGCCAGGAGATACTGGCACTGCCATCACAAGGGGGGTTTGGAATGCCCAGGCATGTTCTGATTATCAACAGCCTTCAGGATCCCAAAGGCATGTCTGTTGGACTGCAGGTGTGTAAGGTCCCAAGGTGAAATGGTACTGACCAGCTGAAGAAGTCCTGGAGAAATCCCAGCTGATGTCTGTCCACAGTCAGTCCATTCACTGGAAGGAACAGATGGTGAGGCTGTATTAAACCACAGGATGGGACCCATAGGAGGATTTGGTGGAAGAAAGTTGGAGTGCTGGTAGAAAGTCTGGGGGAGACATCTGGCCTTGATTTTAGGTCCTTCAAAGAGCAACTGGACATGTGTGTGCTGACTGATGAGCCTTCACTCTGACAGTTTTCTTGGCCCCCTGGCCAACACCTGCATCTGTCCACTCCACCTCTTTTGCTCCTCTTATTCAAAGTCCAGATATTTCACTACATCAAATAAAATGGATAGCCATGCTCTCTTACTGATGCATGCGTTTCCTATCTTTGTTCCTATCCTCATTCTAAAGGACGAGCTAAACAATATTATTCTTTCTTATCAGACCCTATTAATCTATCCTACAGCTGCTGCACATCAACTTTAGCTATAAACCCTGCCAAAAAATATTGCTCTCCTTTGATCTTCTCTACTTCTCTGCTAACTTATCCATGGTCCAATGCAAATGCAGCTTAGGTCAGCACTTTTATATTGGCAAAAAGCTGATTCTCTTCTGGAAATCTCCTTCCTGAGATGGCCAAGTGATTTAGTTGTGGCCCAAGAACAGTTAAAAATAATAGCTTTGAAGGTGGAGATGCAGGACACAGATATATTTAAGGAGAGGGAGGTGCGTGGCAATAGAGCAGTTTCTATTTAAAGAGCGAATCTGTGTAGGTATGTGCTTGTGCTGCCTGCAGGTGACGATCACTGGGCAGGATGAACCAATATAAATACTTAGGCAGTTGACCACGTAAGATAAATTATCTTCTCAAAATCTTTACAAGATCAAATATGGCGTTGATCTAGCATGGAATCCAATAAAAGTGTGCTACAGCTTTCACAATGATAGTTTTTGCTGACATCTGATGTAACCTTATTTATAACCCCAGTCATTCTGCTATGCCTAAATGATCCTTCCAGGTTTGCTACAGAAGCAGCTGGTGTCCTGTCTGATTGCCATGTTAACATGGCAGATCAGGGCTCCAGGGCACATCCTCACTAAGTGACTTTTACATCAGCTTGCTCACAGCTTGTCCCTTCATGCTCTTCCCAGCAGAAAGCTTACACCCAGCAGATATGAAGAAAGAATTTTTATTCTAATATTGTTCCTAGGAGGAACAATAAACTACTAACAGATTCTTCTCCTAGAAGACAGTCTAGCCAGATCTACTTTTTCCTTCCATATTAGTGCACATGCAACCACACTGTGAGTTGGGATCCCTCCCCTCCTGCCAGGATTCACACAATACATTCTGCATGCCCTCAGCTGTCCTCCACAGCAGCCTGGAAAGTGACAACTTAAAGATGATCCTTGGACCACCTAGACTGCAAACACAAGTAGGGGAAGAATCCTGACCAGTTTATTCCTATGAACTTTCATGAGAGTCTCTTCATTATATTCTCTCAACCTGTCATTCAAAGGCAAGCAACCCCTCGCAGTGCTCTGTGTTAACCAGGGCCAGGAAGACAGAGCATCTGATTTCATACAACTCTTCAGATCCCACTTTAAAAAGTACTTTCAAAAGCTTTATAGATATTTAGCATAAACTTAATTTGTTTATGATTTCTCTGATAGAGTATTTTCTACAGCTGAAATTATTCTCAAAACCCTCTTTGTGCTTGTTACCACAATTTAATTTCACGTCTAAATAAAGCTTTGAAGGAAGAAAGTCTGTGAGATTTGTCTTCAATTAAGTGTTACTGCTTGCAGAACATCCTCTCTTATGAAAAGTGACAAGTCTCAAAGGCAGAATTCCTAATCCCTGAGTTAAAAACAAACCTTCCAAAACCTGTATGCTCCCAAACCTTCTCTAAATGATTAAAAGAAACAAAACAGAACACAAGAAGAACTTTCATAGAACATCCTTGATACAGAAGAATTAAATGTGTCACTGACTACTGTAAAAATATGCTGAGTTAAGTATTTAATTACTGTGTAACAAGCGAAGATAACCACTCATAATAAAGCAGACTTCTGAAAGTAATCCCTATCAGAGTCCCAAATACAGCAATGGAAATAGACTGTGGGATTGTCAAGGCGGCACCTGTACCTTGCTCCTGTTGTAGTATTGCACATCCCTGCACAGAGTGATGAAAGGTCTCCAAGGCAGAGTTCCCACCAGAAGCGTTGACACACATCCAGCAGTGTGAGGCAAGAACCCCACCTGGCTGTCCCATGCACCCTCTCCCACTATGATGCCATCCTGAGTGCAAAGAGAACAGCATGGCTTGTGAACCGCCTCCCACGCCTTCTCCATTTACTACACAGCTATTTTGTGTAGGCAGCTAGAAAAGGATATTCATGTGCATGAACATGCCTGGCTGGAAGCTGCAGCTGTTCAGCTGCTGATTTATCATGTGTTCAGCTTCTCTGACACAGGGCTGCCAACCCTTGTAAGAGCAAGGAAGACAGGGTGGGAAGAGGAGATGGCTGGTGGTTGACAGCTGTTTCAGGCTCTGTACTTTAATTGGCTCTGAATATGCCTCAACAACCTAAATTTGGCTGATGCTCACTGTTCATCAGAAGAGGACATACAGCCTTGAAGAGATGAAGGACTGAGCCAAGTAGAAGATTTAAGGGAGAAAATAAAACATGATTTAAGCCTGTTTAGGGTTACTCATACCCAGCCTTCTTTAATGGCCGACACAAGCCACTTTGAAGAAGGTAAAAGCCCGTATTTCCAGACAACACATTAAAAGAATGCCCCAAATCATACCTTGTAAGAACCAGAAACTGGTGTCTGGATTTCTCCTTGTCTCCCTATTGTGATCAGCTACATTTGAGACTTGAAAATTGTATCTCTACTCTCCCATCCAGGAATGTATTTATTGAGGAAAAAAAAAGTGATGATAGTGCAGTTAAGGAAACTGTCTCCCTGTTACCTCCTCCCTAACACTATCTCCTGGTGACTAGCACACTCTGAAGGTCACTTGTTAGACATGCACCTCCTTTGGCAAGACAGCCTTTTTCTCACACTCCCATCTAGCTTGAGACCTTGATTTGTTCAGTTCTTCCTCTTCCTGCCTTCAGCAGGTATGAGTGTGGTCAGATATACTGCTGAGCCCTCGTCTCTGTGCCTTCTCCATCCATCCCACCACAGAACTAGAGTATTCTGAGTTGGAAGGGGCTCTCAAGGATCCTTGAGTCCAGCTCTTAAGTGAACGGCTGTGGGCCACAAAGGCTACAGACGAGATGAGAGCTGGTGAGCATGAAGCAGGTGATGCATCAGAGGCTTGCAGTGTGATTTTGGGTGGCCAGAATCAAGGTCATGTGGGCCAAAATCCAAATTTCATGTCCAGTCTTTCCTTATACACCTCTAGGGATGGTGACTCCACCATTCCCCTGGGCATCCTATTCCAATGTCTAATCACCCCTTCTGTGAAGTAGTTCCTCCTTACGTTCAACCTAAAACTCCTCTGGCACAGCTTGATGCTGTAACCTCTCATTCTGTCACTGGTTGGCTGGGAGAAGAGTTGCCTTTCAGGCAGTTGTAGAGAGTGATAAGGTCCCCCCTGAGACTCCTTTTCTCCAGGCTAAACAACCTCAGCTGCCTCAGCCATTCGTTATGGAATTTGTGCTCCAGACCTTTCATCAGTTTTGCTGCCCTTTTCTGGACTCACTCCAGCATCTCAATGTCCTTCCTGATTTCAGGGGCTGAGAACTGGACACAGGATTCAAGGCACAGCCTCACCAGTGCCAAATACAGGGGAGGACTTTTCATTACCTGCATCCTCACAAATTCAAGTGGGAAGAAAGCTTTATTAAAAAGAAAGAACATTTTTCTTATGATCCAAATTGCACTTGACTGAGAATTTTACCTTCAGTGTGGAGTTTTACTCAGTAAAGGACAGCTGAATTAAAAATAACCAGACTTTTAAAAAAAAATAATCCTTGCAAAGGAAGTTCTCACTTGCTACTTTTAGAGGGAAATTCTCACTTTAAGGAGACAAGATTAGAAATATTTTGTATTTCTCACTGGAGAGGCTAGAAACAGAGGAGAGAAAAAGCTGATGTTAGAAGATGGCAATTTTTTTTGTCCTCGTGCCACAGCAGACCACCGGGTATTATTCCTCCATATTGCACATATTTATGCAGGAAACATGTAACACCTCCTTTTTTGCAGAGCTATTTCAGTGATGTGTCACAAGCTTTGAAAAATCATCATGAGATAGATAAATTAATTGGTGTATTATCAAACCATTTCTTACAGATTTCTCAGAGATTTCCTTCTTCTCCAAGCACTTAAAATGTGGACCTTCAAGCACATTGTATCTGCCACTCCATCCCATGTTCTCTGTTACACTTACATGGTATCTACTGCCTTGAACCCATAGGAAGAACTGACAAAGCACAATTGTAGCTTCAGAAATTCTGTCTAACACAGTTTAAGCCAGTGAGAGATAACTCATTCTGTGGCTACTTCAGGAAACAGCCTAGCCTCTTCCAAGACAGTGTTGGGGTTGGTGAGAGTCTCTCCTCATTCAAAAGCTGTTTCTGAGTTTCTGCTTCTTACAAAGCAGTGGTCTCTACCACTTAGACCTGAAAATGAAGTTGGAGATAGTTTTAGCAAAGAGAGAAATCAGGCCGTCTTGAAAGTGCTGTCTTTTAAAAGATGGCAGCAGGGCAGGGAAGGAAATAAAGAAAACAGGTCATGAAACTGCTGAGCTTGGAAAGGTCTCCATAACATTGGCCATTGTGTCTTTTTGGTTCCCCCTCCACCTCTTCAGGCAACCTGGTCTAGTGGAAGGCGCCCCTGCCTATGGCAGGAGGATTGGAACTAGGTGATCTTTAAGGTTCCTTCCAATACAAACCACTCTGTGATGCTATGATTCCATGAAAACACTGATCAGTATTCCTTTATTTAAGAGTTTCAACTCAGCAGGTTGAAGATGTGTTCTTTATTGGATATATGAAAAGTCAAAATATGGAAATAGAAAGGCTGAGATGCGGCCTCTGTAGCAGTCTCAGCCTTCTCAGCATTTCACAGCTGATCTACAAAGTAACTCTTTCAACCATTAGCATACCACAGCAGCTACACCTGCAGAAATACTGTTGATCCTCACCTCTCCTTGCTGTACCCAGGCCATCACAGAGGCAAGTATGCAAAGTATTCAGGGCTAAAAGAAGAGACAATGTAATTCTCTGGTTTACTTCTTACAGCATTTATATAAAAAGAACAGAGTCGAGGCACCTGTTCATCTGTCTTCTTTCAAGTTCAATTAAAACCAAACCAAAACAATCCAAAATTATTTGGAAGATGAACCATAAAACCAAGGACTGCTATCAGCAATTCAAGCTGAAATCTCTGCTGAAGATCTGAACACTTCATTGACCATGCAAGAAATTGTGGTGAACATATTTCTACAGGAGAGAATTAATAGCTCTTTCATGTTGTTTGGGTTTGGTTAGTTTATTGGGTACGTTTATGTGTACTTTGGCTGTTAGTCCTGAAAACTATTCCTCAACAAAAACAAATCAATGGCCTGCTTTTTCTAAATGACTTTTGGTAATAAATGTTAGGCTGTCACCTTCACATAAGTTTCCCTTGTTGTGAAGTCTAAGGGTATAGTTCAAGAATACAGCTGCATCAAGCACAGCTACCCTTTGCTAACAAATGACAGTCTTGTTCTCTATTCCTCTCCCCACCCCTTCCTCAGTGCCAGCTCTGATCACAAAGTAAGCTTATTCAAAATGAACTGCTGAAAACTATTACTTTTCTTCCAAGTGTGGTCTTCTCTGAATTAACAAGTTAAATTGGCTCACTGATCAATATCAGGGATTGTGCAAGGCAGCAGGGAAAGGAATTAGTAGGATTATGAAGAGCAGTACCTTTCCTTTTCTCACCTTCTGCGGCAGCCAGTTCATTCAAGAAGTACCATGCAACTGCATCAGAGGGCTGCTCTAAGTAGGATTCCCTGATAGTATTTGGCTTTATGCACCTACTCCTCTCTGTGCTTTTCTGCAGTCAGGTTAAGGGCTCTATTGAATGGTCTGGGTAATTCTAGACTGCTGGAGTTTCTGGGGGTACCTCAGGAGAGGACACTTTATCCATAGGCATGCTGAAGCTGCTCAAGGAAATAGGCAAAGAATTGGATTAGAAAGGGAACTATTATGGATTTCATTCTGGGAGGCGGGCTGTTAAAGCCCATCTTCAGATCACAGTGTGTCTGTGTCTGATCCCATTTGAATAGCATTTTGCATCTGAGTGATCACAGTACACGAAACCCATCCATTAGAGACACCCCTTGGAACACGCACTGTCTCTGTCCTGTCCAGAGTTCTGGACCCAAGCCCAATAAAAACTGAAGTACCCAGTGGAAATGTGGTGCTTTGCGGCGCTGTCTTGGTGCTACCAATCCAAGGAACGCCTTCCCTTGGTTATGAACTGCATGGAGCTGCCTGGACACGTCACCCAGGCCTCCCCTTTCTCCCAGAGAGTGGAGTGGCCCCGCTCAGCCCCACACTCTCTGCTGCTCAGCCTCCCCAAAGGGGGTCTGCCTGCACTTGCTCCTTCTTTGAATAAGTCCTCAAAATCCACCCTCTTACTTTTGTGGGCACTGTGCTACACTTCTCCAAAGGGATGAGCCGTGGCATCATCGGGGGCAGACAATGCAGTATTTGTGAGAAACGAACACAGAGGCAGGGCTGCGGCTGTGCCAGCCTCTCACGGACATGAAGGGAAGACAAGTGTGAGGGAACCTCATGAATCTGAAGTATCTGAAGGAAAGGTGTTAAGAGGATGGATCCAGGCTCTTCTCGGTGGTGCCAAGCAATAGGACGAGAAGCAAAGGACAGCAACTGATGCAAAGGAAGTTCTACTAAACATGAGGAAGAACCTCTTTCCTGTATGAGTGCCTACACACTGAACAGGTTGCCCAGAGAGCTTGTCGAGTCTCCCTCACTGGAGATATTCAAAAACTATCTGGATGCAATCGCGTGCCACCTGCTCTGGGATGCGTCTGCATGAGCAGGGAGGCTGGACCACTGTGGTCCCTTCCAGGCCGACCCACTCCGTGACTCCGGGAGTTACGGAGCGGCCGGCACGGCACGGCACGGCGCGGCGCGGCGCGGCACGGCACGGCACGGCACCGCACGGCACGGCGGGGCACGGCACGGCACGGCACGGCG
>VYXF01001196.1:210436-267847 GCA_013397295.1 Polioptila caerulea
GGGCGGCAGCGCGGAGCTCTGGCCGGGCAGTGAGGGACGGCGGCGGCGGCGGGCGGGCGTGGATGGATCCCCGCGTGGCCTGGATCCAGCCCGAGCAGAAAGGACCCGCGAATGCGCTGTGGATGCAGATCTGGGAGACCTCGCAGGGCGTGGGGGGCCGGGGCGGCGCCAGCTTCCCGCACTACCTCTGCCTCAACTCCCCGGCGCTGGACTCTGCCGCCTCTCCGCCCCGCGGGCACGGCTGCGTGCGGCTCGGGGCGCCCGGCGCCTGCTGCTCCTCTTCCTCGCCGCCTTCGCCTTCGCCTTCCCCGCCGGCCCTGCTGACCGGACTGGTGCCCGCTGTCCCCGGCGGCCCCGCGGCGGTGAACGGCGGCGGCGAGGGAGGGCGGCGGCTGCAGAAGTCGCCTTCCGTGTCTTCCTCGTCCTCCTGCTCGTCGGTGGAGTCCGGCACCGAGAGCCCCGGCTTCTCCTCCTCGGGATCGTGCAGCGGTGGCGGAGGCGGCGGCTCCTCCTCTTCCTCCGGCGGCCCCCGGGCTGTGGCGGTGGCTCCTCCCGGGCTGCTGGGCAGCGGGGCCGGACCCGGAGAGTTTTTTAACTTCCACGAGAACAAAGTGAACGCTGTGAATGGGCACCACCAGCCGCCGCACCCGGCGCGCAGCCCGCACCCGCCCCCGGCGTCTCCCCAGCAGCACCAGTACCATCCGGGCCGCAGGAAACGGGAGAATAAAGCCAGCACCTACGGCATGAATTACCTGCTCTCCGGCAGCCGCGGCGTCGCCGTCAACAACTCCCCCCACCAGCAGCGGCAGCCGCCTCAGCCAGCGCTGCAGAGCCCTGGCACCCCCTGGAAGACCAGGAAATACAGCCCGGGCGTGCAGGGGTGAGCAGCCGGAGCCCGGGGGCTGCTGCGGCTCCAGAGGGAAGGGGGGCCTCGGCCGCCTCCTGCAGCCCCTCTGGGAAGCGGGGCGGTGGGCTGGGATCGCACGAACTCCTTAGGAGCCGGCCGCGGCAGGCAGGCCGATGGTAGGGGATGGCGGGGCACAAACTCGTGCCCTTTTGTAAATCACCTTGGTCTCTGCTGGCTGGGTGGCTCCTTGCCGAAGCAGCGATTCATGCCGTGCCAGGGAACCCGTAGATACAGGGGGTTAGGCCTTACCTTGTAATAGGTTGAGAGGTGAAGTTGTCAGGCCATTATCAGAGGTCACCTACAATAATTAAAGCAAGGATATGTGCAGGATGCTTGGTCAGAGCTACCAGGTGTCAATTCAGATTGTAAGGGGAAAGTGGAAGACTTCTGTTTGGAGGAACTCAAAACCCTTATTTTAATTTTTAAATGCCTTTGCTTAGGCTGCAGCAAGGTTGGGGAGCGTTAGCAATATCACTTGAAAGGGAGGTGCTGAGTTCTGAGATAGGCATGAAAGTCAGTGTGGTCTTAGAACATGTCTCTCAAGTGTGTTTTAGCTCTAGGATAGGTTGAGCCAGCCAATACCTGTACAGAAATCTTGTCTTTTTGAAGAGAACACTTTTATGAAGCTTACCCTACCTTGTAAGCCATACCTTTCTCGTATAAATGGGTAATTAGTAATGCAAGTATTCAGTTTGATCTGATTAGTATGGAGAAGGGACTATAATTGAGTATCTATAATGTGTATCTGGGATGCTCAATGAGATTGTTGTATTTCACTTTTCAAATTTCATTCAGTCAAGGGGAAATGTTACTTTCTAAAGTTAAGGTTATTTTATTCTTGGAAAAAGTGCTAGCTGCATTGACTGACTGTAGCAGATTTCTGATGTCACTTCAAAAATAGTTTCTTGGAACATCTTAACATCAGGACCCTTGGATGCCTGTGGAATAAAGGCACTGCATATTTGTAGAGGGGAAATAGCTAAAGATAACAGGGTATGAGCTGGAGATGTTTAAGTGAGAGATTTAACTTAAGGACAGTGCTTTTCTCTTTTGTGTAATACTGTCAGGTGCTGAGTATGTTAAAAGTTATGAAGAAGTATTAAAACATATTTTTAAAGTTCTATTTTTGTAAACCATAACCTCAAGAGGGGGAGGACAAGACTTGTGACTACTGCTTTTTAATTCTAGGCTGACTCTGAAAATACAAATTTCTTACAGGAAGCTAGAATTTGAACCTTTAAGAGGAGTCTTGCACTAGGAGCTTTGAGTCCTATACTAAGAAGTTGTCATGTGTCAAGTTCCAATAGTATCTTTAAAATATTGTGAAGTTTTTATTTTCACAGAGGTGTGTTAGAGCACTGAGTTAACTTTTTAATTTAAGTCAGCTCAGTGTAAGTGAGGCAGATCTCCAGGCAGGTGGAGAAAGGAGCAGCCTGAGTTCACCCAGCAGGTCTATGGCAAATGGCAAGCCTGTGAATCAAATCCAAGCGTTGCAAGTTCTGTTTGTAGCTGTTAGGCAGCACTACCTCTGCCATTCATAAATCTTTGTTTTTCATCTTCTGTCCTGTTTTCTTTTAGCTTTCCTGTAATAGTGGCTATGCCACTCTTACAAGTATGAGTTGATAGAGAATCCATACGCAGGAAGATTGTTTAGCTGAGGTTCAGTTCTGTAATGTAGGTAATGTTCTTTTGCTGATGTGTTAATGACAAGGTTTTTGCTAAATATCTTTGAAAGTGGAAGCTGTGTTTCCTGATCTTCTGTCAAGGATCTCTGTTACAAAAGTGGGACCTGATTCTGGCAGTGGGATACCAGTAACCGCAGCACGTGTGATCTGCAGTTCCAGAGCGTTCCTTAAAGTAGCAGGGAACTAACTAGTGCTGAAGGAGAGCATGAATCTTGAAACTGTAGACCTAAATGTGACAAGCAGTTTCTGCCTTAAAGTTTGAGTTCTGTTACCCAAGATGAATCTTGGACAAGTGCATATTCTTAAACAATTTTCTGTTTAGTGTTAGTTATTTTTTATGAAGTGCTTGTATGATTGAAATAAGAATACTGTCATTGATTGGGTGGATTTAGGTAGCTATCTCCTGCAGTAATTCCTGTTTAGTGGTGAGCTTAGCTTTTTCCTGAAGCCTGGCTGGTGTGTTATTTTTGCAATTCAAGTAAAAATGCACTGAAAAGACTGGGTTGGGGACAGATCCCTACAGGAGTTTCTTGTGGATCCCTTATGTTCCTTTAGTTGCCTGCTGTTCCGTGGAACTGTCAGCCAGGTCCTGAAGTATCACTTTGATAACTTATCATCTGTTGACAGAGCATCTTCATTGTTGCCATACTGGTATATGCAACTGTTGAAAAATGTGATCCTGAAAATCTTCAGCTGCAGTCTGGTTTGGGCACTGATTATAGGAGGAAGGACTTGGTCATAGGTGCTCTTATGCTTACCCTGTACATGAACGGTAGAGCGGACTCTGCTGTGAATGTTGTCCGTAAAAGAATGCTTTTCTACAACATGCTGAAATTCCCAAGTGATACGCTGTGGCTCACAGTGTTATTGTATTGTCTTTTGGTAACAGAGTAAGCTGGATAATCTTGGTTAGCACTCTCCCAGGCTGAAGTTGTACTTCTCATGAATTGCCTGCGTGCTTTGAAGCAGTACTGTGCTCTCCTGCTCTCTCATTCAGAGCTGAGGATGATCTGTAGTACTGCAAGTCACTATTTTATTCATGCTGCTCGTGGTCACTGGCTTTGCGATGCTAGGTGTGGTGATAGTTAGGGATACTGTATAAACACTGTGCTTTCCTCTGTTTTATATACAGCATTCCTTTTTTTTCCAGTGGCCTCGTGCTTTCACCACTTTGATAATAGCATGACAATCTTTGTAAAGGAACTTTTTCCCATAGAACACAAGTGTGAAAAGCTGTGCTTGGTTAGATTTCATCCTAAAGCTGTGCGTTTGGAATTGCTTGTCCCGAGTTGTGCTTTTGCAGAATTTTGGAAGGTAAGGAGTGAGGAGAGTGAAGCTGTATTTATTCCAGTGCTTCAACAGAGTGATTAATACAGCAACAGTGTGAATTCCTGTGTGCCTGGGTTTGGTTTAGGACTACAGACGACAAAATGATTGGTTTCAGATGCAAGGCAGAGAAGTGGCCTTCAATATGATGAGGTTAATTCCAACTGTTGTGACTGATGTTCAGAACTACATGTTATTTCTTGGTACTGTAAAGTATCCTCGTGTGGTTTAAAACTACATCTAGCCTCTTAGGGTGTGCGTTCTTTGGTCAGCAAATACCCTCTGTTTCTATAAAGTCAGTATCTTAAATATGAGTAATTTAAGCATCCAGAGAGTTTAAAAGTGCTCAAATGTTACTTCAAAAGACAGCATCGAGCTACTCTAAACTTTTTGCTAAGGCCTCTACTGCTTTTGTTTGGGTGCACAGCTAATAGAGTGCTTTCTCTGAAGATGAATCTAATAGCTTGTGGATAGTGTAAATTCACATCAGATTTAATTATTTTGCTTCTTAATATGAATTTAACAAAGTAAGTAAAGAATTAAAGCATTTTTAACGATATGAGTCTATTCTGCTTAATACTTTCAACTAAGTGTTCTGTCTAATTGTAGATGTAGAATGAGATTAGTGCTGAAATACCTGGCATATCTGCTTGGCACATTACAATGCTGTGCAGAAAAAACAGAACTGGCTTGCTGAGGATTAGTTTGGATACCAAAACTGTTATGATACATTGGAATGGTGCTCTGCCTGGACTAATTAATGCTGCATAGTGTCTGATGACTTCCTGCATTCATGTTTTTCCCCTATATAGCTGTTGTCTTTAACTCTCTCTTGATAATGACACACAAGTTCTGCTGTAGAGAACAAGAGCACCAAGACCTCTGCATTTCCTGATGCTGAAGGAGGATTCAGGGCAGCACTCCCTGATGACTACAGCAGGTACTTGGGGAGAGTTCTCATAAGCAAGGTAAGGTTATGACAGTGCTTCCACAGAATACTTGCTTCAGTGTTCACCAGTTTGCAGCTGAATGATACTGTGCACAAAAAGCGATGTCCAGAGATATGGTGGTGCACTGGTATGCTAAGCCTATATTAGGTCATCTTCATTTCTTTACCCGTATGCAGGGTTTCTAATTTCAGTCTTACAGGGTTTTTTTGCATTTTTGATATATTTCAGAACTTTAACTAAGATTAATTACAGTTTAGTGCAATGCACTATTAAAAGTTCATTGTGTTCAGGACTGTGCATAGCTCCAGTTGCGTGTTTGTCAACCCTTGCTTCTTATTATCCTGCTGTCAGAGCTGTCAGATACAAATTAATGTGTGGGCATGCCACATTGTCAGCCGCTTCTGCAAATTTTGTAGTGCTTTGAGCTGAAAGAATGTAGGCTTTGGAAATGCTCTGAAGCCTTTTCTGTCTACTGTGAGATGTCCAGCTCTTTTAAGGGCTTTAGGGGCCTTCTTAACTCCTCCCTGTGCTTAACAGTGCTCTATTCCTCCAACACCCAGTAAAGAATCAACACAGTGGGCTATGCTTCACTCACACTGCTTCACTCACACTGCTTCACTCACACTGCTTCACTCACACTGCTTCACTCACACTGCTTCACTCACACTGCTTCACTCACACTGCTTCACTCACACTGCTTCACTCACACTGCTTCACTCACACTGCTGTCCAATCCTTGGTGTCTATCTGTGGTGCTAGGTGGACACCTGTAGTGGAGGTGTTAATGTAGGAGGCAGGTTGTGCTGGCATGGTGTATCCAGTCCTTGTTTTGCTTGAGGGTCAGAACTAGGCAGTATATGCTGGAGTGTGTGCAAGGAGAAGTATGGAAGTTTGTCATAGTAAATTTCTGGAGAGAGCATCAGGATGTAGTTAAGTGGATTGTTTTCATGCCTGAAGGTTGGTATGAAGGAAACTTCCAGGGTAGCTGCTGGATGAATTGTCAGAACAGAACATCTTTTTTTCAGTGGTCAAGTAAGTTGCCTTGGTAAAGCACAAAGCTTCCATGTGAAGTGGATACCTAATGTAGGGTTAGAGACTGATGCTTTGGGGTGTGGAATGAAAAAAATGTTCTGGCAGCAGTAGGCTCTGGAGTCACCAGAGGTACTAGAGGTCAGAAAGGCTGAGCTACAGTAGTAAAACATGAGAAGGCCTCACATGACAGGTGCTCACATCTGTGTGTAAAGAGAATGGGACGTGTTTGGAGCAGTTTAATCCTGGCATCAGCTTTGTGCTGTTTTTGCCAGTTGTTAGGCTTTGGCAGTAGAGACAGCTGGCACTAAGAACATCAACAGCTGTACAGGGTGAGACCCTTAGAGGCCAGTGCCAAATATTGGGAAAAGAATATATCAACATGAGCTTGTGGTGATATTTCCTGGAAGCATCTCCCAGCTTTAAATTATCTGTGGTTCTTGGACTACCTGGGCTGTAGGCAGTACATCGTTACACTTATTGTAGATTTTGTGTATGAATGTGTCTTGCCTTGATCTCTTATGATCTGGGATTAGCAATGAGCTGTAGGAAGATGTTCAGTAAAGCTCTGCATTATGTAATTTTTTATTTTTTTTTCAATCCTGAGGCTGTCACTAGGGTTGTAGTGGCTGCCAGTTGCAGGTCTGTGCATTACAGAGGCAGACTGTGAATGCTTTTTGCAGGGGACTTGAAAAAGGAGGAGGGGACGGGTTGAATCACCTGACAGTTGTTTGTTTTCTTGTCTGTTAAATCGTTTCTTTTATTGAAACTGTTTCCTGCCTATAGATGTTTATCTCCTCTGTATGCTTTGCAGTCTCTGTTTTATCTTTGGGACTCACATGAACTACACCTGTGTGTGACAGTGTCACAGTATTCCTGCATCTTGGGTTATCTTGTTCTATCTTGTACTTTTTCTCCTGACTACTAACATATGACTTGCCTGATATTTTTGTGCTTTGAGGCTTCACCTGTCATCTTCCTTTAATATGGAAACTAAGAGTTCCAGCTGCTTCTTTCCTGTTTAAAACAATTCTTTATCTATGTGAAGGGTCTTTCCCCTCATCCCATGTTAGCTTAGTTTCTTCATAAGCCTGCATAAGGGCATGTGGGGCTACTGTCAAATGCCATTTGGAAATCCAAGAAAATAATAGATTTTACTGTGTGGTTCTCTGATTCTTCCAAGTAGCTCTGAATGTGTTTTTTTTTTTTTTTTTTTTTGTAAGATACTACTTCCAATTATGATAGTTATGTTAGCATCTTGATTTAGTCATAGCTATTCATTTATTGCATTGATTCTACTTTAGACTACTTTGACTATTTTGAATGTCAAAGCTAATCCTTTTGAATTAAAAAAAAGAAAGATAACTACTTATTGTTCTGGTACAAATGCAGTATTGAATGAGTGTGACTTTTGGTGAGCATTAAATTACCACGAATAGGTTTTGCTGGGAAGTATTTTCTATTAAAAAGTTTGGGACAAGTTCTGCCTTCATAGCTGTGGATCAAAGAAGTCTCTGAGGAATTAAAAAAATTAAAATACTAGCTTCTCTACGTATCATGCATTGGGATCACTGAACTTTCTCTGTACTGATCACTTAATTCACTTAACAGCAGATTTTTGGGCTCTTGAACTAGTTTAGCCTTTCTCAGTCATAGCTTTGCATCTTATTAAGTTGTTTCTCATAATCGTTTTTTATATCCTTAATTTTCCAATCCTCTTTTCCTGCTTTGTATATGACTTCAGGATTTCTGAAGATGTCTGATGGAATCCTATGATCAAGTAGTAAAAGTCTTTTTTTTCCCCCTAAAACCTGATTAGTGATACACATTAAACTACCAGTGTGATATCTTTAGAAGTCTCTGAAACACATTTTTCTTTTGGTAATGATTTTAAAGGAGCTTCCTCTGTTATATGGCAAACTGCAGCAGCGCTTAAATCCAGAAAAGACTTTTCTAGCTTTTTTTGCCTTGCAGAGATGCTGACTTTGAATGTGAGGGATTTGTTGCTGGTAGTCCTTTGATGGGTGCATTTTGAGTTAGCGTCTGCTGCTCAGAATTATGTCAAGAGTTGCTTCTCTTTAATGTTTCAGTGGCTGAAAACATTCAGTAATGTAATGAATACCTGATCTACATGGACATAATTAGTCTCTCATCACTAATATGTTTCTGCTGTTGCAATCTGACTTGCCTGGGATGTTAATTGCTTGCTATCTTTGAGCATTTGGAAAGGAATGGTATTGAGACGGGAATTTGGGGGTTTAGTGGTTTTATTTATTGGCATAGCAGGCTTGCTGATTCAGTCCCACGGTTTGACATATGGCAGTCTCCTTCACTGGTGCAACAAAATGATTGTGATGTTTTCTTGGTGGTGTAGGGAAGTCCATCAGCCCAAGTCAGGAGTAATGCACTTCAGTGGATCTACATTGCCATGTATTAAATTGGAGATGTACATTTGCTTATTTTAAATTTTTTTATGATGCAGTTTTTTCAAAGTCCATCCAGCCATTAATAAGGTAATTGGTTGAATTTTTTTGATTGACGTAGTTTGCAAAAATAGATTAGTTTCTAATTTTCTTCAAAAAGCAGACAAATTCTGTTACTTAGGTCTGGAATTTTGCAATTTGTAAATCAATCCAACAAACTTAGTTTCTTGAGTGCATCAACTGTCAAGGCGTACATAAGAGGTAAAATCTAAATGGCAAGTGGTCTAAAGATAGGATGAGCTCTGACTTGCATGACTGTGGGGCAGAGAGAAAGCTTAGAGAGGAAATAAGAACAATATGATCTCTTGTGGAAAAGGTACCACATATTTTATAAACTACTCTTTGTTCTGTGGATGAGAACAAAGTACTTTTTTCTTCTATTCTCTCCTTTGTGGCTGACTTGCAAAGTAAGCTCAATTCTTATTTGAGTTTGGTATTTAGGGTACCTGTCTGTAAAACATTTCACCGCTCTGATTCATAAGTTCTATGTAGTTGAGATTTTTTTTTTTTATTCTGCCAGTCATTGTAGTTTGCTGCCTTCCATACAATTACAGTGATGAAGATAATTGCTGTCTGAATAGTAGTAGTATGAGACTGATTTGGTGCAGCAGTACAGTCTGTGAATGTAGCGCTGTGTTTTCATAGTTTCCCTCATCTGCAGGCTTAGAACATTGCATAGAGTAGTACTGCCTGAGCCTTACTGGTGTTGAGGACTAGCCTGCAAAGGCATCTGATGGGTGTTGTGAGTGGGCATATGAAGGATTGTAGTTCATCTCTTCTTGGTCATAATTGTAATTTAGGTCCTTTTGCAGATGTCTTAATTTTTCATCCTGCTAAGGGAAGTCTGTCTCAGAATGCATTATTGCTTTCACATTCTCTCTCTGTCTCTTTCTCTGTATATATATATATATATATTTCGATATATATCTCCTCCTTTATTTCACTGAGCTATGTTCCTTAGTTTTAGACTGTAAGACTAATTGACTGATTTCAACTATTGAATGCATTTGATTGTTTTAGTGTGAGATATGACCTTCATTTCCATGATAATGCAATTGTGCTTTGCCTTAGTCATAGGTGAAGGTACAGTTCAACAGATTTCCAAAATACGTGCAGTGACTGATGTGCATTTCATCATTTAGTCTCAAGACAGTGAAGTCACACGTGTTTTGGAATTCGTGCTTCATTGAAGGAATGTATTCTATGACTTGTAACCCTTACTTCAACAGAGATTCTTTTGAGATGCTGCCATTTCTTTACCACCATTTACTACCACCTCCCCATTTCTTTACCTCCATTTTCTACACACCCCTAGTGTTAGACCCCTGTGCTTTAACTGTGGCATCTATTCTTTCCCTTTATAAGGATTCTTGGATGAAGTCTTAGCCTTCAGCTAGAAAAATGCTCATTCTAGTAAGCAAAGAATGTGTTTTTATAAAGCATTAGCTGTTCCACATAAAAAATGCAATCATGTTTCTGTCTGTTCCTTTAGAATAAATTAATGTGCTTAGTCATGTTGAAAAGGAACCAGATGCTTACTTGAGGGAACAAAGTCTCTGTGGCTTTTCATTTGCCTTCTAGTTTGATGATGATGTTTGAGAATTTTGTTTCACTGCATTGAAGTTAGCCGTTGAAGTAATAAGTCAATCTTATGTATAATTATGTTTGCAGTAAATTAGTAAAATGGATGATCTCCTTTCTTAGAAACCTGCTTTTGAGGAAAAACATTACAAAAGTCTTAGAAAGTCACCTGAGTGTTATTTTAACCTAGAGGCTAGAAGAGTGGCTGCCTTTCCTAAAACAGTAGAAGGGATAATTTTTTGATAAACAGAAGATGTTAATTCTGTTGTAGTAGTTCAGCCTGTAAGCAGCAGATGCTTGCTGTGCTTAGCAGTAATAACATCAGTAAATGGCAGGTTCCTCCAGGCTGTTAAAATTAGCAGCCTGAATAATATAGCAAGTACAAGTAGCCTCTCTTCTGCATTCCTGTGTTCTAATCTTATATTAGGTAAGAGTACAGTTACAGCTTACCAACAAGTTTCTTTCCCAGTATTTCTATAAATACACTAAAACTGTCTTGTGAAGATGTTGATTAAAAGGCCTACATTTGCTAGGAAAGTAGTAACAGTAGGCATCTTAAAATGTTACAGGAGATTGCTGGGTGCTGTGATGCTGTTGGGAATCCAAATTCTTCAAGAAGCCAGAATGAAATTGAGAAGACTGAACTTGTCTATATGTTGAAGGAAGTTCTATATAAAAAAAAGAATTAGGACGTTACTTTTATCTGCATGTACATATGTGCTGCAGATGGAAATTGTGTTGTTTCTAATGGTTAAAATATTGTCACAGTCCTGACTTAAGAAGTGCTTATGAAAATCATAGAGGCTATATGGACAAAATCCTTAAGTAAAAACTATCCCTGTATTGGCTAGCTGAATATTCCACTGTTACCTGTTTTTTTCAGACACTGCCTTATTCTTTCAGCTGGTCAGTGATTTTGCTGGGATTAGTCCTGGACAGCATACAGGATCTTGTTTTATATACATGACAGCTGGGGTTTTTTTTGTGACAGTGTTCCAGTAACCTTATCTGAGCAAAGATGTTTGCAAAAATGCTAACTACTGTAACATTAAATTTTAAAAAAGCATCTCTGTTTTGAGAAGCTTCTTGAGGTGTTAAACCAGAAGGTAAAATGCTACAGTGGTTGTGCTGCCATATGCTGGCTTCGTTCATCCAGGTAAGAATCAATGCTGTACTTAGACCAGGAAGATGATCTCTAACAAGTAGAAACTGTTGAATTAAGGAAAACTGGAAAGAGCAAACAAAATAGAAGTCTGTTAAGACAAAGGATTGAGACCTGTATTGCCAAATGCGTTAAGCCTTGAAAGTCTTGTGCATCGAAAGCAAGAAACTTGCCAGCATCAGTAGGGCTCAGAGAGAGACATGAAAGGGCACCAGGGGGAACACAGATCATGGAGTAAGAGCTAAGTGAGCTAACTGCTTCCTGTCAGAGAAGGACTGAAGAGACTTCTCAGCTGAACTTTCTTTGGCTCCAGGCAGCTGCATTTTTAAATTTCAGTGAGAGTTTAAATCCAGTCAGCAGAATGATACCTGTTATACACCCATGTCTTGTGGTATATGCCAAAAATTTCAGTGGAATTAGCCATGAGTATGGCTTGAACTCTAAATGGGCTTTGGTATTTAGACCTTTGCTGTTGTCCTGTGCAGATTGAAGCGTTAAACCAAGTACTGCCTTGCCAGGGCAAAGTAGAAAATATGAACCTGACTTCATATTAAAAAGCAGATGAGGGGAGGAAATCTAGGCTAGTGATGAGTGATACTTTTCTGAGTCCTTCCTAACATAGTTAACAATTGTGACTGTGTTAATCATCGGAAGAGAGGCTCAGTGGGGTATCAAAGTGAGAGTACTTGTGTGTTGACTCTTTTTCTGAGCTCGTTGATGCACTGGGGCTGCCTTTGAAAGGCTGTGCTGTGTGTGGTAGAGGTTGTAGTGGGGACAGAGACCCCTTTTATTCTTTTCTCTAATACAGGATAGCTACTGTAAGTGCATTTTTCCCCAGAAATGTCTAGATCTCCTGGAGTGGTTGGATGGGGCTGATACCATAAAAAAACTGAACTTCTTTCATAACCAAACATAAAGAAAGGGTCTTGTGCATGTTTTGATAAAGGTGATTGTGTCTCACAGGTCTCATTTTCTTGAAGGATTTGTTAATCCGTATTCCTGTGTTCAGTTTGATAACACAACTGCTGATTTTTTTAGAAGAATGTTTGAGATTCTTTTTGAAGACTTTGTAAAAACCAAACTTACTAGTTTGCTGGGTTAGCTGCTTAGAAGTAACCAAATGAAAGAATAAATTATTTACTTTATAATAAGGGAAAGTTACAAATAGAATTACTCAAGACTGTTGCTTGATATGTTCCTAAATACCTGGAGGGAAGAAATGAGTGAGGAAAGGATAGAAAGGATAATAGAAAGCTAGAGCTCACTGCAGACAGACACAATGGGAGTTCATTGTTCATTAGCTTATAAAATTGCTGGTAAAATTAAGTCCTAGTAAATATAGAATCATGACTGAAGAAAAATAATTCAGGCTGAATGCACCCAGTGAGTGGGCTTTATGTTGGTGGTTTCGTTCAGAAAACACCTTGAAGCTTTTTCATTATTGTCCCTTTTAAAGAGCAGCTGTGTGCTCAGGTACCCTCAAGCAGCAACAATATTCCCAAGTGTAGGGACAATAAAATGAAAACAGGTGTGTGTCCTGCACTGAATGGCAGAATTGTGTTGACTCTGTGTGTGTTTCTGCCCACCTGTCAAAATGTGGTGCAAATTGAAAACAAGCAGAAGAAGGTTAGCAGTGATCAAACTTTGGACTTGCTCTTGTGGAAGGAGACAGGAACCCATGAGGATTAGAAACTTGGAGGACTGCTGGTGGGTAGAGATAAATGGATTGAGAGCCTGAGAAGTCTCGTGTTTTGAGATGATCTGACAGTAGCAACTTTTTTTTTGCCTGAAGAAAAAACATCTGATACAGTCATTACCAGGCAGCAGTTTAAAATAAAGCACTCTTTATTCTGATGTATACTTCTATTCTCATGAAATGCCATGAATAACAAAGCAGAAATGGACTAAAAGACCTAGAGAAATCTATGGAATTAAGTTCTTTGAGCTAATACGTATCATGGTTGGGATTCACCCTGAAAGTATGCCAGATGAAATTAGGGGAGGCTTGGAAGGATGCCTGCCCCTTTGCTTTTCTTGCCTTTTCTTGCTTTCACCCTGTATCTGCCTACTGCAGATTATTACAGGCAGGAGAGCAGGAAATCTTTAGGTTGTCCTCATTGCTGTTAGATGTATTCTAATATTTTATTTATTGGTGTTTTTGTCTTGGAAAGGTAGGAAAAAAGCATACTTTCTATAAACAAAACAAAATAAGAGTGTGTTAGTTTGTATTTTTTGTCTTGCTCTAAAATTTTGGAATTAAGTGGATTCATCAGTAAATTGAAATGTTAGTTAAATCTGCTGTGTAATTAAATGTTCTATTATGCGTCTAGGCTCAATTTAAGATAAGAGAAAAGAAAATCAGTAATTCAAAATATTTATGCTTTTTAGAAGTATCTTTGAGCTTAGTTGCAAAAATCTTTGTGTATGGAAAAGAATACTGACACTTAAAAATTAGACGTGTGTTCTCTTGGAAGTTACCTGCTAGCAGGGGGGGTTACAGAGTAAAATGAATTGAAAAGTCTCAGATGAAGAGTTGAGTTCTACTAGAGAGATATTAAATTTTCCTCTTGGAAGGCTAAGTATATCAATTATAGATGGATTTTTGGGTTAAGGACAGCATTTGGATTTCGTTATGATGTTGACTAGATGCATTTTGTGAGTTAGACAGAAATCTTAGAAATATGTCAACATCGAAAAGGTATTTTGTAAAAATGTCTCAGCAGTAGTTATTTGCATTTTTGTTTGGCATGACTTGATGCTTTTCCATTGAAGGCAAACATGACATTCACCTGAAAACTCAAATTTGGCAGCAAGAGTTCTATAGTACTGGTGTATGTGAAACAAAAGGGCTTAATAGGTGTATAAGGTTCCAGTGTCAGGACTCGTCATGTAACATTGGTATAAAAATACTTTACACTTGAGAATATATTTAACATTTCTCACTTCGAGTTCAGTTGCGAGGTCACTTTCTATATGAATGAATGGCTATTGAAGGGCTTGAGTGTCAAAGTAAGAGTTTTTTACATCAAGAAATATTCATATGTCCTTTTTTTGTCCTCTGCAAAAACTCACTAATGCCAGTGGCCTGTTTGCAGTCTGTGTAAACTGCCATGTACACAGAAATAAGAAGTGATGGAAGAATAAACCTGCTTGAAGACTTTGGTTGATCTTGTGCTACTTCACTTCTGCTTCATGATGTAGTTTTTAAGACTCAGCTTTGTCTTTTAAAGAAAATAATAATTTAAGAATCAGGAATTGAATTTGGCCTTCCCTGTTGAGCCAGTAAGAAATTTACTAAATGTCTACTAGAGTTAGTGTTCTGAGCTCTTTGGTTAAAGGATGATATTAAATAAAGCCTATGACCTGTTTCTTGTAAAATGTATTGTAATAGTTAAATAGTTCGATTGTCACTTTAACTGATCCTACTTTCTCCATTAGACTACATGAAGAAATCATTGACTTCTATGACTTCATGTCCCCTCGTCCTGAAGAAGCAGCTATGAGAAGAGAAGTGGTAAAAAGAATAGAAACAGTCATCAAAGACCTTTGGCCTACTGCTGATGTGAGTGTAGCTTCAGCTGTGATTTGCTTCTCTAGTAAACTGTAGAGCTTGGTTCATTTAACCTTGCTATTATCTCTTTTTCTTTTAGAAATGAACAGGTAACTCTTCCAAGTTTAGGGCAATTGACTTAATACCACAGTTCTTGCAGTATTTGGAAATTGATTTTAAAAAGTGGGGAAATACCAGTTAATGAATTCTACTGAATGTTTTTTTCATTTTGAGAACTGTGAATGTGAAGAATTGTCAGCTTCTAGTAGTGCATTTCTTAAAGTAAAAGCTTATTAAATTGATTGTCTCTGTATAATTTAATTTTGAATATTAAACTGAGACTGAGTACCTATGTATCCATTTCTGCAAGGAGTCCTGAATGTGTGGATATTTTCAAATCAAAATATTTAACGAAAGGACAGTAAAATGCAGATTTTTTTTTTGTACTCTTCATGAATTTGACATTCAAAGAATAACTTCAGCCCTGCTGTAGTGGGAAAATTGCACTCCCTGAGATATGTTGCAATCTAAGCTAGTGTAATTTCAAACACTTTGTTACCCAATGAATGTCTGCTTGTTCAAAAAGAATGTATTCTAAACTGTATTTCTAGCATCACCTTTGTGATTGCTAGATTGTAGCAGTGTCATTACCAACCAGAAAAATGTTTCAGACTGTGGTGATTTCGTAGCCTTCCACGGCAGACAGTGAGGGCTGAGGCCACAGCATTGAGCTGAAAATACTGTAAAGCTCATCTGCTTCATCCTCACCCACGTTTTTCCTCCACAGTGAGATTTTTCTACCTTATGGATATCGATATAAACACTGAAAAGGGCCTGTGTTGCCCAGGAAAAAAACTAAATGAGCTTGTAAATTGGTCTCTGCTGTATTGGAGAGGGAAGGACATATCAATTCTTTAGATGGGAAGCTCACTGAAAGTATTTGATGTGGTGTGTGGATGTATCTTCATTGTGCCTGCTTTTCCACACACGAACACCTGCTGCTGCTTCCTAGTTGTTCTTAACAGTAAAATCTGGAGTATTTATCTGAATGATGCGTTTAGATGAACTTGCTGGTTTTAAAACCTAAAAATTTGGAAAAATTTTCCCTTAAACTCTTCCAATTTCAGTAAAGCTGTTCTGTGAGAAGAGGAAGGAGCAAGAGGGAAGGAAATTGATAGAAGCTTGCATGTCTTTCAAACTGGAAATAAATAGTGGAAAGAACTTGCTAAAATTTATTCTCTGCTAGCTGGATTAGTAGTTATTTCATGTTAAAGAAGCCAAATTTCCTCCAAAGTTGCATCTGTAAGAAAAAGTGTGTTTGTACAGAGAGTATATAGTAAAGTAACTTTTTTTACTTGGCTGTATCCTTAACAACTGGAGAAAAGTATGAAGTTTTGTGGAAGTAAAAGGAAGTGAGCATTCATAATTGCAAGATATTTTCCTGCTGTGTTCTTTTCAGGTCCAGATATTTGGCAGCTTTAGTACAGGGCTTTATCTTCCAACTAGGTAAGTAATAGTTTACTTTTGTCTTCTTTTAGAGAAATGGTGAATTTCAAGGAGGAGTTTAGAATGGAATGTGCAGATATGTCAAACTTTCAGTAAAACTTTTATCTAGTATTTTACGTTACAAAAGGAAGAGCTTTTGAACTTCAGAATTTGCAATAGGTATTTGATATATTATCTAACTGCCCTGCTTATTGACCCTTTGGTGAATTACCTTTTCTTCCTTGTGTCTGGGGTTAGTCTTTGGCTTTTTTTTTTTTTTATTTACAGACAGTGAAACTTGTAAAGATTCTATTTTGTTAAATAAGATGAATTACTGAGCAAGTGTCACTTATCACTGAGTTACTGTGTAAAGTCAAAAGAACCATCACAGTGCTGTATTCCCATGTTTTTGGAAAGCAAAATTATTTGGCATTTTATATCACTTAATGATTCAATTGGATGTGGAAACCTATGTAGCTCTGCCTTAAAGATGATGTTGTCTTTACATAATTAAATTTTCAGAAGGAAAGCACTGGAAATTTTGTTTATGAATACCAATCACTGATAAAATTCTTTGGATTGTTAAAATACCTATCAACCTGAGTAGATAGATGAGGGATGGAATTGGACTGTGGAAGTCAGAGGGGAGGGAGCATGAAAGGTAAAATGGAAAGGGACTCAGAGGAACTCATCATAGTAATGGAAGTAAGAAACTAGAATACTGCTTTGGGTCCTAAAACACTGTGGACTCTGTTAAAGTTCCAAGAAGAGGCTTATTGGGAACCTGCTTTGCAAATGGCCAAATGATCGCCTTGTACGATGTGTAATATGTAGAATGCCAATCTTACCATATTTTTTTGGTAGCATTGTGCTTTAGACTTAATGGATTTCATGCTGTGTTCTTTTTGTCTAGTGATATTGATCTAGTTGTTTTTGGGAAATGGGAACGACCCCCTTTACAGCTGTTGGAGCAAGCACTGAGAAAACACAATGTGGCTGAGCCATATTCCATTAAAGTACTTGACAAAGCTACGGTGAGTAATAGCTTTGGAATACTGAAAAAAACTTGCAGACCCCTTCAGATGTTGGTGATGAATAGTATTCTTAATTCCTGAAGCAAATTATATTGTCTTAAGCTGTCTACAAGATTTCAGTAGAATCTGTATGTGCTTAGCAATAGCATGGAGTCTTTTACATGGGCATGTGTAATTCTGTGTACTGTGTTTGCTGAAGGCCATACTTTATACTTATGTTGTCAATAAAGATCTGAAAGTTAGTATTTGCAAAATATCCTGTAAAATAAGTTAACTATTTGCATAATGTTTTTCCACTGACCTTTGAGGGGAATTTGTTAAGTCGGTAACTAGAGCTGTGTAGCTTTCAGCACGGTTTTCAAGTGTTTTCTGGTGGCGTAGTGAAGTGTTCCAAACCTAACATTGGGTTTTCCCGTCTGAAATACACTATTTGAGAGCTTTATGTCATTTGTTAGACTGATGTGTGTTATCTCTTGCATCTTTCTTGTAAGCCTGAATCATGTTGAATATGTTAAAAACTTAATGCATGAGGATTTTATATTACTGAGCAAGTGATGTTTTCTTCAGGGGACTAAAGTGAGTACTCTAAACTTCTGTTAGCAAGCCTCTGTTTTTGTGATCTCTAAAACAATCTTCCTTTCTTAGGTTCATAATATTCCTGTGGCTTTCATTAGAGTAGCAGTACATAACAGTAGCTTTAGTAGTGTTTGGTTTACCTGAGAACTAATGGGATTTTCAGAATCTGTATTACCAGTTAATGATGGAAAATGGTACTAGGCTAGACTTACAATTCTACTACCTCTTCTTATTTTTTTCTTCTGATGTTGATATAAAATGCTATACTTCTGTTCTTTTTTGTTTTCCATTTCAGATTAAAAATATGAGGAGTTCAATTAAAAATAAATGTGATCAGCTGAAGTTTAGGGTATGATTGTAACATGGTTTTGTAGGGCACTGCCTTCCAGGTGGTGGTGTGAAGCTAAGCTACATATTCAGTCTTTTTATATTAATTTATTCCTGCCATATTGCTACGGCTGCTTTGCTTTATCTCTTCTGGCTTTCATTTGACCCTGCATTGAACCAGTTCATCTTGATAAACCAACAGGCATTACTTTCTGCTAGGTTGGTTTTCTGTCAGTTCAGTAAGTGAATGGTGCAATGCTGGGTCAGAGGAATGCAGTTCCCACAGGTTATGAGATAGAAGATCTCTTGTTAACTGGAATGAGTCATTAAATTAAGTAAATTAAATTGCTATATGAAACATTGCTATTGCAGCTATGAAGGCAGATAGCTAATGGCTGTGGTAGAGTACCAGAGTGATGGTAGGTTAATGTGGCTGTATGTTAATCACCTCCCTAGAAAGCACTCGCTTGTCAGTCAGGTTAGGATTGTTACCTTCTCTCTGACAGACTTGATAGGTGCATTCATTTGGACTGCTAGTATCCATGTGTCTTGAGGAAGCTGGGGAACAGCACCAGTGTTGTATTTCTGGGGATTCACATTCTTGCCTTAATCTTTTCAGGTACCAATAATAAAACTCACTGATCAGGAGACAGAAGTGAAAGTTGACATCAGTTTTAATGTAGAAACTGGTGTGAAGGCAGCTCGATTTATCAAGGAATACATGAAGGTACCAGCCATGTATTGAATGTTATGCTACTTACCAAAGATGTGCTACATGCTTAGCTAACCTTTTTTTGGTATGGCTTGACAATGCTGAAGACTATTCTCATTAATACTAATCAAACATGAATATTTTAAATTTATTATCTGTGCCCATTCATTGTTCCCTTTGAGTGCTAGGTATTTGAGTGAATAAACCTGTACACTGTGAAAGGACTTCTACAGTCATGTCTAGATTTGCAGACAGGCACTAAACTTTGATTCTGAAGCAAGTCTCTTTTCAAGTTTTGCTTACCTTGAATTTAAGTGATGCTGCATTATGAATACTGTCTTGCTAAACTGTCAAAAAACAATTCTTGTGTAGCTACACACTTAGAAGTTTCCTTTTATGCTCTGTAGTAAAAGTACTACACTACTCCTACTACACTAGTAGAGTGAAAGCTTTGACTATAGTAAATTACACTGGCTTTCAGAGAAGGATATAAAAATCTTATAAAAATCTATATAAACTGTTTAGAGGGTAAAAAATTTTGATATGTAAGGTCTTCCATCAAATAAGAGTTGCAGTCTGTTCATCTGTTTCTAGAATAAAAAAAGCATGTTTCAGCTCTTCCTGTGGAAATACTGTATAACACATCGCTGGAAATATTTTTGTGTTAGATGAATCTTTGTGTACTTCTTTATTTGTTTTGGAATGTTGACTTTGTCACTGATAAGACTTACTTTGCTTTACAGAAATATTCTTTGCTACCTTACTTGATTTTAGTATTAAAACAGTTCCTCCTTCAGAGGGATTTGAATGAAGTTTTTACTGGTGGAATTAGCTCTTACAGCCTAATTTTAATGGCAATTAGTTTCCTGCAGGTAAGTCTGTTCCTTATTTGTTTCTATATGCTTTAAAATATTTTGGGTTCTCTGCCTACGCCCTTTAATTGTACTGTTTCTTCAGATGCCCCTTGCAATGTGCAGCATTACTGTTATGGCTCTAAGTGTTTGACTCTCAAAAGATCCTGTGGACTACCTCTCAAACATCCAGGATCTATCCTATGTGAACTGGGACAGCAGCAAGTGCCTTGTGAAAGACATAGAGGCTGTACATGGCTCTCTACACCAGGGCCTGTTCCTGAATCACCTTAATGGTTCTTCATAAATCTGCAGGATGCATGTTGTCTTTTGCTTCCCAGACTACTGGTACTGAATGTGCAGAGTAGTTGATTTCAGTGTTTATTAAAATTATGAAATCCAACAGTCAGTTTGGTTTTTTTACTGATATGTTTGTTTTCATATGGGTAAGACTGGCAGATGCTGTGCTTGACTGATGAAATAGCCAAGTTACAATGTTAAAAATAAGTTACAACTTCTCTTAATTTTTTTGTGACAGTGTGCCTCTTACAGGTATTGGGTCAGCATCTCTCAGCAGCTGTGGTAATGGAAAACTTACATATTCTGCTGCTGGTAGTGTTGACTGAAATATTACTATAGATTTTGTATACCAAATATAATAAGTGGAGATACAGACACAAACTGTATTTCTGTTGGGGCTATTAGATTGTCCCCCTACTCTCTGAAAACATTGAGGGATGGATTTGCTGTGGAAAATCTGGTATTATTTTGTTACTAACTAGGCTATAATTTCGTATGCAGTACTTCTTTCTTGTTTTTGATTTAGGGAAAAGAATTCCCTGATCCTCAAAAAGCTAAATGAGGAAAGGTGAAATAATTCTTTGGCTTCCAGATACTGCTGAAGTGCTGCCCCCTCTCGGTTTTGTGAGAGTGGTTTAAGTACATGACGAGTGAGTGACACAGTTGAGACTTATGTGAAGAAATACTCAGCTGTTTAAAAGGGAGCTTTTGGTTGCCCTGTGTTATGGTCTGAAAAATACTGATTTTTAATAAGTAAAAGCTGGTAACTTGTGTTACAGCTACATCCAAGAATTGATGCCAGAAGAGCTGATGAAAACCTTGGAATGCTTCTAATAGAATTTTTTGAACTCTATGGAAGGAATTTTAACTACTTGAAAACTGGTATTAGAATAAAAAATGGAGGTGCCTATATTGCCAAAGAAGAAATCATGAAAGTCATGACTAATGGATACAGACCATCTATGCTATGTATTGAAGATCCTCTCCTGCCTGGTAAGACTGTACACTTCTTGTAATATTCCAGAGCTCTGGCTCAGCTTGTGCTCTCAGCTTGCGTTATTAGTCTGTTAGATGAGTTAAGAGGCTGCAGAAGGAGGAGGCTGCTGCTGGTGTAGAGGTACAGTCAGGCAGGAGGGCTAAGGGATGTGGACCTGAGGTGTCCCAAGATTCTTAGCCTGAATAAATTGGATTACACACAGACAGTTCAGTTGCATAACGCTGTGGAGATCCAGAACTGTATTGAGTACATAATAAGATTCTCTGACAGTGCTGAGAGGTAGTGAAAGAAAGAATTCCAGGAAATCCTGGAAGGAGGGTTGTTAGCAAAACAGTTCTCTATTTGCTGTAAGAATGAGATTGGAAGCTTTAGCTTTTCCTGCAGTATGTGGTGACGTACTTAAGATAAATCATGCCATATGGGAAAGAAGTGCCCCAGATGCAGAACCTGTGCCACAGAGACTGCACAGGGGTGGGTATCTGTAAAAACCGGCTGCATTGTGGTGTTGGTGGTGTGGAGAGCACTTTGCATAACTGGCTTCTGTGCTGCACAGGGTTCTTTAGGGAATGCCAGTTAGAGTTTTAGAGTGGCACGTGCTTTTGAAAGTACTTAACATAAAATTATTTTTTTAAATTTGGTTTTGATTCAGTAACCCTCAAAATAATGGAGCTTAATTTTCGCTAAACGTCTCGGGAAAATTTCCAGTTTTATAGTACTCAGTTTGTATTCTATTTAGACCATCACAAGTAGCTGAAATTCTAAACCAGCTTTTTAACAAAGTCAATTTTCAGTTAATTTGGACTTCAGCACAAGTATTTCTAGAATGTAATTGGCAGTCAAAGTCCATACTGTCACATCTTGTGTATAGACTGCTTATTTACAGCACTTCTAAAGCAAATACCATGGATCAAGAGCTGAAGTCTGGCACCTTTCTTAAATACTCAGTATGCTGAATGTTCATAATTCCCCAGAACTGGTTGCAGGCTGTGACACTCCTTTGTCTAACCATGTCTCTGATATGTTTGTAGCTCTGAGTTTGTGTCCATCATGACTCTTGTACTTGGCCAGGCATAGGTTAGGTTGGGTGTGATTGTGCAGAACTGTCATTGTCATTGAGATTGCCTTTAGGAGCTGTGTGCTTACTTGCCTGAAGACCCATTTGAATAGCAGCTTGAGCCACAATTGTTTAGAGTCAGAAATCTTTACTGCCCTCCAGTTCTTTTCTATCTGCTGGGGACTGAAGGAGAACAAATTGCGTGCGCTATGCAATATTTTAATCACTGCTAATAGTACTCTGGAGAAGAAAAAGAATCTTTCAAGTCTAATAGGGTCTCTGGACTGTTCCTGCTAGCATTAATCTTACAGAAACAAAGAACTGTAGTTTAGAAGAAAGAATAGCTGTATGGTGTCAAAGAGTTGGTAAGAATTAAATTCCAGAAGAGTTTGTACGGTGCGAGATAATATAGTTCTTACAGGAGATAGTGTTTTGGCAATGGAAATAAAAGCTGACAATATTTTGAAGACCACTATGCCTCTTAGGGATATTTTTTAGCAGCTACCACAGACTTTCAGAACTTGCCAGATGAAGCTAGGAGGAAAATTATATAGAACATATAGGATGGCTCTTTGAATCAGATCTGATGAGTACAGCCTCCTTAGATCCAGACTTAATCACATATTCCTGCAGGATCTAAAATTACCTGTCAAGTGTATGTTAGTGAAGCCTAGAATTCTGTTAATCATTTTAGTTCTGTTATTCCTTCTGTCCCAATATGAAAATCTTTTCCAAGGGTTCAGGTCCTTGCCTGGTTTATAAGTCATCTCTGATTAGTTTCTGCTCTGATCCACTTGGTGTCTGACTCAGAGGGTTGGTGGCAGTACTGTGAAGGAGATGGGAATAAGTTGTTTTGATAAAGAGTGGACACAGATATCTCAAATTAGCATAAAGTACTGCAGAGTTTTACCCCTGCAAACCTGTTTGCACTGTATGCACAAGTTTTTAATTTTGTTTTTCAATCCTTTTTTTTTTTTTTGAGCCTGATAACAACTGGCTCGAAAGTTCCTGTTAAGCCTTGGAAGAATACTTGAAAAGATGGCTTGTTAATCCCAAAATAAGACAAAAAATACAGGAATGAAAAACCCTCTCCCTTTCAATTTCTCAGAGATTATCAAAGTAGCATAAAAGTTGCTCCTGTGAGTGTATACACTAGTTCAGCAATGGGATTCTGAAGGGTATATTTCAAAAGAATAGCTTCAAAGCGGTCTTGTAGGGACCAGGAATATGTTTAGCGGGATTAGTTTTTAGGTTGGGGGAACTGTTTTTTATTCACCGTGAAGTGGTGGGTGATGTCTGGCTAAGAGATGAAGGAAGGATGTACCGAAGGATGTGATATATCCTTCTACCTGTTCATTACCTTCTCTTACTTCCTGGATTTGGGAGGAACAGGCATCAAACTATTTTGTCGTTTTGGTTGTAGTGGGTTTTCTTAGATTCTGTTAGGTACTGCAGGGTTTCCTCAGAGATTCTCAGAGACTGATCGTTGTGTTCCAGAAGATGATAATTTCTGTGATTTAAGAACCAGGATTCCAACTAAGATGTCAGAAATTGACACTTGGAGTGGGAAGCTTATTGAGGTCTGGATTTGAGTTATCCGACTAATATAGCAGTGATGTATCTTGAAGTAATCATTTATACTTGATCTTCATACATGGTCTAAGATCTTTGATCTTGAGTTAGTGTCCTAGAACAGAGTAGTGAGATGATAATCATTGCTTTAGCATTGTCTAAAGGAGGGAATTTCCATAAACATCTTGTAGCTGCACCATGTCAGTTTCTCAAAGCACTTGTCATTTTTGTAAAACATGTGAAAAGTAAAAGTGTTTATTAAGGAGAACTGTAAAGCCAGGAACTCAGAAGTTTGTTCACAGAAATATGTTGGAGCAGGGTAAATTATGTCATTTTGGGAGAGGTTTGTCTGGAGTTAGTCGAGCAGTATCCTGTCTTGGAAGACATAACTTTTCAGCTGACAATCTTTTAATCTGTGGTTATCAAACAAACTTGGTACTTATCCAGCAGACTGTTGGGGGGCATGTTATTTTATACCTTTGTGAGTCAGGCAATTGTCAAGGTCCTCCAGTAATTTCTGATGCTCAGAACAGGAATATTTTTGATCTAGTTTCAGATTGGCAGTGGCTAGAGTAGCTAAATTGCTAATCTTGAACTCCAAGTTTAAAACCTGGAGTTCCACCTGTACCACTCCATTCATGAGAAAGTTTGGAATTTCATTCTGAATTGCTGTGTGCAGTAATGAAAGTTCTAAACCTTAAATTCAGTGTGTTTTCTTTGAAAAGAGAATCTTTAACTTGCAGGGTTTATTATGCTTCATGTTGCTTGTGTCTGCATCTTGATAGGCCCCAAGTACAAGAAGTAAAGAGATTTGAGATTGGCAACATCTATGAGATTCTCTTCTAGCCTTAGTGGCTGCCCAAAATTATTCATTGCAGCTTTTCAGTACCAGCTATTTGTCATTAGAACCTGAAAATATATATGTTTGTGTGTGTGTATGAAACGTGCTTATAAAAATATACAGGTTCATTGAAGTTAGCATTTGAAAGAACCTCTTGAATGCTGAATGTTGCAAAAAGCTCTTCAGTAGCTAATAGCATAATATAAATGGGTCTGCTTCAGTCCTAGCTCATGGTCTTACCTTTACCTTTCCAGGCCGTGTTCTTAAAACTGCTTCAGGTAAAGGAAGGCTACCTGATGGAGTGGTAATACTGATAGCAAGTGATGGAAATTTTGGACATGCTCCTTTAGGGATGAAGGCTTTGTAAGAAAGAATAAGGATTGAATTATACATGAAATCAGACACCATTGTTATCTGCTAATGTACATCTGAGGATTGAAGTATGTATGATTTTTTCAAAGAGTGACAGCATTTGGGTTGCGTGCTTTAACCGATCAGTCTAGATTATGACAAAAGAAGGATGCTCAATTATGTAAGACATTGTTCTCTCATGAGAGTGATCCCTCAGAAGAAAATCTATTCAGGGCATCAAATGCAAATGTGTGATCTTCTGGCTTCTTTAATATGTTGCTTTCTGGATTGGCTAGGGTCATCTTTATACAGACTTGACAGGTGCAGTTCACAGTAGCTCCAGCTGCAGCCCAAGTAAAAAGCTCTGCAGACTGTATAATTGATTAAGACCTGTTAATTCAGACATTTTTATGAACTAGTTACAGGTGCAGAATGAGGCAATCCAGGAACCTAAGCATGGAATGGCATGAGCTATTCTGCCCCTGTCCTCAAATCTGCTTCAGTCAAAACTCGAACACAGCTTCATTGATTTAAACTAACTGCCCAAGTTTACTGTAAGTGGTTTAGAGAAAGCTTATGATTTCTTTTGCTGTACAGAGGCAGTAGTGACAACTGATGAAACCAACAGCCAATATTTTGTGGCAGCCCTGTCTTCATTTTGGTCTAACTTTATGCAGGATACATGTCAAAGGTACCTGCTTAGCATTAGGTTAGACTAAACTACTACTAGATTCTTTGAGTGTGCATTGAGTGTGTATTCTAAATTAGTGTTATGTGAATTTATAGAATCATTTAAGTTGGAAAAGAGCCCTAACATCAAGTCCAACCATAGGTGGACTTGAATTTAGTGGTAGGTGCAATTGTGTGTGTTTAGCCACTTGTATGTATTCCATTTCTGTATTGCTTCTCAATTTAATTCTCTTATGTATTTATGTTTAGATGTTGTGGTGCGTGGTTTGATAATTAGTTTTGTTTCAATTGATCAGAGCCTTTTCATGTACTTCCCCCCCAACACTGTCCCAAGTACCTGCATTGTCAGTTTACTTTGACCCAGGCTGGAAAAGGTCCAGCCCCCTGGGAGGGTGGGAGTTCACCCAAACCTGGGCACCCCATTGGACATTTGACCCTTTCCCCTCTGTCCACTCAAGTTAACCTTTGTGATTGACTGACAACTTATTGTGTAATCCATGTATCACACTATTGGTCTGTGAAACTGTATCCACCTCCAGCCATTTACCTGAGTATAAAAGCCTTTGCACACGTGGTGCAGAAGTCTTTTGGGGTTGAGAATAAACATCCACGTCCACCCCCAAAGGCCCGTGCTGCTGTCTTTGTTCTATGCGTCGAACTCAGCGATAACTAGGACCGGCAGATTCTCGTGGGGGACCGTCGCCCCCCAAATTCTCCGTCTGTCGGGATTAAAAACCCCGACATTTAGAATATCATTATGTGGCTGGACACAAGTGTCCTGCCTCTGAAAAGCCCATACTGAATTAATCACTACTTTTCTAGTAGAATTAATGTTGTATTCTGATTTTGTGACCACAAAAATATTTCGGTCACTTTTCAGCTATCTTTGGACTAAGTCCTTTGTGAAGTCCTCTGTGAAAAACATTGCCATGTGTTTCCTCCTAAATTCACTGTCCTAGGCCCACACTGATCTCTGCTTTTACTTCAGAATAGAGTCCAATAGTAAATAAACCATTTGTAGAGGCTTCTGTTACTTTGAGCCTAGAGGCTGCTGGATATTGCAGTGGTGCATTCAGAGTAAGATACTCAGTTATGTCACTAGACAGAACGTACTTCTTGATCAGTTTTTGACCATGGGAATTACTGGGAAAATTCTGTTTTCCCAAAATGCTTTTATGTTTTCAGTTAATTTTTATTGATTATGCTTTTCTGTTGGAGTGGCATTATGGTTGGATAATTCTGAAAGGAATCTCTGTTTTTTTCTTTTCCCCCTGCATAGCAGATCTCAGTGTGTTTGTCTATAGTGGCTTGCTGGACAAAACACTCAGGGGAGTGAAGCGTTCCTCTAAAGTCCAATTCAGCCTTGCTGGATTCAGTCCTCCAAAGGATGATTCTGTCCTTCTCCCATCAGTTTTGTAAAGCAGATTTCTCGCTGATTTTTTTTATTCACTGCCCTGATCTGATTTTCATACTTGGTGGTTCATCCCTTTCTACTGTTCTCACAACATTTCACACATCATTCTGAAGGAGGGAGCCTTTCACTGTAAGCAGTATTCTACCCACTCAAGACCTAGTCCATGTTCTATGCAACTTGAAAGCAGTTTTATTTATGTTTCTTAAATTGAGTGCTGACAGTGAGTTTTGATGTCTGGTGCCAAATACATCCACAGAAAGCCCCCAAATGCTTTCTGCTAGTAACAGCAAGATTGTTCCCATTATCAGATGGGAGATCTATTGTTGTACATTGTCACTGATACAGAAGGTGTACAAAGTTCTTAGCTTCTGCAGTTCCTCACTTGACAATAGATTTGAAAGAAGTTCCAGTTAAAATGTCACTTATTCCTAAAGTAGGGCAGTTGAGAGTGCCACAAACTTGATCAAAAAACAATACTTTAAAAGATTTTGGAATCTTCTATGATAAATTTTTGAAAAACTGGCTTGTCCTGTGGAGATAATAAACCAGCACATACAGATATTTAACCTGTATTTTCGATAAGCCTAAATAGGGTTTGATGTGAGTCTCTCTGACCCCAAATGAAGGTAATGTGGTTACACAAGTAAAATTTTAAACTGAATTTGGCCTGCAGGAGCTCTACTGGTAAGTGAGACACAATGCTTTTAAGCTTGGTAGGTTTCTTCTTGAAGACAGCTCTAAGAGCTTTAAGCTGGTCCCTATGCTTTTCTTCTTTCAAGCACTGTGTGTGAGTATTCTAAAAGTGGTAAATGGAATGCATAATGTTAAGTGTCATTCCTAAGGTCAACTTCTTTTGTTGAAATAGGCACACTTAAGTGTTCCTTCTGTGGCTAAGATGGGATAACCAGTTTAAACACAGTTAAGCTGTATTGTTAAGGCTTCTGAACTTGAAGTATGAGTAATATTTTAATAACTGATGTTAAAAAAAAGGTGATCTGATGACTGTCACATTATTGCAGGAAACGACGTTGGCAGAAGTTCTTATGGTGCCATGCAAGTGAAACAAGTTTTTGATTATGCCTACATTGTTCTTAGCCATGCAGTATCACCACTTGCAAGATCATATCCAAACAGAGATTCTGAGAGGTAATTAGTTCACTTTTTCAATATCCATTTGTCTGTGTAATCAGTTAGGAATGTTTGTGTCTAGATTCATAAGAGGAATTTTGTTATTAGTTGTTTAACTGTGGTTGTATTGAAATGTGCACAGCAATTTAAACTGCCCAGGGATATGAGAGTATAATGCCTCAATGTGCAGCATTGAAATGAAGAGAGTGTGATAAAACTCAGGATGTATCCAATGTAAGATTCTGATAGTGTGGAAGGGAGCCAGAAGATAATTGGTCTTTCCTCAAACATTGTGCTTGAAGTATTTCAAAGGAGAGTTTGCTGGTTTAATGTTTAGTATGATGCATGACTGTACTGTGGCAGAAGGAAATGTGTGTGATCAAATCTCTTGTTTAGACAGTTAGAAAACTGGACAACAAGGCTAAGAATTTCCCTGGTTCTTTAATATATGCCCCCATAAGCTGTTTTAAAAGACTTGATATGTATTTTAGAATTAAAAAAAATAAAATTAAAAGTACTATATTAAAAAAAACCTAATAGAATCAGTCCCATTTGATCATAATGCCAGAACTGCCATTAAAAGTAGCATACTTTTAGATATGCCATTTTTAATGCAATTCTTAGTGTCTTTGATAGAAATACAACCAGTACTTTGAGCTCTCACCTTTTCATGTTCTGTATTATTTTGAAAGAGAGGAGGAAGACAATGAAGGCATGGCAGCCTTATGGTATTTCCATTCATGTATCTGCTTTAGCACCTTTTGTTCTAACTCTCAGTGTGAATTTGGGCTAGATCAGATGATGTCTTTTCCTCGAGACTTCCCTAAAATTCTAATGGCTTTGAGCTCCCCAGCTAATCACTGGGGAACGGTGGCTGTAAGATGTCTCATAAACCATCTCAGTACAACTGCAAACTCCAGCCATGATGTAAAGTCACAGCATTAATGTCATTGGAAGGTGAAATAGTTTCCTCTAGTAAGTTACTAGAAAGATGCTGTCTTTGACTTGTGAGTTTAAAACTGACAGTACCATAAGAGTGCTTGTAAATCCTTTAGGTTTTCAGTGGTATTTAATTCATAAAGGTTGAGACTGCACTATGATGGAGTACAGAAGAAGTGGTACAGAGTGTTGCACAATGACATTTGAGACTGCTGTTTTAAGATATCAAAGGTCGCTGTTAAATGTATATTGGCTGACAATTCTTGGTACTGAATGAAACTTCGTTGTTATCTAAGTACAGATAGAGTAGCCTAGGGATTCCTGAAGTTTTGCTTGTCTTGGGTCCTGGCCTCCATTAACTTCTCTGTTTTTCTATGAAGGATATAGCCTCTTATGAGGGATATTCTCTTCTGAGGTATCTGTATTTACCACAGACATCAAAAAGCATATTTGTACAGTATCTAATGGGAGCCTCAGATGTCATCAGTATGTGCACTTTGACTTACACTTGTTACTGTATCTGGGAAGTGTTTTTGAATTTTGTTCACAACTGCAAACCTGTGGAGCAGTCCCAGCAACAGTGTCCAGGTGTCATGTCTGACCTGTCTGTGAGTTACGAGCTGTCTGTGCCAGTGACATCTGAATCTCAGAAGCCATCATGCCACTGGCTTGCAAGAGCAAGAGGCAGCAGCATTCAGCAAAGTTCTGTGTACAAGTAGTTCCCCTAGCACCTAGTCTTGTCAGTGCCAAAGGATGATGAGCTGTTTGGTAACAAGTTTGTTGCAGAACTCAACAGTCCATGTTGGACTCAGTTAAACCTGATGTGCTTGGGTAATCCAGGTATGTTTGTGGATCCCTCTTCCAGCTGTAAGGCAGAGCGGTCCATGCTCTGTATAAAGACCTTTCTGGTGGCCTGACCTAAAGCCTGGCCCTCTGGGAGCCCTTTGTCCTGATCCATTTTTTCCCCTTTTCTAGACTTTTTAGTAGGTAGATTAAACTATAGCATAACTGTAACTATAAACAGTGGGCTCCATTTAAGGAGGGACTGGCTTCTAGTAGAACATGACATTCTGCTAGAGGGATCAAGACTCACTGAAGAGTACTTGAAAGGATAGGAAGCTGTAGGAGGCTGAACTCCCCAGGCTGAGTTTATTCAGTTCTGTCCTAACTGGGGCTAGCTTCTTCCTAAATGGGATGGTTCTTGAACTGTCTTATGGGTTTGAATTCATATTTCTTCTCAAGGAAGGTTTCTGTATACAGAGTTCTATTTTGTAGATGACACTCAGTAGATTTCACATCTTTCTTAGTGATTGTTGCAGTTCTTTTTCAGGGTCAGTCCAATACAAAAATATGTTTATATTAATTTAATGCTTTCTAGAGAGCTGCTGCTTCTGATAGTCCCAATGGAAAAGAAAAATAAAGTCCTTCAGCAGCATAGGCCCTTTTCTTCTTCATGTTCTGTAGTAGCAAGTCCCACAGAACAATAAGGAATAGAGTCACATCACTCTTACTACCGTGATCATTCAGGCTTCCAAATAGAATGCCTGAGGTGTAGTGGGAATTAAAAGCTATCTCCTGTTGTGGAAATGCTTTCTTCTCAGTGGAAACAGTAATTAGCTGAATCCGGAAGATAATTCTTACAGCTACAGAAATTGCCTTAACTCTATTTTGTCCCTAGTCAATCTCACCTATCCCCTTCCAAGAACAGCTTAGGAGACCTTGATTGGCAGTTTGGTTGATTTTATTAGAGCAAGCAGCTTCCTGTCATCTTGGAAAAAGGAGTTTCTTTGTAGGAAAATAAGAGACTGATCCATTTTGAACTTGTGCAGCTTGTATGCAAGGTAAAGTTGTGACTTCAGCCAAGGTGATTGAAAATCATGATTGATTTCTTAATATTTAGGGCCACAGAGACATGAGTGTAGCTGTGAAATACAGTTATGGACAGGATATCTCTTGCTTAAGGATTGGTGTCAGTATGTGCTTTGAACAGCTTTCATATGATCTTTGCCCCTAGCTTGTCTCTGGGAAAGAGTGTGCCATCTCAAGTGAGCTCACCTCTTCAGTCTGTGAGGAATTATATTTTCATAGAATCATTTAGGTTGCAAAAGACCCCTAAGATCATCAAGCCATTACTGTGTTTACCACTAAACCACGTCCCTCAATGCCACATTTACATGGCTTTTAATACACACAGGGGCAGTAATTTCATTGCTTACCTGTTCCAGTGCTTGACAACTTGCTTGTTGATGAAATTCTTTCTAATATGTAATCTGAACCTTCTGTGGTACAGCCTGAGGTCATTTCCTCTTATGCTTTCACTTATGTGGGAGAAGAGAGCAATGCCCGCCTTGTGTGATCTCCTTTCAGGTAGTTGTAGAGATTAAGGTCCACCCTGAGCTTCTTTTTTGCCAGGCTAAACAACCGAGATCCTCACAGGACTCATGCTCCAGACCCTTCACCCGTTTCATTGCCATTTTTGGACTCAGTTTTGAGTCAGTGACCATTTTTCCTGTTCTGTTTCTTGATGAACCTTGGCAGATATTTGGCAACGAGCTTTTGCTTGTTGATTTGTGTTCATTTAAATGGTGGATTATCTGTTACCACTGTGTCCATGGCCTTTATAAAAAGGTGTAATTTCATATTATACCTTGCCCAGGCTAAGTGCCTCTGTACTGTCTTCTGTCAGCTGTGCTGTTCCTTCCTTCTCAGTCTGAATCTTGCCTTATATGAGACCTAGCAGTCCTGCAGTCAGGAGGTGAGTCAGATGGACTTTCTGGTCTGACTGAAAACAAGTCGCTCAATGCTTCTGTCATGTCAAGAAGTTGATCCAGTTTGTGGCTGATGATGGGCAGATCAGAAGAAAGAGAAGCAGCAGGAGTTCACATTTTAGGGCAAGAGGGAGAGAGTGGCACTGTACCATTTCACAGCCCCAGAAATGCTGCTCTGGATGTGACAAAAATCCGTCCTTAGGTTAATATTTATGTTTTGCAGACTGGGAGGTTGGCTCACATGCTGGTCTGTCACATAGTCCGGCTATGAATGTGTGCTCAGACTGCATCTCTAAACAGCTCTGTAGCCACAGTTGGGAAGCTGAGAAGGTCATATGGTATGAGGAATGGAAGACTTGGTTTTGCTGTCACATTCTCTTCAGTATAAATTAGACTTTGGAAATCTTCTGTATTGTGCTAGATGTGGTGCAGCTGGATAAGGGAAGGAGACTGTCATGCCAACAGGTCAGAGTTTGAGAAAGCCCAGGCAGTTTCCTACTGCATGTCTGGAGCTGTCATTTACAGGTGACAGTCTTCAAAACAACCATAGCCAGATAGAAAGTGATCTTTCCATCTCTGTGCTTGGAAAGTTGTTAGGTCTCTTCCTAATGTTCATCTCAACTGATCTAACTGCTGACAGGTCTATATGTTAGCTTTGGGTAAAACAACTCTGTGAGCTCTGGGAACTGTTGTTAGAATGCATTCTGTCCCTTAAAAGGTGTCAGTAATACCAGCTTTTCCTACAGTGTATTTCTTAGGGTAAAGGTTTTAGGTTTGGGAGTTTTTTAATCCTCATGTTCAAGGAGATCATTCTCAGGTGCTGCTTAGTGTGCTTTTAGATTATATTACACTTTAATACCTGGAGGATATTTCAGTTATTTTGACCATTCTTTCAGAGACTTGATGTTTTTCAGGCTCTGCTACTCGTTCATGTGGAGCTTGGCTGGAGCTTTCCATATTTGATTTTGCTGAATACGATGTCATCACTCTGACCTTTTTAAGAGTGATCTTAAGATTGATTTGCCCACTAGTTGTGCTGTAATGAGAGTTAAAAAGTGTCCCTGTGAACCAAGGTCTTGCAGCAAGTGTAAGAAGCAGCTTTTGAGTTCTTACTCTAAAATAAAGTAGACCTGTAAATAGCTTATTCCTGGTCTTACTATATGATAATATTAAGGGAAAAACATAAAGGGATGTCTTCCTCAGGAGACCTGTCTGATTTTACTAACCTGTTAACAGTATTTTTTCATATCTTCCAAACAAGCATCTTTGAAGAATTATTTGTCTTAGACATCTGTAGAAATTCTGTCCTCAGTCAAAATAAAAGCCCCAAAAGGATGACATTTTTTCACAATAAAGGCAGGGTAGATTAGTATCTTTTGGTCCTAAGCATTTTCAGTGTTGAAAACAGATAAAAGCACAATTTTCAAATGCTTATTTAAAAAAATTGTTCTTAGAACCCATGGTTATGCTTGAGTCCCATACATAGGAAATGGTGTTCTTTGGAGATCAATACCTGGTTTGATCACACTTGCTTCCTCTTTCTTTGCTGCTTTATTAAGTGTATGTCAGTATAACCTTAATCACCTTTCAATTTCTGATGTCTCATTATGAATGTTTTTAATTTTGCTGCACAGGCAACGTAGTATGGATCTGCCTTTGGACTCCTGACCTTACAACTTAGTGAATTTCCTTTTTTCTATCTTTATGCCAAAAATGAGACTTTAGAGCTTTGATCTCTGTGTTCTTTGAAAGGAACTGGTGAGAGAACATATTCCCCCATTCTGTGCACTCAACTCTGCCACAATTGTTGGTGTAGCAGTCACTTCACCCATTTTGCCTATTTGATAGCAGGCATTTTTAGTATCAGTCACCCAGTCTGATAAAAATACCAACCTCTATTGTTCATTTTGCTTCTGCTATATGAAATCATGACTCTTGCCTTGCTTCCAGGAAAGTGCTCCAAGAAGTGTCAGGCTTGACAAACTCCTTATATGTAATAAACTTGTTACTCAGCCGTGTTCACTTTCTGGTTCTAACCACAGCTGGTGGCAGTTGTGAAATTTATGTGTAATCCTAGAGTAAAAGCTCAACTCTTTCTGAAGGTGTTCTCAGATGAAACTTTAACTGCAAGGTTTCCTTCCCTGTCCTGGTGCTGATGAGACCCAGCTGGTGCCAGTCCCATACTGGTGTTGCTCTCTTGGGAACTGCAGCTCTAGGACCACAGCTGAATCTCTGCAGTTTTGGTCATTCCTGTCTTCATTCTGTCTCCTTTTGCTTAATTTACTACTTGAGATTGAGAACTCAGAACTGTATTGAACATTTGAAATGCTGTTACATCATGGGAATATACATTAACAAAATGTGATCCTCCGATTGATTTATTCTTTTCTTGGTGTGCTCTGCATAGCTATCAAACTGTGGTTCCCAGAGTATGATCTTTTATTACCCAGATCTTTAATTTCTGACTGGTGACAATCACCCCTTTAATTCTGCATGTAAAAGTCAAGATTTTGTTTTCCAGCATACATCATTTTATCCAAGTTACATAAATAAAATGGTGGATGACATGCATTCTGTCCTGGTGGCCCATCTGCAGCTATTGGACTTGTAATTTAGATGATAGTATTTGGTTCAATGTTTGCTGGACTGACTTTTTCAGTAGTAACAGTAATGTGCCTTTAAAGTTGGAAGACTGACATGGAATATGTGGTATTTGGTCTTGCATGAGATAATAATCACTAGGTTAGTAGGAGAATTATTGCTACATAAAGTGTTACTATGAAATCTAGTAAAGGTAGTCTAGGTACATTAGGGTTTTGTATGTCCTGCCTTCCCATTTTACACCTAAACCAAAACAAAATTCCAGTACTGGTACAAGGTACCTTTATTATGTAAAATACAAAATAAATTTTAATGTAACCATTGAAGATTAAAAAAAATAACATTACCTGATCCACAGTGGTAACTTTGCACAACCCATTTTTGTACAATAGTAATTTCTTCATGTATCTTGAGTTTGGAGTTTATAGTTAGTGTTTCAGTGACTGATGAAAAGAAAGCTTGAAAATTTAGCTCTCAAACAAGAAGATAGGTCACTCCTGCTCAAGAAGCCGAATAGCTGAATGTTGGGAAAGTGTGTTGGAAAAACACTACTTTGTTGATAACTGGTCACTGTTCAGCAGGACCAGGTAAGCTTTTTCTCTGAGCCTCTTACTGTTATGAATTTATTGAAATTCTACCTTGTTTTGGAGCCAGTCTGTTTCTTGTTCCACTACCTCACGATCCATGGTACTTCCTTTATAATTGTGGGGGCCTTAAGACCTTTTGTTTTGTAAATCCAGAAGCAAGGATTAGTGAAGGTCTCTGTCTCTACACAGTCAGTTATGGTGCTGGGATGTTTTTTGTCTTCGGTGCATCCCATACCTGTTTATAATCCAGATTCTGTGAAAAAACCTTCTGTATGGAGAAATGCAAGAACTGTAAATTGCTTTTATCAAATATACTGTTATCAGCATGTGCACTCCATTTAGAAATACAGAGTAAAAATCTTACCTGTGTATCACTGCTTGCATGTTAGTGTGGTAGAAGAAAAACAATATGAATATAAACTAAAAACAAGAAAGTTCAAAAAGATTCTTTGGTTAGGGATATCTTAAACTGACTTTTAGTGTAATTTGGTAGCTTGTTAAAATGCTTGCAAATATGTAATCAACAGTCTTTGTTTAATACTTAATTGAAAAATTTTTTTAGCACATTAGGTAGAATCATCAAAGTGACCCAAGAAGTGATTGACTACAGGGCCTGGATTAAAAAGAAGTGGGGGAGCAAAATTAATTTATCACCTGAACTTGGTAGGTATAGCAGGAAACCAACTTAAAATTTTTTCTTGAATTTGATGTAATTCAAAATACTCATGCCTTGAAATTAATCATTCAGATATACAGGAAAAAAATAAAAGGAACTTGTAACTTTCTAACCCAAGATTAGTTTTCTCTGAGCCTGTTTTTCAATTAGCTTGTTAAACTGCAGCTCTACTTAGACTTCAAGGCCCATGTGTTTGTATTCTATGCTCTTAAATGATACTTATGTTTTCTGTTAACAGATAATAGGTTGAAAATAAGAGACCCAATAGCTCTCTGCAATGGAGAACAGCAGCAGAACAGAGACTCTGAGCCATCTTACAATCAACACTTGGCGTTGTCTTTGGCCAGTACACAACAGTTATCCTCTGGTTCATCTGCCTCTTCTGTGTCCTCGCTCTCCAGCAGTGACATTGTAAGCTTTTTCTTTTAATGGGTTAAACTAGTAAGTAGCAGAGGTTATCTTCAAAGCCTCAGTTGATACAGTAGCAGTTAATGTGATACTATCCATAAACTGCTACAGGAAATCAGTAATATCCCCTGCTCAGAAAAATTACAGAAATCACATTTTTTAAAATTAAATTAAATGGGTCTTATTTCTGTCTTAAATCTTTGGTACCCTTTGTAGTAGTAGTTAAATGTAATGAAATATAACAGCCCAATTTAACAGTAGCTAATTAAGTAGAAGAGGAGAAATGTCTTCATATATCCTTCCATTAAGCAAAATCTTCCATTGTCAAATTCTGATCTTTGTTCCCCATACCTGAAATTGAACATGAACATTATATGAAGGTGAATAATACTCATTATTTTCAGCCAAGCAGTCAGTTCATGTTTTAATGATAACAGGGTACTTCCATAAAGTCTTGTTGTCAGCTTCCTTATTTTAAAGTAATTGCTGAGCTTTATTATAACTTCCTGGAAGAGGAGGCTGCATTCTCTTGAGGTATGTTCCAAGACTCTTTAAGATTCTGCCTGGTGGTTTTCTTTGGTATAAACTTAAATCAGTGCAGAATTGGGCAGTGCAAATTATAAAGTACAGCACTGCAAGGCATGAGCAGCTAATTGTAAATCTTGTGAAGCATTTTGTCATAGGTAGAGGCATTGATGGAACAAGATGTAATATGTAGTCAGCTGTGACAATGAATAACTGGATGATGCCAAGAGAGGTAAAAAAACTAGTCAAATATGGAATTAAAAATTGAGAAGTGTATTCAATAAAAATTTAGTAACTTCTGAGGTACAAGCACTGCCTATATATGTTCTGGTTACTTTCTGTAATTACGCTTTTTTTGGTGTTGAATTGCCTTTTTATGTCACTTTCAGTAAACAGTTGTAACATCTGGCTAATGAACAAAGAAGAGCATGATACTTGCCAGTGATACTATTAGCCATGCTCCTGGTTTAAGTATATCAGTGGGAAAGATTTTGCTGTAATAAATTTTATGAAAAATGCAAATATTTGCTTATTGCATTGGGAGTGCACAATATTGGGTGGTGAGTTGTTATGAACTCCCCTTAGTCCTGTTTAGCCTGATGTTGAAGGTGAAACCTCATTGCCTGATGCCAGAGAAGTTAATGAAAAGTGAAAAGGAAGCTCTCAACAAGATAGAACTGAAAGCAACTTGGGCATTCACAAAGTAAAAGGAAATGCTATGTTTTCTAACAAAATAAAAAAACATCTCCATGTCCTTGTGAGAAAGGCCAGGTCATATATTGTCATTATGTCCTTAGCAGACTGATAGCATGTCATCTTAATTTGGAGTGGAAAGGCAGGTTTCTGATAAATGACTGATGAGTTCATCCTACTCTTACTTTGGTGTGTGAGGACAAGAAAGTTCTGTCTGAGCCATCCTGAGCTGCTCCTGATTCAGGAAGAGAAGCCTGTTCTGCCATAGTCAGGTGATCTGTGCCATGATCTGGCATAGTGCTGTGCCCAGGTTGCAGCAGAGGAACATTTGGCATGTGTGATGACTTGGTATGTGTGCTAGAACTTCTGGTGCATTATTAATAGGCATGATGTGGTGAACTTTTCTGTCAGCTTCAGAAGGAGGTAATTATGAATATGGTGCATCTCATCACTTTAGAGTTAGATGCAGTGTTACCTCTGATCCTATGGAAGGATTGTTGCTTGGGAAGGATTCTGTATTTACTTAAAGTTAAATCATCTGAAATTTTCTGGCAGTGGAAGACTGAAAGCATGCTATAGATTATAAAGAAAATGCAGGAGACAAGGAGACCTTAGAGTAACAGCTTGCTGACCTCTTCCCAATGTTTAAGATTTTATTTAAATAGCAAGATATTATTCCCTATGTCACTATTAACCTTAAGCACAAACTCTACATTAAGACATTGTTTCAGGAGGTGTATTTTTTACAACTGCAGAATATCTTTTGCTGTTTATGAGATGCAGGATCCTATGTTTTAAATTGTAGGAACTGGATAGCATATTTACTCTTCTATTTATTGCTAAAGTTTCACTGGTAATAGTGATCAACTGCATCTGATCCTTTCTGAGTTCTACCAGTATAAGAGAAGTCAGCTTACTTGTGTTGAGGAAAAGGAAATTGGCTTGAAAACATGTGACAGTACTTTGTCAGATTGCCCCTCTCCAGCCATGCACTGAAGTAGTTGTATTTTGAAGTAATCGCATCACTGTTCACTGGTGAGAAGTCTGGAGGCCTTGCATGTATTTGTCAATGTGTCCTGGAAACAATATTGACATTCTATATTGAGTGTGCAGGCATTATCAGAGCAGTGCAGTATTGCTCACAGGGATCCTAGAATTTTTATTCAACCCTGTAGTTTAACAGTTGGATGCAACATAGCGTGCTGTGTGTTTTTTAAAGATTTTCTTCCTTGGGGTTCTGACAGCATTACAGGTTTTGCATTAATAATCTGTAAATATGACTCAGCAGCTGAATAGATAATTGTTCTGGTGTCTTGGACTTAAGGGTCTGTCAGCTAAAGCAATGGTTATAGATTTATTCTGGCAGCAGGAGAACAGAACAATAACAAGGAGCATGTTTTTCTCAAGACTGGATTGGCATAAACCAGAGCTAGCATTTAGAAGCCAGCCTCTCAATGTCTGTATATGCTCAGAAAAATGGAAGAAAATAAGAGCTTACAGTTACTACCCTGATTTCTCCATACTCCAGCCTTTTAAAGATGAGAACTTAAGTACCACTGAAGAATAAGAGAACTGTCTTCCTAAAGGACAGTCTTTTCTTTCCCCATGTATTTTAGACTTATGTGCTTTTTCTCAGCATACCATCTGAAACTCAGGAGGATGTTTGCTTTCATCTTTGCACATCTAGCACTAGCTTGCACAACAACATGCTTCCGGGCTACTGTGTGTCTACACAGCCCAAAATTAAGAATTGGATCTAATGAGACCAGATCATAGTTTGAGCAAAAGGTATCCTTTTATGGATTTCCCAAAGTAGCAAAGCTATTTACAAAATGCTTTAGTCTAGCACTCTCTGGCAAATGAAATTCTAGCCATGCGGTCTTTAGCCAACTGCAGAATCTTCATCTCAAAGGACAGCTTTTCAAAGGGCCAGTAAATTTTGAATCAAAGACCTTGTGCAAAAGAAGCCTGTCTTTGGGGATCACTGTAACTATTTGTGGGAGAGCTGTTCAGTTTATGGGATTGTCTACTGTACATGTCAATGCAGAGCTCTGACTCACTCAAGAGTACTTCTAATATAGTTCTGTGCAAAATATTGAGGATTAAAATTCCTGCCTTGTTACCTTGGCTCCGTGAAGAGTGTAAATATTAGGGATCAGGAGCAAAGAATGCATATTTAAAAACCTTATGGATACAAGGAATCTGGTTATCAGACTATATTAGACTGTTCATTTATTTTTCTCAATTATGTTAATTGCCAAGCTGATCTATGTAGTAAATCTTCTCTCAATGATGCTTTCTCCTGATTTCAAATACTCTACACTGCCCTGAAAAAAAGCAGGTATATTTCTCACTCCTGCAAACCAGGTAAGTTGTACAATACGATGCATTCCTCCATGATCCAACAAATGTTGAAGTGAATAATAGAAGATGCTTTATAAATGTCTTTGCCATCAAGGACAATGCAAAGTGTGTGAATTTTTACTGTATGGAAGGCAGAGTCAAACTGTTTGACAACAGAAAGCAAGCCTCTGACATGAAAAATCTCACCTTCATGCTGAGTTAAGTGATTGCTATGAGAATCTGAAACCAGATGGAGTGAGCTATGTTCACCCCCAGCTCTCTAATTGTTTTGGGTAGTTGCAGATGTCAGTCTCACAATGTAAGCAGTGACCAAATTCCTCTTGAAAATGCTATGTTGATTGATTGGTTAGTTGGGGTTTTTTTTCTAGGTGCTTTTTTTTTCATTCTGGACCTGCACTCTGTAACTGATGACCAGGATTTCTTGTTGCTTAAGCATTGTGGAAAAATGTTTTTCATTAGCTCATGAAAGTCCTAGAGTAGTGCTAGAGAATATCTACTGCCTGATCAACAGTCTCTGCCAAGTAAGAAATAATCCTAAGTATGTTTTTCAGTCTCATTTTGGTCTGGTTTGATTTCTGGTGCTCTGCAGTTCTGATGATGTTATGCCAAATAAAGCTTAACATTTTGTGTGACAGCGATGCTTGCATATCAGTAGCAGATAAAATGGCTCGTAGGAAATTCTTAAAGCTCTTTTCTGTTACCTTGTGGATGTATAATGTCATATCCAGTCCATCACAGAAACTCCAAGTTGTCAGTTAGAAGCTTGTTTCTAACAAATTTCATACCCCTTATCTCAGTGTGTCTGGTGATAATGTGTGGGCTTCTGTGATGAGAGAATTCCATGAAGACCTCTTGAGTTCTGCAGTCATGCCCGGTAGTTAAAGTTTCAATGAACAAGGTACCCCCGCCGTCTAGCTTTGGAGATGACACAATCCTTGCCTCTTTTTAACATTTACAATATCTCCTTTCAGACAGTTCTTGAAATTTTGAACTGTAACCCTTTCATCAGGATGTCAGTGCTTGATCTGCCCGCGGTTCAGCCCCATCAGCTAGAGAATTTCCTGCTGGGCAGAGCTTTCAGTGTTTTGTGAATCTGTCTTTTCACTGTATTTGAAATATTATGTATTCGGTACCTTGATTGGATGCTTACATTCTGAGACTAATATATAAATACGACTGATAAGAATAAGACTCATTGTTCTTTCAGTTCTGCTGAATGCATACAAGATCCACTCTGATTTTTGGAACTATTACTTACTTTGCAGTAATGGTGGTTTAGTACTTAAACTCAACATGCTTAATGAAATTATCAACCATCTCACCTTCCTTCCTATTAGCTAGACTAAATTTCAGCTTATTAGCAGTGTAGTGGGTCTATTTTTTGCAGGAACTGTTATGCTTCCATATTCCCAGAGAGAGGTGATAGACTATATGACATATCTAGTCTGGATAAATGTTGTGCTTTTTTAAAATGATTCAATTTGCAGGCATGAGGCATGCTGATATGCAGTAGAGGGACAGACTTCCAAATATGTAACAGCTCTTCTTGTAGTCTTGTTAAATCCATCTTAATGACTGATTAATATGTCGAGTTGCAGTTGAAATTGTGTGTATAAGCAGTAGGGGCAAAAGGAGGTTGCCTAATAAAATTTTCAGCTGGAGAGCAGGAGCTACACAAATTTTTCTCTCTTCTTTGTACGTGCCTGAATATCCTCATGTCCTACCCAAAGTAACTGTTCAAATATATATGAATAGTTGATCTTTGTGTAGAATAATGCAGATTTTGTCTTAAGCTTCTCCCCTTCCTGAGCAAAGAGAGGGGAGTTGTTTGAAAAGCCCCTTGATTAGCCTTCAGAGAGATGTAAGTGCTGACTTGCAGACAGCTTGTGGGCAGCCCTGAGTGCAGAGAGGCAGACAACGTGGTGTTACTGGGGAAAAGCATTTAACTGACATTTGATTTAGGGCATTTAAGAGTTTAAGCCCCAAGACCCTTTAAAACTCTTTTCTTTTTTCTTATTCTTGCTATGCAGATTACAAACACTTCCTGTGGATTAGAGAGGAGCAAATTTTTTCAGAGCTGCTTTTGCCTATTTTCCTTTTTCACGGTATAGCCTCATGTTTGTTTTTGAGGTTTTTAACCTGTATCTCTGACAGTGTGGAGTTGTATACTGTATCATGCTATTCTTCAGTTCTTCTTTATCGGTTCCTAAAGGAGTCTCTTCTCTGTATCCACTTGAAGTAAATTTCTGCAAAGCTACAGGAGGCAGAATTTTGAATACAAAATTCTAAAATAATTTTATTTAATAAGTTATTCTAAGCAGCAGAGGATACAGAGGGAATCTGTAATTCAGCAAGTAAAGTGGGGATTTATTGTTGTGAGGTCAGTGAAATAAAGAGAAGAACACCTAATTTTTTAAGAGCTGACTTCAGACTAGTTTCTGATGCCGAAGTCTAAGCTGTAATCTTGCCATATCTTAACATTCCCTCCCATGGAAAAAAACACCCACAGAGGTACCTAAGCCATTTTAGGGTGGAAAACTGCCTAAATTCAGTATTTCTAGTCTAGTATGGTGCATGGTCAGCTTTCATAATGAGTCCTGTAATTTAGTACATAACTTGAAAATCAAAGGGGAAATATTTCTATATTGTTAGCAATACTGACCGGTTGAAAGCCTGTGAAATAAAAGTATTGGGGCAAAAAAGGAAGTTTTAAATTACTCACTTTTGGGACCTTTTTTATTTAAGATGTCTGATCCGAAATACAGTGAATATTGATAAAACATGGAATAAGCTTGCAGTCAGGCCTCTCAGGGTATGATGAGGTATGGTTGAAGGGGTTCTGGGCTTGTATTTAATCTGGTAGATACTAATTAGATAATGTTTTCTGTTGTCTTTCTGTAAAACAAACACTAATGGTTTTGGAGGATGCATATTTTTCAGTTTGCTTGTGTAGCCTGTAATCTTTCATTTCTCCCCTTCTGTAATCACAGTGACCAAGATATTTTCTTTTTGCAATGAAAGGCAGAAAAATCAACCAATTTCACCTTAGCTCAAAACTTATATTATTTTTAGGCTGGCCAGTGGAAGTGGAGCAACTATATTGATGCAAATTATCTTGTGACCTTCCATAGAACTAGAAATTTTGTTCATCTCAATTCTGCTTTATTTACACCATAGTTGAAGTTATGGCTCCACCTACTAAGAAAGAAAATGGCCCACAATGTGGAAGAAATTGCATGAGGACAGGGGCTGATCATACAGTCACCTTTGGAAGCATGATGTTTTGTCAGGCACAGTTAAGTATGGTGAGGCTAAAGCTATTCAAGTGAGAGCATGCATTGAAGTTCTTCTGCACACGGCCCTAGCTATGAAATGTCTGAAGTCCTCTGGTGTTGCATTATGTTCAAAGGAATGTGGTTTTGCACTTTACTAAGGCAATTCAGTAATAGGATGTATTTGCTAGCCAAATTTCCTTTCATTAGCTGCTCCTGCTTTTCTGCACTGGTGTTCACCTAATCCTGTGGTGAGCTGATTGAGAAAGTGCAGCTAGTCAGAAGGGGATTACTGTTTCTGTGGTTTGCCTCTGTGAATTAACACATAATAATGTCAGATGCTAATACAGGTGTAATGGAGAAGGCTGGAATGAGAAAAGAGGCAGAAGGAGTAAGACTGGCAGCAGTCATCTGTTAAATCACTGTAATTTTAAGGAGAGGAACACTTAAAAATGTACAGTGTAAAGTGTTAACTATAAACAACAGTTTCCAGTTCTTTGCTTTCAAAGATGGAACAGAGTATTTACTGAAATGATCATTGTTCTCTCACAGCTTCCAGCTCCTGAATGTTGTGGGAAAGAGGAAAAAAAAATGTTTAATTAGTGTAATTAGTGGAAACAATAAGGATCTTTTTGCCAAGACTTTTGTAGTTTTTTTCTTGGAGATGGGGGTGAAAATCCAAGTCTGTCACATTATCAGGAAACTTGCAGTCTATTGTTTTAAGATTTCTGAATAGTGACTTTAGGATAGTTAGACTCCTTCAGCATTGAGCCAAACTTAAACACATTGGGGTTGTGAATTAATCTTAGGTGACTTCAGCTCTCAAGAAAGCATACTGTCTTGGAAATGGAAAGCTCTGAAATGGCAGCTGTTGGTAACTGAGAAGTTACCAGGTGTCTTAAGCCTTGAGTTATTAACGGAATTGAAATAAACTCTTATGGCCAGACCTAGTTAGTAAAGAGGTTTTGGCAAGTAACTGTTCTCTTGGTGATGGGGTCCTGGACCTTTTTATAATGGGAGATGCATTTTGCAGAAGAGTAAATTATTTTACTCTGTTCTCATCCTATGTCAGGAAGAGAAGTCTGGATTTTAGTTCATCTTTTATACGGCTGCAGTGTTTCACTATTTTTGTCTAGGCAGGAGTTCATCAGTAACACTTGAGTTTCTAGGTCTTCCATATTTTATTTTTTCCAACATTAAAGTAAACTAGAGTCCTCAGTAATCAGGGCTACGAGTAGGGCTTCCTTCTGCATACTAAGTTCTTAATCAGGAAGTTGAAACTGGTTAAAGAGCATATTTTAAAATGGAAATGTCCCAGGGGAGGATAAACCTGCATCTATTGGTCTTTCTTGGTTTCCAAAAGCATATCTTTAGAAGATACTTTCCTTGCAGGATGAAGTACTGCTACAAGGTGTGGTCTTGTAGCTTTATCCCTGCCTCATCTGCTAAAATCAGTTGAGGGATCTTAGCTCTTTGAACATTTGTCTTCTTTAATGTGACCTCTGTAGCCCTCACCCTAGCAGTGGTCAGAGCTTTTGTCTTCCAGACATGTACCTAATGTGGCAAAAGTGTTATCTCCATGTAATTACTTGTATATCATCTGAACTTCTGTAGTGCTTCAAGTTTGCATGTTACATTTAAGAATCTGGTCCAGAGGACCAAGAAAGATTTAATCCTTCAGGGCAGGCCATGCTTATGGAAAATCAGATTTGTTCACATTGGGCTCAATTTTCTGATCTGAGTTTAATCTTTCAATATAAGAAGGGTAATGCTGCTCTTTATGGAAGGATTTTGATGGTCTTGAGAAGTCACAATATCAACTCCATACAATAATGCCATTGGCAATCCAGGATTGCCTTAGAAAAAAGATACAATCTGCCTGTATGCAGTGTGTTTCAGGAAATATCACTTAAGGCAGAAGAATATACCTATTACAAAATTAAAATAAAGCAACACAAGCTTTGTTTGTGGTAAAATCTAATCTCAGTTTAATGATGTGATGCTCTTTTCCATCTATTACTCTTTCTTTCAAGCAACTTCTTGTTGCTCTAAAGCCCCTTAGAAATCTCATTAATGAGAAGTGTCCCATCTAGGCTAGGTGTGTGAACCTTCAGGGATCTAATTATATCTAAGCAGAAGAGAAAGGGGAGATCCTTTGATTTGAGACACTAAAATTCTTCTTTGATCAGGTTTGTGAAGGCTGCATTGCAGTAGATTTGCACATTGATTTGGCTAAACAGTAGGATCCCTTTTTCCATCGTATCTGCTATCTCATGGGTACTTGTGAGCATGCTTAGGACTTGTCTGTTCATTTCCCCCTCTTCTCATTAGCCTTTTAATAATTCCATTACCAAAAGTGTCCAAGGAAACTCATCTTTGTGGAGGCCTTAGCCTGTTCCCACGGTGTTGATACTGTAGAATTGGGTAAAGGAGAAAAATGCCATCTAATCCAGGCATCAGCTAAGCTTAATTTTTGATCAGTGCTAGAGCATGTAGTTTCCCTCTATGATGAACATATTTATTCAAGAATAAATATCCAATCTCATAAATAAGAACTTTCTGCACAGATTCTTTTTATGAGTATGATGTGTCTCTAGTGAATTCATGATGCAGTTATCTGCTTCACAAAGGCATACTGTAACTTCTATCACTAGTTGAACTAATAGAGCAGCTCCTTTCTTTCTAGATCTTATTTTTTAGTAAGCATAACTTTATACAGACCAATAAATGACTGGTTGTTCCAACAAATTGGTTTTACTGAGGACTCTTTCAACTGTGAGTATTCAATTCAGCTGGGATGCCAGTTTTGCTTTGTAGTAGCTCATTGCTTAGGCTGCTCAGTATTCACAGTTGTCAGTCTCACTTATATGATCTTCTTCCCCAAGAAAAGCTTTTAAACATCTCCTTGTTTCTGTTCTTGAGCAGCATAGTCTCTAACTGAAGAATCTAATTTAGAAAACAGGGCCATGCGAGGGCAAGTAGTAGTGCTGGAGATCTATTTAAAGTTTACATGATTTAAGTGAAGAGTCTTTGCTTCCAGGCAATTAATCTTTAGAGACATAGCAATAGAATATTTCAGTAATTACTTCAACAGTAAAGATCCGCTATGACCTGAGCCAATAATGCCTTTTAATGTGGTAACTTCTAAACTACTAATTGGCCAACTCCCATCTCTTGCAGTATTGTGAACCTAACAGCTGGCAGTGGAAAAAACGCTAGTGGTTTGGGATAAAGAATAGGTTTTTCCATTGTTTTTAAGTTCAGAATGCTTTGGAGTTAAGAACGTGGTAAAAAACAGCAGTGAAATGTAGGGGAAGCTACTTCTGCCATTATGTTATGGCTGAAAAATAAGTTTTACAAGAGTTTTTGTGTTCAAAGTTGTTTCAAAAGGCTGTAGCTTGCTTTCCACCTTTCTCAACTTAGGGAATAATTGATCCTTTAAGAACAGAGGTAGTCTGTGTTTTCAGACTTGAGTAATTCCTGTAAACCCCTGGATCTGTGCTTGCCTTCTTGCTGTTGGGTGCTCCAGACACACAGTGCTTTAGCATCACCAGTATATCCGCTTAGGGTGCATCTGAGATGGCTGGTGATCAGGCTGGAAGGAGGGAGAATAGTAATCAGTGATACTGCAGTTCCATTGCAGTATCTTCTCTGTTATCCTGCATCCATCTTGCTTTCCCTGAAGAAGTACCCCTCAGATTTCAGATGGAAAGTGAGGACAGCAGAACTCCCTCAGAGCAGTGGGGTGCGTGACTGGTGCATGTATACTGGTCCTGACTGGCAGAGCATCAACTTGTTTCTTGGTAGGTGGAGCCCTAACTTTGCTGTTGCTGGGTGGAGTGGGAGAAGAAAAATTACAATGAAGAAAATCACTGTAAAAATTACAGTGAGTAACTTTGTCATATAAATCAATATACTCCACAACACTGTGCTGAGGACCGAATCTGTCATGACAACTAAAATTCTTGCCCTTCTATCACCCAGAGTGTTGCTGTTCTTGTACTGGTTTTTCCCAGCTTTAGTTCTCATCTTCTAGTTTGAATTTGCTAGAGACATAATTTTGGCTTTAGATTTGTGCTGACTGGAACTGACCTGTGATTGCCATAGACCTGTTGACATTGTCTTCTTAATGGAGGTTCACCTAAACTTTTGCTAGATGTATAAAATAAACATAGTGTCAGCTTTTATTATTTTTTTTACTATTGAAAAAAAATCATTATGTTTTACAATATTCACTTGAGTTGATATTTGGGTGCATTGTCACGTGCATAGTCTGTATATACTGTACTTTCTGTAAAGTTGCTTTTCTTTTCCCCTTTTTCTCTGCCAAAAGGACTCAGATACACCACCTTGCACAGCTCCCAATGTTTACCAGTTCAGTCTTCAAGCACCGACTCAGCTTATGGCCAGTTTAGCACCCGCATTGCCCCTGCCAAGTGGTAAACCCCACTCTGCGCCTCCGAGAGCCCTGATAATGGCCACCAGTAATCAGGTATGAGCCAGCAACGCTGTCACCAGCAAGCAGTCACTGCAAGTGTAGCTCCTGTGCGCTGTGCTGTCAGTCTGAAAGCCTGAGGATAGCCCTCATAGAGCATGTGCTAAGCTTCATGTGGTCGTAGAAGTACTTACCTGCTGTGTCAGAGGTGTGGGGAGAACAAAGGGGGGGGAAGGGTTTAGAGTAGAAGAGCCCCTCCACAACATGGACACCTAGGAGTAAGTTAAAGAAGGAGTGTCAGGTGTCTGACTCCTTAAGTTGTATTTGGCAGCCCTGGTGCCCAACTAGTGGGATATTTGTAGATCTTCAGGCTAGTTAATATCCACCACCGTATAGGTGGTGGAGCTGTAAGATAGTTTTTGAATTTTAAGGAATAGTACTGACCCTTCTAGGCTTATTTAGTTGTCTTGAGTTTGAATTATTAGATTTGGTTATGCTTGTAATATTCTGTAACACATTTTAAAGGTAGAGAACAGAAGATTAATTATGGACGTGTGCACAAGATTTTTTACCAAAAAATTTAATGTGTGCATAAGTGTGCTGGGACCTGAATGTATTTTGGCTAACCTCAGTGCATCTTTCTGCAGGAAAACACTCCTTCAGTCTTGATAATTAAAGCTATTAGTCAAATATGCCTCACATGAGGCTTAATGCAATTCATGGGTTGTAGGTTGCCTATGGTAACAAAACAGCTTGTTTCTTTGAAACTTAGTTTTGGTCAGGTTCTCTTCCTTCTTCTCCAAGTCCTTCTATTAGAGTTCTTGAGAATCAAGGGCCAGGAGATTTTCAGCTTAATGACTTTGCCTTATTTTATTTGATTTAGCACTTACTCACTTCATGGATCTTCACTGGACACTCTTCCATTTGTCTCTATCTCTGTTCATGGGGAGTCCAGACCTGGGCCCAGCGCTCTGTACGTGACCTCACCTGTGCTGAGTAGAGAGGAAATGATCACTTCCCTTGACTTGCCTTTGGTTTTAAGCTTCTAACTAATTACACAGATTCTTCCCTTGCTTTCTTTCCCTATTGCTCAGTCCCAACTAGGCAATACCATCTTACTTGCATAGGAAATGTATTAGTGAGAAGCTAATAGAATAATATATTTCTATTAGAATGTCTGCAATTGATTATTCACTGGCTAGTGAATACAGTCCAGTCTGAAACTTTGGAAGATTTTTTAGAATAAAACTGGAGTTATTTTAAGTTAGACTTCATCTAATATACAAACTTAAAATAACGTAGATTATTTTTTCCTTAAAAGCTCTGCTTTTCTGAAGAAGTACCCTGCAGCTAGTTAGGAGGCATGCAGTTGTCAGTACAAAACAAGTTGGCAACAAGTTTGCCATGGTTGTGAAGAGGCAATGTGTTGTGTGAATTTTGGATCTCTGCTAGAATTCTGAATCTTGGAATACAACTGCTTTGTAGCACTTTTTCTGGCTTTCTGTTCCTTGGCTGTCCTTTCAACTGATTGTTAACTGTTCTGTTAGTAGTTTTATAATACTTATATGTTTAAAAGCAGGAATTCTTCTGTGGCTTTGCTTAACAAATATGTGCCTTTGAGAATCACATTAAGTCAGAAGAATTGCTTGCTACCTATAGTTTAGAAATGGGATAACAAGCTATTTGCATTGAATTTGCCAAAAGCTTGTATTTTGTAGAGAAAGTTTTTTTTACAAAGTTTATGATTGGGTCAGAAGTGGGAAATGAAATAATTTAACCCAGAAAACTNGTAGAGTAGAAGTTTTTTTTTAAAAAGTTTATGATTGGGTCAGAAGTGGGAAATGAAATAATTTAACCCAGAAAACTGTAAATATCTCTTTTCCACATCTAGCTTTCTGGAGAATGACTGCTAGATTAGGCTGACGGCTTTTCTTTTGAGTTGATGAGAATCAGCTAGCTTAAAACTCTTCACAGGCACATTCTACCATTTTAGAGGACTCCTGCCCTGATAGATTTGAACATGTGTTGGACTTTCTTCAAAGCAAGTCTTCTTTATATTCAAAAAATTTTAAAAGGGACTAATTTGTCTGCATGATGTCTTCAACTTTCTCCTTGGCAACTTTTTCCACCTCAGTTGAGCTTGGAAAGCTGTACCTAGGTGTTGAATACAACTTTCAAAAGCAGGAGGTGCCAAGAGCATTTAACTGCATTTTGAACAAATTACTTCCTTCTAGGCAGGTCTGCTGCTGTTAAAGCTTCCTGGCATTTTCATTTTTGAAACATGTTTGGTGTGATTACCAATTCTATTTATGTACTGCATAATTAATTGGACAATTTCCAGATAGTTCAGGGACTGATTAAGCTCCTGGCACAGGTCTGTGTGCTTTTCAGGATCATCATCATCCATCATTTTTCCAAGGTAATCATTCTTCTACTCTGCTGACAGCAGTTTGAAATTTTACATGGGGGATCAGAACAGTTCATGAAGCAGTGCTGCCCGTTAGAAATAAACAGAAAAACAGATGCTGACATGTATGTCCAGATGAGCAGAGGGGGCAGAAATTGCTTGGTAACTTCCCAAGCAGAGGATGGGACTACATTCCCTGTTGCTCCTTTGAGATAAGTGTAATTCATGCTGGATTGCTGTTCGCTAAGTTACTGAAATGAAGACAGTAGAAACTTCCTTTTTCTTAGGTCAGAAGGACTCTTTCATTTAACTTTGAAGATGCTTTCTTTTTTCCCCCAAAGGGTTATGTTTTGATTCCAAAGTCTCTAAAGCCAGTAAGCACCAGTCCCTCTGCTGCACTGGCTGGCTTCTAGTGTGTCTGAGAAAGCATCCAGTAAAGATGAGTGGTGTCTGATTGGGAATATGTTTGTTGCTATGGAGACAACTAGGAAATGAAACCCTAATGTCAGTGCTGAAATACCACAGTCAAAACTCGTAAAAGGACTTGTAGGAGTAGATTCTGTCTTTTTTTTCAGATTCTTTTCAGTTTCGCCAAATAAGGCAGAACATTTAAACTTACAATCTGCTTTTTAATATTGCGTTACAGGAACTTCTGTGGCTAGCACACTTTGTTTCAGCATTTGGTTTTATCCAGAACAATTGTTAATGGTGTTGCTTTGTTTCACTAGTACTGCTGATACTGCTAGGATCTCTGAGATGGTTGCTGGAAGGTTAGCAGCATTGCAAACAAAATTGGTGAGGGACTTAAGTAAAAATTTCTTTTAGATGAGTACAAACAGTTAAGTGTAGCTCACTTGGATGAAAGATAAGTTTGTAAAGACACATTTTAATTCATGTCAACACAGAATTCCCTTTGTATATATCTCCCTTTGAGATACTTCAGTGTTTTCACTATGTCAACTTCAATTTAGGAATGGCCTGATTTGTTCAATGGCATTTTTAAGCTGTTTAGGTACTGAAGACTTCTTCATCCAACCAAATGACATTTTTGTTAGTTTTTTTTTATTGAGACTGCTCTCATTTGAGGTGGAATAATTTTTCTATGTCCATGTGTTTTCATAGGTAGTAGGCTATGGTTGTCTACTTTGGAAACAGTTTTGATTCTAAATGTCAGACTCCCATCTTCCTGTGTGTGACAGAGCATTGTTTGGGTTTTAACACATGCAGAACTTAGGAGAATATAATGTTTTATTTCCTTTCCTAAGGAAAGTAGAGAAGGAAAAACTGGATCTGAGTTTCAGAGGTTGTTCAGCTGAAAACAGTACTAGAGATTTTTCATCTAGGTTGCCCTGTACTTATATGGACAGTCTTTGTGTGATGTTACCCTTCCATGTATGGAAACTGACTTAGCCTGACCAGACCCTGGATAACCTAATCTGACTGCTTGCAGCAGAATGCTGTGATCTCCAGAGGTCTCCATATAAACATCCAGTCTAGACATGTATAGGACTGTATGAGATCCTCTGGCCACATTGGTGGTTGCCTCCTGAGTGCTTCTTGAGTTGCAGGAAAGACAAAATCTAAATAGTAGTTTCTTAGAAACATGAGCAAACCCACCATAAATAAAAGACTTATGGAAATGTAGAAATCATACCTTCCTTTTGTTTGCATAGTAGTCCTTTATCTTCCAGTGTCGTAATCAGGTTTTTTGCTCACAAACTGAGATTGATTTGAATAATCATATATGCATTTTCTCTGCAGACTTTTTCACATGTGCTGTATTGGTATCACCTCATCATTTGGAAAGGGTTTTTCTTACTGTAGTAATAGTTTTTCTGTTCCAAATCAAAAGTGAGAATTCTCAGGTAAGATTTCTCTTTAAGGTCTGAAACTGTCAGCTTTGTGCTAAAAAAGTTATTATCTCTTGTTCTCTGTAGTGACAAGTATGCAGATACACTTCATGGCCCATGTCACAACAGCAGCAAAGTTGCAGTGTGAGTTCTGTCTTCTGGTAGCATTGTTTTGACTCTTGCCCCCTCAGTTTTGAAATTTGGGTGCTGACAAGATCAAAAAGGGTATTTATTTCATGTGTCATTCTTTCTTTACCATAACATCGTTCAGCATTTGCTGCTGTCTACTGTCAGTCCCTCATTTTGGGGACTAGGCCCTCTGCTCTCTCAAATACTAGTTTATCTTGGAGCTGCTTATACTAGTATTGCCTAACCTGTTGTGAAAGGTGAAGAGAACCTTGACCTTTGTGTGGTAGCTCTGCCAGTACTCTGTAATGAAGTGAAATGAGATATGAAATATTGAAATAATCTGCTCCCTTACAGCTTTTATTTTTCCAAGTTCTCTTGTGCTGGAAGGTAAGAAACATCTAACATTTTTCTTGCTTTTGAGCTCTTTTTAGTTCCCATGTTGGTTTTTCTTTTCTTTGCTGTTCTTATGGTTGGCTCCATAAATTTCCCCTTTTAATAACAGAAGAAAAGAGTTTGGGCTCATTTTATAAAATCTATTCAGGACTCAAGTTTTTTTAATTGTAGCTGAAAGTGGCCTGTAGGTCCCAAAAAAGGCAGGTGTCTTTGTTTGCTATGCTTTGAGCCTTATTTCCCTAGATTGCCAGTACCAAACAACTTTTGGAGAACTTACTTTGGTTTGTCTCTACTTCAGCTGAGAATTCTAAACCACATAGAAATATTATCAGGTTAAGCATACACCCAGGTAGCACATGCAAATATCTTGCAGAATCCTGTTAACTAATCTAAAGTAATGAGGCTAGATTGCCTAATAATAGGCTTATTGCTTTTGCAGCTGTGACTAAAATGTTGTTTAAGTCATTGTCTATTATTTCTCTGCAAAACAATAAATCCATTTCATGAAGAAGAAGAAATTGATTTTTTTAGTGTATTTACAAATGTTATGCTCAGAAAGTCAGCATGTGCTACAAGCCTAAAATAGTTAATTTAGAAATACTGAAAACTTCATGAAATATTTTGAGAATGCATGATAGGGTATTTAAGGGATACTTAACATGTAAATGGTACATTAAGGTGGCACTGAATACTACTCTGGTATTTCACATGATGTGGTTTTGAGGTGTGTGAGTTTGATTACAAGTCTGATCAACTGCTGACTAGATTCAGTCATGGCCTTTAATCCTGTACTCTTAACAACAAAACAGTAAATATGTGATCTTTCAGAACTGTCTTACACCTTTTCTAGGCTTTTCCTTTACCTCTCTAAGTATTTACTAATAATTTTGGAGCACTGTATGTATAATCTCTTTTTAAGTTGAGCACAGATACTTTATTATCAACATTTTTCTGCTTTTTTTGTCTCCTTACTTTAGAAATGCTATCAGGCAAGAAAATCTAAAACTAACAAAAGACCAAAACAATTCAGAAGCCTATTTATGTTTAGACTTCAGCTCTGTTATGTTACTTGTGTTATTACAAATTGTAGGGGATTGATTTTTTGCTATAAATTTTCTTTTTGAATAATGGCAGTCTTTAAATGTCAACAGTTTTGTACAGTAAATTTGCCAGTATTTAAGAATAGAAAGAAATTCAGTTTCCTTAGAAAATAATTGCTTGGTATTTCTATTGCAACCAGATTTGTTTTCTTGAGTTTTTTCCTAGGACTTTCTTTTTTTTTTCCCTTCTGTTTTTTGTTGTTGTTTTTTTTTTTTTTTTTTTTTTTTTTTTTTTTTTTTTTTTTGGGGTTTTTTTTTTTTTTTTTTTTTTTTTTTTTTTTTCCCTGTTAAGTTCTGGGAGTTTTGTCTGTTTGTTTTTCTATTTTCTGTTGTTTTTTTTCTGGAAACTTTTTTAACTTGGCATGTGATGCAGCATTTTGCCTTACCCCTACTCCCAGCCTTGTCTTAAATGTGAGTTCTTAGTCTGCCCTCCAGATCTAGCAGACTATTGCAATACAGCTAAAAACCAAACCAGTTCTATCATTCATTTGTTGAATCAATAGCCTCAAGATGGGAGAGATTGTTCTAATCTAGAAAAATAGATCCAAAGAAGTTGAAACTTCTAAATTGAAGACTTCTCTGTGGTATCACAGGTGAAGGGCTTTCTTCTTGGATTATCTGATCTCTCTAGGCAGCATCTGCTTACAGATGCCATCTCTCAGTGATTGTGTGAGTCCTGAGCAGGAGAATGGCCAGAAGTTTGTGCACAGGAGAAGGCTGTATCAAACATCTTCTTGAGATTTCCAAAAACATGAAGTAAATTTCTTTTATCAAAGGTCCTGAAAGAAGCTAAGTGAATGATATGTGTCCTGTTTTAAACAATTAACTCATTAGAAAATGAGTTTTTCAGTTTTTGTAAAAGATGGAGTTCACCAGGAAAGCCCTGCAGGAGTTTGTGCTGCCTGATGTCTGAAAGGCAGTGGACGAAGCCTGAAGTTTGCTGGTGGTGGCTTTCTTAGGGCTCCCTAAGAAAGGATGCAGACGGACCTTTCAAGGGGATGCACCCGGAGGGAGAGAAATAATTTACACTTTGTAGAGAGCAGTAGGCCCTGAGCAGACAGTTTCTTGTAGAAATGACATTGTAGTGTTCTTGCAGAACACCAACAGTGAGTATGGTTTTGCCATTTCTTTCCTCATCAGAGGAAAGTCAAAACACAAATGGAAGCAGAATAGGGAAAGATTTTAATAGGGATCAAACACATGGAATTGCTTCTATGTGAAGAAAGAATGATTGTTTAACCTCGCAAGATGAGGTATATAATCTAGGTCTGTATTGTCATCAGCAGTATGTGAAAAAGTTAGAGAACAGAATGACAAGAAATTATTTACTCCAAGAACTGACAGATCATCCCTTAGTAGACTCAAATTAAATGTGATGCTCATTTAATCTGTGAAATGCTATAGCACAGGATGCAGGATGCTAAAAGCTGATGGTTTTAAAAAAATGAACAAAGTAGCGAACAAAATGTAGTTGAGAATTGGTAAATATAAAGCTATCATCTCTGACTGAAGTGGTTCCCTGAGTCAACTTCCTTAAGCACCTCTCTCAGCTGATTAGTCATTAAGACTGATGGATTCACATCCTGCTGCAATAGATTGACAGTGTTTATCTTGATGGCCTAAAAACAATGCAGAATGTTTCATCACAAGCTTGAGTTCGTGTTCTGGCTAGGTTATTAATCATTCTGTGAAAGTTTGTTTACCTTTTAGATAAACAAGGGGTATGACATCTTTTAGGATGCAGGTAGATGCACTTGTCATACTTGCTGTGCTGCTTGTCGGATCTTGAGGTCACCTGCCATCCTGCTCCCAGTAGGTTTTATTTGGTGAATCCTCATTCATATTAAGGAAGAAATTCCCAGATTTTTTCACATTTTCAGCTGAAGTGGATGGATTGGCTTCCTGGAAGCTTGTATGTTCCTTGATCATTTTTGGTCTGGTTGTTCAGAAACAATACTAAAGTTTTCATCTCATGTAGTTGAGCGTCACTGTGATGACTGGCTACTTTTAGTGTTTTACTATTATAGGATAATTTTTATTATTTTGATGTCTTTTCAAGTAAATGCTTATATATAATTGAGTCAGAGATATACTTTCTGAACGAGAAAACTTTGTACAGGGATGTGACATGATTTGTTTGCTTGAAGGACCACTTTCCAAGAATATAAGACATTCTAATTTTTTTTTAGTTTCATGTTGTTTACTTGCTTAAACATCTCCTAGAAGCTATTTATGAAACATATATCAATAAATTATGTTTGGGAAGTAGTGTCTCCTAAGAATGAAAAATTCTCAGCTTGTGTTTCTCTTTTCCATTTGTCCTTGAATTATTTTGCTGCTGGTAGTCTGAGAATAACACTTGGTGTGTCTATCTTGAGAGTTTAGAAGTTGCATGTTGAAGGTTGCTTAGGTTGCTATAGGACACTCTACAAGTCAAAAATAATTTTAAGTTTTTTTTTTTTCCCCACCCTGCAGTTAACTGTGGTTGTTCCTCAACACTGGTCTTCACCAGTTTGTCTTTCAGGATGCTCAGTGTCTCTTCTAGTTACAGTTTGACAGTAAAATGTTGCTTATGGAGTTATGCTTTCAATAACTGTTTTTGTTTTGTGCACACAATTGTAATGGTGGCTTGGTGTTCTCATGTCTTTGTACTTTGCACTTGTTTGGAAATACAGAATATTAAATACCTGCAGCTACTTCAGTGTTCTAAGCAATTGTCCCAAATGTTAGCTCTGTGTTCCTGTTCAACCACTTAAGGTTAGAATTAGCTCTTGTTACAGGCAATCAGTTGTCTGGTGAGCTATTGCTGTCAGACATCAGGAAAAGTTGCTTGCATTGATGTTACCAGTATTTAGGAAGTCTTGCAGTTTCATCTTCTGAAACTCTTGTACCTAATTTAAGTACATACACATTAAGCCAACTTGCTGCATGCCATTAAGTGATAGAGATGCCTATAGTACCTTATGGTGGGGTAGGTTTACTCAGGCTGCTACTAAACCTTCTGGGCAGTTTTTGTTTCATTACTGGAGCTCCCCCAAAGAAAGTGTTATGCCATATTTCTGATCACTTAATTGTTTAGCCTTGGTCTGCGTATGAGATACAGTCTAGGAGCTGTGTAACCTGATGATCAGACCAGTAGCATTTACAAGCTCCTCACAAGCTGTACTTAGTTTGCCTGTCACTAACTTGAAATTATGGGGAAAGCAGACTTGTACTCCCCATGTATCAGCTCATGTGATTATGCCCATACTTTTCTCCATGATGTTTCTGAAAGACTGAAGTATCTCACTTGGTCATGCTCTTGCTGAGATACTTCAAAATAGCCACATCTGTCACAATTAGTATTTAATGTGGAAGTTCTCTGGTTTTATAAGGGAGTTGTACAGTGAGTATATTTCATACTGAGATCTGAGGGTTTTAAGGATGCTTTGAAATCTACACCATTTCATTTGCAGAACATTTTCTTCAGAAAACACCTAGTGAGCTGTCAGTGCCTTGGGACTTGCCCAGCTACAAATAAACAAGCATGAAAAGACCAAGCAGTGTTTTGTGGAAGTGACTTATATATTGAGGAAATGCAACTGGTAATATATGTTTTGTTTGCTGTTTTTATGCCTAAATGAATGCTTATCTTATTTTATTTTTTTTTTATTAGCAGCACAGTGGAATAAAGTTTTCCATGAAAGGAACTCATAACCAAGGCAACAGCTACAGCCCCGTCAGCAGTGGAGGCATGAGGCAACCAGTTGGAAACCGGGGACACCATCAGTACAATCGTAATATATGGAGAAGGAAAAAACACAGAGACAGCTTGCCTATTAGTCTGAGCAGATAATGGCAGATGCCAAAATGACCTTCCCTGTTCAGACAAACTGAGTGAGTGCCACTCGACTTGAGGGATGGAGACCAGCGTCCAGCACATCGTTTTATTGGTGTTGCCAAATATCTGCAGCTGACTTCTTTGCATGTTTCTTTGTGTGGTGGTTCAGTCCATCTTCAAGAAGTAGTTGTGCTTATCTGTGAAGCCTTATTAAATGTGGAAGTTTGTTTTCTGCCTTCCCACAATGGTTCATTCAGTGCCGAAGCAGCTCTGACAATAGAACTGCAAGGACATTTACAAATGCTGTAGCTTTTTTGCTGTGGCTATATCTGTTCCTTTCTTTTATTTTAGAAGTGAAGGAAACTTCAGCCCCTTGGAATTTTTTTTCTTTGCAGCAAATCAAGTTGGGAATTCATAAAAGTAAATTTGCTGCTCTCCT
>VYXF01001196.1:267925-312844 GCA_013397295.1 Polioptila caerulea
TTTCCAAAGCTCATTTTTTTTTTCTCTGTAAATATTGGAAGTATGATTTGTGCAATAACTTGGAATTTTTAATTTAATTTCATATTATCACATAAGTTATATTTAAGGGGAAGAGGTTTTTTAATTTACAGATCCTTTCCCAGGTTGCATTATCTAAGTTGGGGTCATAGTTTTGGCAGGTTGTCTGAGCAGTGTTATAAACATGACATTTGGTAATATTTGAGGCTTCTTGATTCACAATGAAAGTGCGATTTGGCTTACAGTTTTAAGAATTTACTAAGCTCCAAAGCATTTTGACCCTGTGTTTTTTAGCTCATTGTCTGGCCTCTATCAGTCGTCTTGCTCTGATCAGTGAATTTTAATTTTCTTTAACTAGACAACAAATCAAACATTTGTAGTACCAGAAGTAAAACTTTTGAGAGGAATGGGAAAAAGGTTGGTTCAAGTCCTGATACGGAATTAAAAAGCTGTGAACTACATGCTTTGATGCATTTTAGTAATGTAACCTGTTAATGTTTGGGTTGAAACAACACTATTAAACAGAGGTACCCGGCTTAAGGAATGTGGAGAAAGGAAATATGTTGATTCCATTAAGGAATCTGTATAGTAGTATGCATTAGTTCTGTTAAGAGCAAATATATAAAAAGTACTTCAGCTGCTCTAAGCATTACAAGAAGTATCTTTTAATGTGTTGCAGGAGAGCACAGCCCAGTGTTGTACACAGTATGAGTGGCTGGCACCTAATTTACAGATGCATACAGGTATACTATGCAAGTGTGTATTGCCATGACAAACACTGTCTTTAACTTTCTGAAAAATGTACATCCTGCCTAACCCTGAGTTTTTAAAGCACCACAGTTGTCCTGGGAGTAGGTCACATCTCATGCCCTCTGACTTCCCTTTTTTTAAGTGAGAGTTCTTAAGCTATACAGAAAACTACAGATGAGTTATGTAAGTCCACTAGCAGAGAAAGCTGAAGAATCCTGTTAACAGGACATCTATACTGTGTACAGATATAGAAGGTTTTAAAACTGGTATCTGAATATTGAAATGAGGTGTCAAGCATGAAGCTTTTTAATATGCTGTATGCCTTTGAAGCAGAAGTAGTTCATGTTATTACTGAATCTGTCAAACACAAACAGGTCCTTGAGGGGAGAGAGGGCAACATTCCAAACTAGAGTAGTGCATATCTGTTTGCAGAAAGTTTGTCTTAATGCTCCAGACTCATCACAATAAAAAAGTTCTAAAATTGTGAGCTGATTCATAAATAATATCTAAGGGCTGTTACATGAGCCTGTACTGCTTAGTCTTCACACACTAGCAATATTGAGCATAACTACATTAAAGAGCCTTCAGAGGCTTTAATTGGTGTCTTATACTAGCGTCCATTTTAAAGCAAAACTCATTTGAAAAGTGGTATCATGTAACACTTCAGTCATGGTGAACCAAATGAATCGGCCTGGCTATCACTGTGGTTATGTGCTACAGGTTTAAAAAAATGTTTAAATTTTTTGTGTGGACAACTATGTGGAAGCTAAAATTGACATATTTTTATGTAAAGTTTTCTATTCTTTGATTTTTAATAAACTTTGGAGACCAGTCACTCTTCTGTACTTTTTTTATGGGAAGCTTAATGGATGAAGTGACACTCGACCTTGTCCCATTCTTTGATGCACACTTTGAACATCTGCTTTAAATTGTCCATGCTGACCACCTTCAGAATGAGTTTGGAAGGTGCCCTCAAATGATGGTGATGTTTTGCTAAAGGGAGTAATGAGCATGGATGTTGTTTTTGTAGTTGTGGGTTTGATCCCTCAGTAATGAGAAAGCAGAGGAGCTGGGGGTAGTGCCCACAGTATTCTCAAGAGGGGATCAACTGACTTAATTCCTTGGGATGCCTTAACTTTTAATTACCTTTTTTTAGTCTAGTCCCTCCCTGTAGTTTTTAAATTCCTTTCAAGATCTTCATCTAGGTTTCAGCCTCCTCAAATATTGGATGTAACTTGTCTTTTTTTCTTGAGTTCTGTTAACACTCTGTAAGGACTCTGAAGTGTCAGCAACTGACTCTAATTAAAAATTTTAAAAAAATGAGTGTTTTGAAGGAATTAGTGTATCTATCTATATATATAGTGTATTATCTAGTAAATTAGTGTAAATACCGAGAGAGGGAACAGAAGTGTTTTTAATAGACAGCAGTGCAGGGTTAGGGATTGACATTCAGAGAGGTCTGTGATACTTGGTCAATCTTAATGAGTATCTGCTGGACAAAAGCAGAGAAGTAGTGGGAAGAGAAAATAATAACCAGTCAGTAGTAGCTGGGATAATAGCAATTATTTTTCCTGCCAAGTCAGTTAGCCAGTGGGACATGGCTGACAGAGGGATATACAATCTCTGCAAACACAAAGATTAGGTGCAGCAGCATTGGTTTTGTAACTTCTGTTGTCCTAGACTCCACCTTTTCCCTCTTTCTGTCCCAGATGATGATTTTGCTTTTTTCTTCCTACAGATTCTGCTCAGCTATCCGTCCCTGTTAGCAGTCTGCATTTAACACATTAGGATTCTGTCTTGAACCCTTGTTCTCTGAAAAAAAACTGAGATATCCCCTTGATCCCAGCCCTAGTGACTATTTTGTACATTGTTCATAGGCAAAACTAATCACATACCTAAGAAGTGGAAGGAAGAAGCTGCAAATTCAATGGAGGGATGGGACCCAGAGAGTCCATCATAGAAAGAGCTCAGTTGTGATCTATTCCTGTTTACAAGAGCTGTCAATGCTGGTGTTGCATTGGACTTTGCCTGTAACTCCATCCCTGTGCACTGAGGCTGGGTATGAAGAGAGAAATGTGGCTGCTGGTACCGTGCTCCTGGTTCAGCACTGTTTCTTTCCATGGGATGGGCGGAGCAATAGTCAGAGCAACACTGGAATTAACAGCACGCCTTCAAGCAATGTGAGCTCTTCATCATTTGTGGGTAAAAAGAAAAGCCTAAATTTTGAGCTAACAGGCAACTGATCACTCAGTGTATGTGTGTGGGGAAGTAAATGTGTCAGCTTCTGTGCTCTCAAGGACTGGGAGCTGCCTGCTTGCTGACTGCTGCCAGTATAGTCTGGTTATAAATTTAATAATACCTGGACTAAACCAAAGTTATGACCTGAATTTTTCAGTTGAAAGACATGACAGAACCATTGATTAGGTGGCTGCTGTAGTGCTCTTACACTGTTTGGATTGGAGCTTGAAGCATTGTGTGTGGAAAGCAGGTATGTCAAAAAAAGGAGGATTTTGGAAGTAGCCTTAGAAGAGAAGCCTGAAAAGAAGCATCTTGGATATCAGGAAAGTGTGTGAAGAAAAATACCAGAGGATGCCTCAGAACGTTAACTGATAGTGCCTGCCTAAAGCTCTGCTCACAGTTCTCAGTGTTGTGCTACTGCAAAAGTTTTGGCTTAGAGCTGCCTGTGGCACAGTAGCCTTTAAGCTTCAATTCAGTTAAGGATTCTCCAAGCATTTACTTATTTTCATAATCCTTTTCTATTGACAGATTGTTGCCTGAGTATAAAAAGAAATTATGAATGGCCTGTGTGCAGTGCCTACTGATGATATGCATGTCTCTGTGTGAGGTCAGGAAAGACAACGGGCATCTCATCCAACACCAGCTATTTTTCACCTTATCCATCGAAACATGACATGTTCTTTTGATGTGAATTCTTAGGAAGCAGCAAGGTGCTTCCTGCTTCAGTAACTTGGGAGAGTTGAACTGTAGGTAGATGTTACGGATTTACTAAAATATGGCTTCCAAATAAATGATTCACTGACTCATATTCAGACCTAAACCAAACAGGATTTAGGAGCTCCTATTGCAGGATTTTCTGTGTGAGAGAATGAAAGCAATGTTCAAACTGGAAGCCCATAACCTCTATGCTAAAGTTGCCACTTTTTATTAGTGAAAACTTCGGCACTGATCCTGGATGGATGTTCTGTTGAGAAGATCTTCATAAAAACATTCCTTACTTCATGCTCCTGATTTCCAGAGAAGAAAAGCTGAATCTTCGAATGGGCTACATCCACTCCTTCAGGATTGCCACTGGACACATCTGGCTAATTTCAGGAGCCAAAATGAGTAGACAGTCTCATCCTTGTAAAGGTTAGCATGTCCAGGTTGTAGAATTCACTTGGGTATCATTTACTGTGTCATTGCAGGTGAGATCAATAAATCATCTCCATTCTCTTCGGGAAATTTCTTGGGAGACTTGGGAACAGAAAATAAGATCATTTTATCAGTCATTCATACATGTGTATGCTGTTTTCTGTAGATGAGCAGAGCAGTGTTGAGGTTCCCAGGTGCAAGTGCAGGATTTGTTCTGTCCTCACAAAGGCCCTGGAGGGAGGCAAGGAAGCCCAGCAGATGTGTTTGCCCCTCAGATTGGGGGGTAACAGCAGCTCTGTGCAAGAGTTTTCTGATCTGTTCCTGATACAGTGCTTGAACAAAAGGATTTGCTGTTTTCCTCCCATTCCTCTGTTAAAGAGGAATCGTCAGGGAATGGGAGGTTGTGGGAAATTTGCTGTGTGGATGTGAGCATTAGGAATTATGAGTGGTTAAGCACTGGGATACAAGTGCTCTAGTCTGGTAGTAAGATTTCCATCCTTTGAAGGAGTAAAAATCATGGCTGGACAAGGCCCCAGGTAACCCATTCTGATTCCAGTCAGTCCTGCTGGACCACTTCACCTCTGTAGGGCTTTTCCTCATTAAATTTTTCTGATGCCACAAAAAAAGATAACTTTTTTATTTTATTTTATTTTATTTTACTGGGTTTCATGAAGTTTTTAAATGGGGACATAAGTCAGGTATTGTTTGTTTTTTCTTTTTTCTTTGTCCTGCAATTGAGAAAATATATCTGCAAATTCAACAGACTGAAACAGGTGGAAACCTAGTGATTTCTGAAGCTGATAATCCCTAGAAAGTATGAGTAGTCCCCAATCATAAATTACTGATCAAGAAATACAATTTTTTGTATCTTCTCTGTATGTTGATTACTATTGATAACAATTTTTCTCTTCTGAGTTCAGTCAACTTGCATTTGCAACACAATTTTGCAACACTTTGCAGTGCTAACACAATGAAGATGTGTGGGAGTAGTGGTTTGTGTAGGACATCAGCAAAATATTCCAAATTGCCAAGTCCTTCATCGTTTTTTCTAGTGAGTTGCATAGATTCATCATGGAAACTTTTAATAGTTAAAGTTTTCTTGTTCATCTTTATTCTGCAATTCAGGAGTAGGTAGATTACTTACGCTCCCTGAAAAATTGTAAAATAGTAGTGGTGGAGCTAAAAGCACAATGAAAACGTTTTCTTAAAAATAAGATTTGGAAGCTGCTATTAGCCTAAGTTTTACCTAAATAACTAGAAGTTATATCTGTCTAGATCAGAGTTATTCCAATGCATCACAGAAATCTGAGACTGAACAATGTTTATCAAGAGTGGATATGTCGGAAAGAAAATCTCCACCAAGAAAAAGGAAGCAGAATCCAAGACCTTAATGTTCTTAGCTTGAATGATAAAATAACCATTCCAACAGAATGGGAATTGTGACATGCCAAGCTGCACATCTATTAATTAGGACTTAATCACCCCCTACTACTGTTACTGCTACTACTAGCAGTATATGTATGGAGCACAGCTCCAGGATGCCTAAGATACTAATAAGGCCAAGACATGCCAAAAGTCCTTATCTGGAAAACTCTTGCAAGTATTTAATTTTTATTTCTGTCATGTAACAGAATAGGGCTAATTAAAAGCAGAGACAAATTTTAATACTAATTTATCAAATGTTTAAGGCTAATCCAGTATTGCTGCTATTAATATCTATATATTTAAATTTTTGTGGGGAAAGCCTGTGGTGTGGTTCAGTGCTAGGTGGTGACTGAGCCAGGGTGTTCTGGACCCAAATTGCATCAATAGATGGCGCTGAGTGCAAATTTTTGGGCCAAAGTGGTGCAGTTAGTTGAAGATTAACTTTGAAAACAGATTGTTTTATCTGTTTGCTAATGATTGTGACACAAGAACTGCCACGCATGGGCTCAGTGTCCTAATGTGACAAATATGGGAAACATGGCCTGTACACAGTGTTGGAGCTTTGTAAATAGGTACGGGATGAAATATAAAGCATAGAGCTGGAAAATGAGAATTTACAGCTACTTCCAAACAGAGAAAGCTGATGGGTTAGAAATTATGAAGAGGACAGACACCTGGGCATATTTGTTACCAGTATGATTAAATTTACCAGCTTGTCTCACAGAGTTTATGAGTGAACCAAACAGATGAAAGTTTTCCATTAGTGTTTAGTGATTTCCTTTTATTGCAATTCTAGAGTTTTGCTGGTTAAATTACCTGTGGCTTTCCTCACTTTAGGGAGGAGAAAAAATAGATGAAAAAGAAAAGAAGCTCTTGCTTTCTTTATTCAATCATGGCAGCAGCTACAGACACAGGTTTAAAGAATTTTCTGACACCTGAGAATCTACTTCAGGTGGAGATTCATCAAAGCACAAGCTATCTTTTATGATGCCACGTCAAAATGCTGTGAAGTACTAGGGATGACAGATACCATCACCCAGCTTTTTGCACCCATTTGCACTGTTCTTGTATTGACAAACGTTTGATCTCTGGCTTTGGTGTAGGAGTGACTTACCTCCTGGGGATGCTGAACGTGCTGGCTGGCTGTCACTGCAGAGCTCTGGGTGACAAGTAGAAGATCAGACTGGATGTAATCTGTCTAGGGATTGTGGTACGACTGAGGTAGTCAGCCTTCCTTTCTCAGTTTTGGTGGAGAAACACAGGTGGTTTTATTCTGGGTTTCCTGTTGGATGCTTTTGTGGTATCTGGAAGAAAAAGGAATGTAACATTTCAGACCACTCCAGTAACCCTGACCACTTTAGTGGATGCAATTGGATGTGAATTCCATGACACAATTTGACCCAGCTTGACATCCTAGCTTGGTCCCTTGGTCCCTTATGGCTCTTGCTTCCCATTCCTGATCATTGGCTTACTGGCACAGACAGGCCGAAACTCAAATATAAAGGAGAAGAGGGCTGGGGGGCATCTGACATTTTGAGGAATGTAATCCTGTAGATGTGAAAACTATTTAAATTCTCTTTGTGTGGCACCTGGCTGTCTGCAGTGGCTTGAAAATGGCTAATTCTTCATCAGTGAGAAGGGTCCTCCCACAGGGAGGAAGAGGTCTACCCCAGGACTGCTGTGTCTACATGGAAGAAATGTTGCTGTCACTCCCATCTACCTGTACAGCCTGGTCTTAGTGATGTGAAAGAATTTTAATCTCTGCTGTTTTAGTGTATTTGCTTTCACTTGGAATCTATAGTCCTAATATAGTGCATACTGTCCCGAAGGGGACAATAACCCTGTTAGGCTGACTTTACTTGTTACTTTGTCTTCAACATTCTCAGATTTATACTGGATATGGCTGAGGGTTTTTTTCCCCTCTGTGTACATTCCCTGCAGTTCTAAATTTGATGCTTAAAAGAAAAATCTGTCATCAATGTGCCCTTAGATTATAGCATGGTCTTACAGCTTTATGAAGCAGTTCACCCCCGATGTCTCTACCTCCAGTGGGCTCAGAACAGCCAGATGAGTTGTTCATGTGTATCTTCATCAAACATTATGTAAATGCTGAGACATCCAAGCGTACAGCAGCATTCTGCAGGACTGTGCTAAGAGAGCTATTTAATTGGAAGGCTTGGAAATGCCTGGGCAGACCCCAAGGTTCAGGATGCTGCCTGGAATACCTGAGGCTGTAAACGGTCATGACAGCCAAACTTTAAAGACAGAAAAGGTTTATAAACACTTCTCAAAATGACCCATCTGCTCATCCACCTCACAGCTTCCTTCTCCTTTTCCCTACAGCCTTTATGTTCAGTAGGAACTAAAAACCTGTGCTTTCTGGCTCTGGTGAACTCCTGAGAGGAGAGAGGACCGTGGGGGAGGAGAGGAGGGGAGGCATCTGATTGTGAGGACTGTAATACTCTGAGCATGAATCCTATTTAAATTACCAAGGCAAAATGCACTATTCATTATGCATTTAAATTCCAGAGGCCCTTTTGATGCAGGAGGTAAAAAGAGGCACAGCAGGATCTTTCTAAAGATGTTTTATGAAAAGGATTGTGGTGAACATGAATTAATTTTCGAGCATTGTTTGAGCAGATTGCTGTCGGTAGTTATTTCATAATTAGTTTGTCCTTGTGTCTTTCTAGGTGTGTATTGAATCTGGAGGAAAAAAAAAAAAAAGCTTTTTTCCCTGGGCATTTTGAAGAGAGTTTTTGTTTTTTTTTTTAATTAAATTATGATTTTATGGTTAAGTAAAAGTCCCTGTAGAGTCCTGGAACTGAATGTTGTTCACCTAGCAATAAGAATTTAAATTGATTCAAGCATAGGATTTTTTAAAAATTTATCTCCTTACAAAGTATCACAAGATATTGCTGCTCTTAAACAGGAAAATGCGATTTGCTAAATTCAATTTGCTCTAGTGACAGGGAGGGTGCGCTCTTGCATCACTCTTATCTCCCGACGCAAAAGCAGCAGCTCGACAGCCTCTGGTTTGGAGGTGGTGCTACCATGACGAGGAAACCTTTCCTAAGGCACAGGGTAGCTTTAAAGGTAATTTTGGTTTGTTTCATATGGATAAGACTCCGAACACTTTACTTATAATCAGTAATGGATGTCTGAGCAAGGCAGATTTTTCTATCACAGTTGTACTTGGGAAGCCCACATTTTATTTGTGCTGTGCAGCTGTACCAACAGGAAAATGTTTAATCCTTCCAGAGGTTAAATTGTTGCTTCCTTCTTGGGATTCTCTTGGTCCCTTAGCTACACACATCCAGCTCAGGGGCATGAGCTCCGAATTGTTTTAGCATGCAGAAGAGGTTCTTTTTTCCTAAGTGCTCTTATGGAACTGGGACACTGACAGGTTTTCTCCACCTAGCCTGAAATGGCTGTTCTAGGTTGGTTTTTTTTTCCCCCTTCCTTCAAGTTTAAGATGTCAGCTGAAAATAGAATATACTCAGCATGCTTTTAAAAGACACTCTTGAAAATAGCTCCAGGCATCATCCAGTTTGGGGATTCTTTGATTTGTGCAAACAGGTACTTGTGTTCAGATAACGCAGTTCCTTGTGATATCCAGTTTTAGCTCAATGATCAATTTATCATTGATAATGTTTTCTAAAGACTGGAGTTCGTAGAGCAAAACCTTTATTCAGTGACATAATATCAGCAATCACCATGACCAACAAAATTGTGTTCAATAACTGTGCATAGGAAAGAGTAAATAGGAATAAGACTTCTAACCCAGAGCAAAGACATGCAGCCCAGAACTTTATTCAGTTCTTCTGTGCAGTTCAGACTGAATGCAGGGAGTTTGTGTTACCATCAGCTTAAAAGTGAAGTTTGTGCTTTTAAAGAAGAATTGAAATTGCAAGTGAAGCAGGCTGCACCGGTAGGCACTGTGTTTAAAGAGGCTCTTATGTTTAGTGGAAGAACTTCTAAACACCACTGTGTTTGTTCACAACGTTGTCCATTCTTGCAGATTAGAATCAGAATTATTTCAATCAAGGTTTGAGTGTTGGTATTATGTTTGGGATTCCCCTCCCCAAAAGCTTCCATCCCACTTCTCCCTGGAAGTTACCAGGGATAAGAGTACTGATACCTGTTTCTCTCCTGTATGATTTGCTGGGGTATTGCCTCCATTTTGACTCACATTCAGAATGAGCATCTAAGACTCATTTTCTTGTGTTTATATTAACACTGTGAGGAATGAGAGGGGGAGCTTGGCTTTCACTCCAAGAAGTAAGCATTTGTTTTGCCATAGCAGAAGGACTTATCTTCCCTAGTGCCTGTTTCTCTCTCCAGCTATTTCATATGCTGTATAATGAGTAGCCCTTTACAAAAAAATCATGGTTTGTCAGTCCTGTGTATCAAACCTTTTGTGTTTTACCAAACTTTTTTATGCTGAATGTTCATAAAATATTTTAGATTTCTGGTTAGGTACTGTATTTCTTAATTTGAATTGAACATACATTTAAAAAAAGCTTTCAGCAGAGCAGCCTAGAGCAGATGTCCTTTTTTTTTTTTTCCACATAATTTTACATAGTTCTCAGTCATTACCTGCATGTTTCAATTCAGATGAATTTAAGAATCTAAGCCATCTATTCAAATATGGTGAGATTTGGAGATGTCAAAAGTAATACCCTGTTTAGTTTCTTTGTAAACTGTCTAATTGCCACATAAAACTACATAGGATACACAGATAGGACTTTTCACCTATGACAAAAGAGAAGTGAAGATGTATTTGACAAAGGTCTAAACTATCAGGTGAGGTAATAGTTGCCAGTCTCTTCTGACAGCAGCTGAACATCATCTAATAAATCATGTAGGTGCACGTTGAAAGGGAACAAAGGGAACAATATTTGTAACTTCTGGTTTAGTTGCAGAATTTTTTTCTGAAATATTTTCGTATGTGAAATCTTGAGTTTGAAGATCAGTTGGACAAATCCCAAGAAAAGAAACCCATTCAGGACTATTAAATGTGATTTAACACCTCTGGATGCAGCAAACAGACCTGCAAAGGAATTAGTTTGGAAAAGGAGCTGTGTGGTGCAGATGGAAGCATCTCTTTTCACCCCCCCTTCAGAGGCAGGCAACAGTTTCCAGAGCTTTGGCTGGCTTCAGATTGAGGTAAACTGTCTCCAGAGAAACTTAAAGTAGTTTGTGTGGAGAAGGAAAGGGACAGAAGAGAAAAGGAGTTTCTACAATGAAAAGGATCCAGGAAAAAGCATAATAATATTAAATTAAAGAAAATTGCATTAAAAGAGTCTGGTGGTACCAGCTTCTTCAACTGTGTGGGAGAGTGGAGAGCAGTAAAGGGCCTTAGAGAGAAGAGAAAAATGAAGAATAAGTTAATTGCAAAGAGGTGCTGGAGAGGGGAAGTGGAGAAGGGGGAAGGGAAGTGGAAGTGGAACTTGTGAGGAAAAAGTGGAAGAATAAAATCAGAGAAATTTGGCAGCTGTTTATGGGGCTTAAATGCTTTGTTTATCCACTGTGCCCTAATTGCCCAGCTAGCACAAAATGCCCTGTGGCTCTACAGCCTCCAGCTACTGTTTTCTCTGCCATCCCTCTCTTCTCTGCTTTATCTGTCTGGCCACCACTCTGCTGGGTGGCCGAGGCTTTTTTTAGCTCTGCTCCTGGCCACCTGTGGGAATCATGCCAGCAGCCTGGGGTGAATATTAGTAAGGCTAATGCACTCATATATGTGAAAACAAGCTCTTTTGAGTGTGTAAAAGCCTCTTTAGTATGAGTCTGTACCTTATTCTTTCAATGTACCACTGATTATTTTAATTGCACCAAATTTTGGAGTGTTGTTTACTGGGTCTGCCCTCTGGCTTAGCTGTTGGCTATTTTGCTTTGGTACAGATTTGGGCAGCCTGAGAGCTGCTGTAACCTCTTTGGTAATCCCTTGGTCATGCTTTTAAAGAGCTTTTGATTTTAAGACCAAATATGTCCCCTCTTTCTACGTGTTTAGTCAATACTATACAATGTTTACCAGAGGTATGCAGCAGTACTCTTAAGCCTTGTGCTTAAAAATGTCTTAACCAGTCTTCTTCCAATGATTTCACATGCAGGGAATGACTCCATTTTTACTCTGTAAGTACTCTGTCTATACATGGATTTTTGGGGATGAAATCTAGATGACTTATTACTTAATTATAAAAACATTTAGTATACACCTGTATAGAAAGAAGAATTATGTCATGTAGACTATTTAATGCATCAGGATAATTCTTTTCTCCTTAGTTGCAGTATTTTTTTTTTTGTGGGAATTCTTCCTCTGTTGGTGCATGTCAGAATGCCACTGTTGAATTGGCTGATTTATAGAAGCTAAGAAAGGGCTCTCAAAAATTTGAATGCAGGACATAATGTTTGTAAAATGTCTTGAGAAGTGTAAAATACTGAAATAATTAGTAAGTCCTTACAAAAATCTGAAAAGATGATCGTAGGATTTAAAGTCAGCATCTTGTCAGTGGTTGGTAAATGGAGTGTGTGTGGAAGCTGAACTCTGCACTTTCCCTTCCCAAGTAGGCTGCTGTGATCAGGTGTGGCTGCGCACACTCCTGTGAATTTGAGTAACCCCATCACCTTCTTGATATTCACCCCTTCTGAGCCTGCCTGAAGCTGGCCAACAGAATTAAATCTTCTAATAGAAGATATGTAGATGGAACAACTACAAAGTGGAGTTGCATAAGCTTTGTTTTCTTAGGCAACTCTCCTGAAAATACAGCCTTTTAGACCTGTTCATGACTCTTGCATCCCACTGAATTGCAGTTTTCCTTGTGTGACAGATACCAAGATTTGGAAGCAGAGAACAATTTGATTAAATCTGTCTCCTTTGTTGCCTCAGGTACATTCTGTGTATTCTTAGAATATAAATCCTGCTGCTAATTAAGTTGTTCTTTATTTGATATGATATTAAAAAAAAAAAAAAGGCTCACCTCAGGCAGTCTCAGAAAGTAAAATGTCCATACACAGCATTGTAATTTACCAGGAATAACTACTATGTATTCTTTCACTGGAAACAATTGGAGCTATTTTAATTTTCTTATAAATTCTTTTCAGTTTGCAGAAGTTACTTTTATTCTCAAAAGCTGGAAAACAATCATAATTCTAAGAAAGTCACATATTGATTATTTGAGTTGAACAATGGAGAGTAAAATTGTTCAAGCTGATCTCTGCTCCACGCTCCATTTTAACTGTAGAGAGGTGAACAGTGATTAAATATAACATTTATGCAGAAGCAACATGCTCAAAGGGTAACAGTGAATACGAATCTTACATAATGAGTTTGAAATAATTTTGTATCTGAAGAAAACAAAACTCATAGAAGCAGGTTGTTTTATGAGCAGCAGAACTAATCCATTCCAGTCTGTCTGTATTGTTTCTGTTCTAAAGACTAGGTTGGAGAATACCTTGGGGATTGTTTTGCAGATCCTGTGTTGATCAGAGGTTGTACAAGATGAGCTTCAGAGGCTGAGGTCCCTCCCAGTCTGTGTTATTCTATGACCCTATTTTTCTGTCCAATTTGGTTGACTTTGTGAGATAGCTGCATGGAATATATGGGGAATTTAATAAAAAGAGAGTGCTTTTCCTCTTACAAAGAGCCCTTCATTTTGCTTGTGATAAAAATAGGTATACATTTTGTTTTTCTTCTTCACATCAAGCTCATAATATTTGGAGGGGAAGCCCTTCCTTCAGCACATCCTACACCCTCAGCAGGTCAAGGGAAGTGAGGAAAACTTTCCTGTTAAAAGAGGACCGTGCAGGGTGAACTGAAGAAAGCTGTTTTCTATGCTTTGGTATTCCAGTTTCTCTGCCAAGGAATTTCAATGATGTAAGCATCTCTGTTCCCACCTACTTAACAGTTCAAATATTTATTTATATAATTTGTCTTGAAACCAATAGCTATTTTATCCATAGTAGGAATAAGAAACTAAAGTTTAATCATCTTATAATGATTATTTCTCTTAGTAGGAGTGTTTACTGCTTTCGAGACTGACACCTTACAGGGCCTTTTACTTTTACAGCCACTCTTGCAAGTGTGTCCAAAAATCATAAAACAAAGGAATCAGCTTAGCTAATTAGGAATATTCCCCATATTTCTTGTCTGCTTGCTTCATTTAAATATGGAAAAGCCTCAGAGGCTGACCATGACTTTCGTTTTGAGATCATCTTTTTTTTTGTATGAACCTGCCACACCTGTCTTGAGCATTCCTGAGGTGTGGTGAGTGCTGTTCTTTTTCATATCCTTTTTTATACATCCATTCCCTGCTCCTCTGGATCCTGCTGTCTGTGGTTTTATCCTGGTGGATATGCTGGGTGCCACGATGAGTCGTCAGCACCTGATGCCTTTTGCCAGGAGGAATGTGATGTTTACATTGATAATTTTGTCTTTCTCCTTCTAGGAACTACTTGGGTCATTTCTGTTTGCTCTCTTAACACACTTTGCCCTTTCTTAGTTTTTAATTTTTCTCCAGCTCATATCAACATTTGCTTCATCTTGTGTCTTTTATGTATTTCTCTTAATAAATGTATTATTACTCTGCTGTCTTATGAGGCTTATATTTCTCTATACTTCATCATTATATTACAGATATAAATATCATGTTCTATTTAGAATAACTTACTTCTACTGCTAGCTACGTAACACTGTGGTTGTACAATACAAAGATAAATTAAAGTAAAACAAATTAGCCATGGACACGTGGTAAAGAAGTAAAATAATTTAGAACAACCAAGTAAAGCAAATTTACAGGCAGATCAGGAAAACTGAGCCAGAACACATCTGAGAAAATTAAGGCCTAATGCCTTTTAAACTCATTACAAAGCTTGTGGCCTGTCAGTGACCATGGCAAAACTGTATAACAGGTTACATGGTCAAACTATTAATATTTTTATTCCAGATTATCTAGCTTTGTATCAGTAAGTTGAGATTCAGTTCAGTGTCTTCAGATCTGCTGTTCCTCCCACATGAATTATGCATAAGAAACAGGAGTCCCTAAGTATAGTAACTCGCTGGCTCCCAACATCATCCCATTTGGATGCTGCACTACTTCTGTCATCATGAACTAGCCTGTTTGGTTTAATGGCCATGATGTCAGGCTCCAGGAAAAGCCAATTATATAGCATTAGATCTTTAAGATGCAAATTATGTCAGAGTCATTTGTTCTCATGCATAGTAGTTCTTGAGTTGTAGCAGTACTTTCTGTACTTGGACTGTATCAACACCCTGAAGTGCTTTTCATTGAGCCTCCTCTTTACTGCAGGCTGGGGAACATCTCACCTCTGTGTGTCAAGAGAAGCTTCTTGCATAGCTACTTTTGAGGTCAATGTTTCATAGTGCTCTCAGTGTCAGAATTAAAATTGTCTGTGTTCTCTCTCTTGTCTTTTTGCCCTTGTTACACACCAGGTAAAGAGGAGTGCAGGTGAGCTACTTAGTGTTTGCATTTTCAGATTATCTGTACATTCTAGTCACTGTGTATTTACTCTTTGTCTTGTCTAGGGGAAGAACCATTCCCAAAGGTATTCTCCGAAAGGCTTTGAGTGTTTCAATATCTTGTCAGTCAATTAACATTCATTAAAGACATAGCCTTCAGGAGAGTCTGCTGGGAAAGGTCTGGTACTGCCTGCTGCATCTAGTTGTGGACCTGAATAGAAATCTGTCACTTAAGAGCAAGGATGAGGCTGGATAGGAATAGAAAATTATCTCTAGATGTTGTTTAAGATGCAGTTTTAATATGAATTTAGATGCCGATGTCTATAAATAGAAAAAAACCCCTTTAAATATAAAGGTAGTTAAACATCTTTTAAAATGCAAATGGAAGATTCAATTTTCTGAGAGTTTTCTTTAGCTTTGCACTTTCATTTCCCGCTTCACAAAGTCCATTCTCATGAGTTTAAATTATTTCATTTTCAGCTTCAAAGTAATTTACAGACGGGGAAACATCCATGAAATGTGCTTATGGTCATACCCAAAATGAGATTGCCCCTGTTCAATGGAACTTTGAGAGCAGCCCCTGGGTGGCCATATCAGTCCAGATGTATTGCAAGCATGAACTTACTGAGACCAATTTTTCAACTGTTTGTGGCTTTTGATCGTGCTCTTATAAGAATCTGTTTCCAGAACGTGATTGCATCAATACTGCAGGTATCCTACTCTTGTTACAAATGAGTTTTTATTCACAGCTCATTAAGAGTTATTTGTCCTTGTGCATAATAGTTCATTTCCTTGCCTGATGTTAACTGAAATATCTGCCGTGGTGTGTAGAGATATAAATGCTAGAATACCTTTTTGCCTTCTAGAGTAGGATTGCTTGGAACCCAACAGAAAATACTTTCTCACAGTTTCTCCTAAAACAATCCCCATGCCTTTCATCTTTCAGGCAGGCCTTCTCCACATGCCTTTTAAGATTTGTCTTTCTTGCATATCGGCCATTAGTCCTGGATCCACAATTGAGAGCAGTTTTGCATCTATTTTGGGAATATCTCTGCTGACAGACTTTCAGGTTTTATTCTTGGTTGTTTTGAGGTTTTATAGGTGCTGTATTAGCCCGGCCATTTATGTGAGCATACTTAAGCAACGTGTCCCAGTATCATGTCTAGAAAGAAAAGCCAGCATGAGGCTGGCTCTCTGCTTATAAAACCAGAGCAGCTGGGCCTGTTCTGTGATATCCACTGACCATGTTCAAAGCAAAGCTTTGCACTGATCATCTTCAAAGCAGGGCTTTACCTACTGCTTCTTCACAGTGTTGGTACTGACAACAAAGTTCTTCTAAAATCATCTATCTTTCATAAAAGCGAGAGGAAGTGAAATGAAAACTCTTATATAAAGCATTTTGCCAGCAAAAGCTCTTCTCTCTTGCAACAATATGTTTCAAGAAAGGAGATTCTGCATGAGAGGATTCTTTATGATAATGATATTTCCTTGTTCATATATTCAGAGTTCTATTTTAAATCTTGCTTGAAAAGTTTATGTACAGTTTGTCAGTTTTATGCATTTACTTGTGCCAATATACATAGCTATACTCTAGGATAGCATATCTGAAATGTAGTTTGCAAAGTTCTAGTTAGGGGAAAATTTGCCTCTAAATTCTTATGTAGGAGAAAATAATCATCTACTTGAACTGCACTGTTAAATCAGTTTCTTTCAAGTCATTGCTTTTTTCCAACAAATATGATTTTCATATAAAGTATGTAAGGATCTGGGTAACGTCCATGACCAAATGTCTCTTTTCTGGGTATTTTATCATATTCATCACAATAGTGGCTACCCTGAATTTTGGAAGCACATGGATTTCTCAGGGTAACATCAGAAACTAATCTCTTGGATCATATCTGAAAAGCAGCTGTCTGGTTGTAGATTTTCTTTCTGCATTGTCACCTGTAAAATCCATGTGATATTAGAATTCTTGACAGCGCCTGTTAAGTACTAACTAACTAGCTAAAGTTAGGTTACCTAACTTTCACTGTTCTTGACAGTGAAAGTTAGGTATGAAAGAGAATGGAAGTTCCAGACAGAATTTCAAAAAATATTTTAAAAATTAATTAAAAAGAAATATGTAAATACTTAGCAGTAATTTCTTATTAGTCAATAACTACTGATTCAATTAATAAGAAACAATTTAGTATTATTCAGTACAAGAATATGAAAAGAAATTCCTTAAATGCATGTCATGTTTATCAACACACTGTTACAATTTCACATACGTGCATTCATACATACATAATTGTATGCATAGATACTGTCCTATCACGTTGTAGTGATCCTTTATCAGAGGCTGGCTTTTGTCAAAATTATTTATACCTATCCCCAACGAATCTCCCCCTGCAAATGACTGGCCCTGTTCAGGTAGGGTGGCACTTAGAGAGACCCATGCCTCGGAGAGTGCCCTGCAGCACACAATTTTGCACACGATTTGCTCAGTGGTCTGCAGTGCTTGTTGTGCTCAGCATTCCCGTGCCTCGCTTTGCAGCAGCTGGCAGCTCATTACTGTGCTTGTTGCTGATAGCAGCTGCTGCTGGCGTTCCTTCACTGCTGTGTTTGCTCCTGTGCTTGAGTAGGCTTCTCCCTACATGACACAAGCAGGAGCATCCATCCCAGGGCACCTGGTCCATCAGGGCTTCCAGTGTTTGGGCAGTTAAGTGGAACACATCAGTGTGTTTGGACAAAGTCCCTTGCCAGAGCTTTAAAGGACTCTAGGTAGCTGTGGCATAGGGCAGCAGGTCCATTCCCCAGTCCATGACTGGTTCCAGAGGTAACAGAGAGCGCTTGATAGGTCTGGCTAAAGAGAGATCACCAACCTGCCTGCAAGGGCTGCTCACCAGGAAAGGAGATGGACGATGGGTTGAGAAATTGCAAATAGCGCGCAGTTACTCGTAGCAGTAAGGTTTAGAGCAGGCTGTGAGGAGTTGAAGGACATCTGCAAACCACTTAGTCTTGTAATAAGCTCACCCAGATGTAATTCAACAGAGGCAAGTGTGAAGCAAGGGGCTTTGGGGGAAGATAGATGTCGTGACAATCATAATCTGGCAGGCTCAGAGCTGATCTGCACAACTCAGGGGCAAGATGGTGGGGTTGTGCTAAATCATTCTGTGAAGACATTGGCTCAGAACCCAGTCAAAATAGAAACCAAACAGGAATTTTTAGGAAAACAGTTATGCCATTCTTCCATTGTATAATTCTATTCACTTGCCATGTAACTTGACAGTCTAGCAAAGATGAGGGGGATGTTAATAGGAGGCTACAAACCTGTTCACTGCTCTACAATACAAAACCTAGAGGCTTAAACTTCCAAAGCTAGCAGAAAACCAGTTCAAGAGCAACAAAAACCTGTTGAAAGAGTTCTGGAAAGGACCATTCTCTGCCCTGTCTGGGCAGAGCAGACCATTGGGTTGGAACTTTCTTCCACTGTAATTGTGGAACAGGCTGCCCAGGGAGGTGGTGGAATCTCCATCACTGAACACATTTAAAGGACGAACAGATCTGGCACTTGGGGATGTGTTTTATTGGACTTGCCAATTCTGGGTTAATGGTTGGATTTGGTGATGTTAGAGGTCTTTTCCCTCTGTAATTAATCTGTGTTTCTGTGACTTTGCAGCAGAGGCTTTATCTTCCCACATCTCTGCTGTGTCCTGCTTAACCCACCCCTGGAGTCACTCGGCGCCTCTCGGTGATGCGCTGTGGGTGACAAACACCATGCAAAAATGCAAACTCCAACAGCAGAGAGGCTCCAGCAATGGTTTGTGTGTGCATCAGTGGTTTTGGCAATCTGTTTCTGGAATGAGCTATTACCAACTGTTTGTCTATTTAGAAATGATCAGTTTGACAAATGGTGGTTATAAAATGAAGGCTCTTAAATTGCTGACCTTAGGAAGCTCGAGGAGGAGGTAGCCTTAGAAACTATGAAGACTAAAGGCATCTTAAAATAGACACAAATCATATTTGCTATCATGAGGGCTATCCATCAAAAAAAAAATAGAAATCAACTTTTTTCCTTTTGAATTTCAATGCATATGGAGAATTTGCAGCTATATTTAGGAAAATAAGAAAGGAAATTACAACATCATGAATATATCTCTATGGATTTTATGTCAAATGACTGCAAATCTGGTAAAAATACCTCTACTGAATTGGAACCAGACCTTAGACTAAGATTGAAGTTTTATATGAATGTAAAGTAGACATGAACTTCTTGTGCATTTATCATAGTTCAGCAGAAACCACAATTGAGGAGTTTGAATTTAGAATATGTTTCCATTTACTATTCAAATTGCTGTTTTGTGTATCTCCCAAATAATTTAGTACAGCTGGTGTGATTTTATTAAACCATGACTTTATCAAGTTGGTGTGGTCCAACTGTTCAGCTCACAAAGAGAAAATGCTCAGAAGTTGACTTTGCTCAGACTTTGCCCATCTTTCTTTATTATTTATCCACAAGGGACAAATTATTTCTAAGGTCTGATGAAAGAACTGTGGTTCATTTTGAGGACAATGTTTAACAGTGTCTACTCTGACACTCTCGGTAGATTTCCTGAGGGATTCCAAATGTATGCTATTAGTTATGAAGATGACATAAATGGAAGAGATTATATATAATAAGCTGGCAGTAAAGTAAGATTTTAATGGACAGCTGAGAGATTGCACATTTAAATTCAGATGGAGATGAAAAACTGTGTAGTAATAAACATTTAAAATAACGGGGAAATGAAAAACTGTACTATTCAATCTTAAAACATTCTGCTTCTTATTAGGGTCCACAACAACCTTTTGGGTTTGCTGTGCAGTCAGAAAAGACGGGAGAAACACAAAAAATAACTACTGATTTACTTCAGTCACTCTCCAGTGTACATACCAGGTACCCATGTATCCACAAATAATTCTCCAGCTTCCATGACTGCAGGTGTCATTTGTCATGACAAGCTACAGATTAATAATAACCAGAGTTAACTTTGTCTAATTTCATGCTAAATTTGTTCCCTGACATTCTGACATAAAGCTTTGTACAAATTGTGAATATACTGAACCAGCATCCTGTAAAAACCTCACTAGTTACGCATCCTGAAGTACATCTATTCCAAGAAACCAGAACTCAGTAACGAGGCATTTTTGAGTGTTTCATTGTGTCCTGATGCTGAATTCCAGGTTTATTGCACATAAAAGTGAAGTGTTGCCCAAATCAAAGTGACAAATTTTTAACATTGCAGTCACTTCCTAGAAAAGTTTTTGCTCTCAAAAACAGCTACAGTGATCACATCCTTCTCCTTACGGGGGGGATGCGGGAAGAAAACCCACAAATGAACTCTGATGAGCTTACAGAGGGTAAATATCTAGTGGTCTTTCCAGTTGATACAAGTAGCAAGAAAAGCTCTTGTAAAGTTTTACAGGTGATGTGCAGAACCAGTGCTTGGATCAGGATTGTATCTGCTGTGGGTTACAGTGGATAGCCATTAAAATGGAATCCCTGTTTCTGTAAAAGTAATTGGGGGTGGCCACTCAGAAAGGAGGGAGAAATCTCTTCTCTTTTAAATGGAGGGAATAAGGGAGCCAAAATGGTTCCCAAAATCCATTCAAACACTTGTGAATTTGAAGATATAGGACTCTGAATCTCAAGTCTCTGGTTGCCTAAGTAGCATTCAGAGATTTTAATGGAAAAAACTTATCATCCAGTACAGGAAGGCTTAAAATTGAAGAAAAATCTATAATGCATTTTGTAATTTGATGTCAAGATTTTGAACTAATCTCTTGGTTTTCAAGCTATATACTGCTGTTCCTTATTTCTCCTCTGGATGTCTGAGTGATATCACCTGGAAATTTTCCCTGTTTGTTTTTAAAAAGAGTGCAGCAGGCTTAAGGCCTAAGCATGAAGGCAAGCCCAAAGAATTTGGGATTATGGAATCTGGTATTAGAGGGCAGAGGGAATATAGGTGGAAGAAGAAACAAAAGGGATCAAACACAACAAATCAGTGGTATGTCCAAGCTCAGGCTGCTTTTGCATTGTGTTTCTGTAGTTAAAGCCTAGATAGCATTGCATGAAGTCTTATTGCTTGTGGCCTTTGATGCCACTTAGAGGATCTGTGCATGGCTGGGTGCAGCCATGGGCAAGAATTAACTTTGTAGGTTTAGATTCTCAGGTGCCTTTGTTTCTCTATCACCACCTTCTCATGGAAAAAGTATGGGAAGAGAGTTTATTTCATTAACATGTGAGCTAGAGTGTGCTAGAAAAGGAAAAATAGGTTTTTAAAAGGACAAAAATCACCAGGTTTACTGGGCAAAGAGAGTGTGTTTTAAAGGCAATCATGTTGTGATGATTTTGGATATAGGAAGATAGAAAAGCTGAACAATCAAATAAGCCATAAAAAATGCTTTTACAAATATCATCCAGGGCCTGTGAATGTTTCAAAGTACCCATCTATAGAAGGAAGAAATTAGGACAATAAAGAGGAAAAATGTGAACAGACATAAAATACCTAAAGGAAGTACTCACAGTATATTGGCAGTGAAGAACTAGTAGAGAATTCATTCAACGGAATTCAGTGTCCTGGTTTTGAAAAAGTAAACATTTTTTTGGCTAAAATTGGGATTGCTCAACAGAACAGAATTCATTGAAATGTAGATTGTAATAACTAGGACAAAAATTTATTTCTTTGCTGATTTTTGTATATTTCACTCCAAAAATGTTTCTGTAAAAAAAAAAGAAAAAGGAAAATATACTTGGATTTTTAAACTGTACTGAATAACAAATTACCTTTACATCACGCAGTCAATTTTGATAGACCATTTGTATTATTCACCCATTGGTGTATTGCTCCTGCACTTGTTAGTACCTCTTGAATGGATATTCCCTATCTATTTCATTTTATTTGTCAGTAGTAATAAATCACAGTGGGTTTGTTTGTGTGTCCCTGAAGTAAGACAAATAACTTTGCCTTACTGCACTTAGCCCCAGGCTTCCTTATGGGTGATATGTATGCCTGGAAATTTAAGTCAGAAGCAATACTTGTTTTTTCATTACCCAGTTGCTGTCTGTACAGCCCTAGAGAATGGAAAATTAATACTTCAATTTTCAAGTATTTGGGACTGAGTTGCATAAAACCACCTCCAAATTCCAATCTGGAATCTCATTGAAAGGATTTCACAAATGAGTAGATAAGACCTCTTCTAGAAAGAAACAAACTTGAAGTATTAGGAAAGTAGAGCCACTCACTAACAGCTCACAGCATCTAAAGAGCCATGGTCAAAATTCATTGAATTTAAACGAGCTAATTTTGTGGTAACCCTATCATCATCCAAGCTGTCTGTCTGTATTTAGGGCAGAACTGAGTAGGTGTTTTTTTTGAACTGAAGATGGTTTTAAATAGCTCACTTGATAAAATATGCATGTGTAAGAGACCTCAACATAGCCAAAAATTTGTGTAGAATAGTTTTGTCTGAAAATGTTACCTAAACCTGAAGGGAAAGCAGTGCTCTCCTTGCAACAGGATGGTCTGATATTTCGGATGTTCAAGACCCTGAGAGCGCCAGTCGGCTTTAATTGCCCCTGCCAGCCTCACCCAAGGGCTCCACTCACTTCTTTGACCAGGGCACCCAGGCCCTCGTTTCAGCTGAAGCTTGTATCCTCAGTCCTTGCCTGAGCTATGTCATGCACATAATGGTCTCCAGCTCCTCCTCACCACAGACCTTGGACATATGCATCAGGTAACATTGTTTCCACTCCTGCCTGTGGCCCTGCCAGTCCTAAGTGGACCCCCAAACCTGACTGATGGCTTTCTTTTTCCTGGGGCTGCTGGTAGAGCCCATTACTAGCACCCTGCCTTGTCCACTGTGTGCAGGTCCTGTGGGGCTGTGCCCTGTTGGTGAGGACACTGCCTGAGCTGTGGCTGCCCTCATTTTCTGGTTTGTTGCCTCTCTCTGAGCTGCTCCCTGACACTGCTTTGGGATAACCAAGGTACAATTCGTACCATTCTTTGCCTGTTTCAGAGATGGACCTTCACAAAGCCCTTTTGTTTTCCAGGATGAGCTCCTGTCTCACAGGCTTATGGCATAATGTCAAGAGGAGGATGGTACAGGGTGCTCTGGGATGCAGCATTTGAGCATTTTCTGTAAAATATATTTAATTGTGGTGACTCTAATGTGGTCACAGGTGCAAAGAGCAGTCAATCCTGCTGTACCTCTTTAAGTGTTTGTTTAATTGTCAATTCCTATAGAATTCTGTTCTCTGTCCCTCACTGAGGGCAACCTACTACATTTAAATGTCATTTGGAACAGGGCAGGGCACTGCTCCTTACATGCACTGCATCCATGAGATTTCAGAGACCTGCTCACTGCCTTCTTCACAGAGCCAGAACTAGCAGGGCACTCTGTGACATGCCACCTTTTGGTTTGCACCTTTGGCAAGGAAAGAACCTGGGACTGGGTGTTCTGTCACCGATAGTGACTGCTCTGGCTCTGAAGGATAAAGAACGGATACAGCACTCCATCCTCACTGTCTCTCTGAGTGCTGCCTAAAACCTGACGCTGCTCTGATGGCTTAAGATTGTTTCCTTGTGACTCTGTAGGGGATAAATGGAGTATAAGACACCCATACAGACAGAGATGATGCTGCTACAGGTTAGCCAAGAAGGTCCTCTTGTGGTTTGAAACCTCTTCTAGAGAGGAAAAAGAAAGATAAAAGCAGGGTTGATGGTAATTTTCCAGGACAGAAAAGTACCAGCAGTGGCATCCCAGGGGTTGTTACTAGAGCAAGATCTGAGATTTGTCCTTCATCTTCATCACTTTCATTAGAAATGGTGGGGAACAGTGAAAGTTTGAGAGTGATGTATTTTGGTATTCAAAGACTGTTTAAATTGCAGGGAACTCCAGGACAACTTTATAAAACAGAGTAAGTGCATATCCATGCCATTTTGACTGGAAAATGTGAAGAGGACATGGACAAACCTCTCTTGGTGATGTGGAATTCCATGGACAGCATCAGTCTGTGGTAGTCCCTGGCGACATTGAATCTGCAGAGGATGAATCTTGATGCCAAGTGGGCCAGTCCCTGCAGTCGCACAGGACAGAACCGAGTGAGCTTGGGATGGACAGCAGTGAGTGCAGGGCTTTGGGATATGAAGTCCCCCTCTTCAAGATACGACCACGGGTAGCTATTTTGGGACAATCACAAGCAACCCAAACACCTAGATCAGTCTCTGAACTTCTGAAGAGTTTAGTATTCTTCAAAAACTATGAGATTTCATTGTGGATTTCTTTCTCTAAATTGGTTATAAACATATTGAATAGAATAAGTCCCTCTACTGATTCCTGCTGGGAATATAAATATAATTTTGGGACGACAGACACTCAGACTGTGACTATACTAGTGAATTAAACTGTGACTAAAAATATACACAGACACAGTTTGGGTCAGGAAATGTGCCTAGCTCCCAGGATTAATGACATCATGCCATCTTGGCAAAAATCCCTCTGCTTCAGTCATCCATCTCTTTCCCATTAGGTCTTGTGCTCCCATGTAGATCTGCATGTCATGAAAAAAACACTCATTGCATTGTGTTGTGAAAACCCTATTCTCAGAGGCTGTTTTTTAAAGCCTTTGACAAGAGAAACAGCTTAGAACTATGTGGGATCTTGAAGAAGTGAAAATTCTCATTTTGAGGACCCTGTGTGGGAAGATGGACCAGGAGTGTGTGTATATGGGGGGTGAAGGTGTGTGTAGCATCAAATGAATCTTCCCGAGTATGTGTGAAGTGCCAGTATGAAGTCTAGAGATAGAGATTATCCACATGCTATTGCTTCCCCAACCTTCACTGGGTTACAGGCCAGAAGAGCGCTTCAGTGAGCATTAAATGGGGTTCCTACACTTGCATTTGGGGTAGAACATGGAGCCTTTCTAACATCAGATGCTTGGTCACAGTGGACAACATGTGCAGAAACTTGGCACATGCTTTTGTGGGTGGTGGAGAGCTACCATCTCCTCAAATGACAGTCTCCCATGGCAACCACAGCAGTCATAGCAGCAGCTGCTGGGGATTATGGATAAACCAAAATCAGCTACCTCACAGACCGGAGCACTGCCTCCTGAGAAATGATAATGCAGCATCTGTAAAGATGCTCAAATGCTTGTCTTCCTAACCAGACTGACATGGCTGTCCCTGCCCAGGAATTCCAGCCAGCTACTTTACTGTGATGGAGCACACAGGACACCTCTAAACCACCAAAGCTGGTGTTTTGTATCTTGGCCACACAGCAAAAGTTCTTCTCTGCACTCCTGGAAGCAACTTTTGTGGCTAATCTGCAGAGGTACTTCCACCTTGAGGAGGAACTACCATGGCAAATACCCTCCTGCTCCCTCTTCTCACACCTGGAGAGGACCCAGCATGCAGATTTGGCATAGTCCCAAGGCAGCCTTGGGCAGCATCCTCAGCTGTTTTTGCCTGCTCTTTCCTCATGCAGGTCCTTCAAATCCATGCTGCCCTCCAGCACCCTTGCTCTACTTTCAGCGCCCTCTCAGGGCTCCAAATTGTCTCCTCTGAAGTGTTTTGTGAGGAGGTTTCTGTCAGAAGTGTGAAAAGGACACTTGCAGTTCTTCATACAGGGTAGGGCAAAACAGGGAGGTGCAAATCCCTTATCAAAAGCTTTATTTGATCTAGTCCCATAGATGAAGCAGAGAAGCATCTTTCTCATGCTGACACTCTATCAGCACGGGTTGTCGCTCCTTCCCAGCTGTTGTTCCACTCAACGTGTTGTTAGAGACAAACACAAGCTCACTTTTATTTGTTACTAATCAAAAATCTAATGAAAATACCACAGACTGGTTATTATCAGTCCAGTTACAATATTGCTTACAATCACAATAATGCTTACACTTGAATACAGGAAAGCTTCATTAAAAATTGTAAAAAAAAACAGGGACAGCTGGATAGAAGGAAAAGCTTTTTCACAATGAGGACAAGAATGTCAGTGGAACAGGTAGCCCAGAAAGGCTCTGCTGCTTCCATCCTTGGAGGTTTGTAAAGTCATGTTGGAGATCAGATTGAACCCTTGGCGATGCAGCCTGGTCTTATGGCTGTTCTTTGAGCAGGAGGTTCACCTGTGTGAACACCTCAGCGTCCTCCTCCAGTCTGGATTATGCTCTGATGATGAGGCAGATGGCACTCACAGTAAGCTGCTGGGTGATACCCAGCTGGAGCTCAGGTGCTGTGCTGCAGGGCAGGCCGCCCTGATGCTGGGGAAATGGGTCAACAGGAACCTCATCCACTGCACGGATAAAGGCTGGTCCCTGCTCCAGAAACAGCATTATCCCATGGAACAAGGGAATTAGGGCTCCCAGCAGCTGGGCAGCAGCTTTGCAAAGCTGGTAACCCAAGTAAATTGTCAGCCAGTGGTGGGCTGCTGTGGCAAAGACCAGCACAGCGGTCTCTGGGAGAGCAGCTCCTCTGGAGAGGAGCTGGTTGGCTGAAGAAAATAATTCTTCCCATCTATCTGACAATCATTAGACATCAGCAGAAAGACCAGGCTCACTTGGAGGCTTCAGTGCAAAAAGACATCTATAGGCAAATAAGCAGCTACAGGGTACAAAGGATGGCTTTTGAAATAGTGCCCAGGAATGCAGGGATGGTTTGGAAAAGTCAAAGCTCAGCTGCAGGTGAAACTAGTGAAGGACATCAAGGCTACCATGGACTTCTAATCTTACTTTAGTAACAAAACTTGCCCCACTTGCCTAGTGGGTAAGTGGTTTTAATAAAATAGATACAGGCTGAGGTACTCAAAGCTTCACTCTTCACCAACAATGTCTGCCAGTCCTCTATGCTTAGTGGAAGAGTTCAAGGAGGAGAGGAACTTCCAGTAGTAGGTGAGGATTGAGTCAGGGATTGTGTTTGAGAACTCAGCTGCCACAAGTCCAAGGGATCCTAATGGGCTCTATCTGAGGATATCAAGACAACTGGCCAATGTCTTTGCATGAACACGCTCCATAGCTTTGAAGGCTTGGAAGAGCAGGGGAGATTTGTGATATAACTGAAGAAAACTTGCACCCAATGTCAAAAAGTCCCATAAAGTCAACACAGAGAAACAGAACCTCACTCTGGTTCTACAAAACCCATGGAGTGAGTCACCTTGGAACATCTCCAAACATGCAGATCACTGCAAACAGTGAGTATGGAAATAGCTTCCCAGGGTGAGTTATACTTTACCTACAGCTTGCCTGCTGTGATTGAATGACTGTGTGTGTGGAATTGGGTGGGGGGAACCAACGAATGTCATCTCTCATAACTTCAGGAAAGCTCTCAACACTCTCTCCCACAGTCTTGAAAGGTAAAGAACAGGTTGGAAGTTTGAGGCCAGAGGGTAGTGGTTAATGGATTCCCACATCCCACCACATTTCTCTTTTGGATCTAATTTTTTCTTATGATCCTGTCACACTCTGGTGGTTACTTAAGGACCCATCAGATACACTCCAGCTTCACTGCTCACATAAAATGCAGGAGAGAAGGAGGGAGTACAGCTCATGGTTGGTATGGAATATATGTGTCAGTGGGAATTAGCAGTTCAGAAATTTAGGACTAGGCTAAGAACAGTTAAAAGAATGCAGATTTGGTAAGGCACTGTTTCACTGCTTCCAAAGTGGTTGTGGGAAATACATCAAATCTTTGAGCACGGTTCTCAAAATCTATGATCATTTCTGAAGTTGTCAGCGTACACAATTCTTTAGCATACCCCCTAATAAATCTAAGCACTATGAATATGGAGACATTTTTAAAAGGGTTACTAATCTCTACATTGATAGGGTGGTTTTTTTAACCACCTTATGTTTGATTTCTACTGTTGCAAAAGCGTTCAGGATACTGTATGCAGTCTGTCCTCAGTTCTAAGATTATTGACAAGTGACAGGAACACTAATATCAGTTTTGTTGCTGGTCTCATAGCAGTGACAGGCCTGACAGCTCGTGAACTCTCTGAGTGGTACAGATGTCCTACATGACTGGTAGGGTGGTCCATGAACTGGAAAGGCACATGAAGTCGTGTTCCCTTGTTGGAGTATCTGCTATGTGTTAATGTATGTCATCACCCTGTGTGACAGGAAGAATGGTGGTGGGCTATCCTCATGTCTAATATCCCCGATTCTATTTCCTCCTTTTACACAGCGATCATTAGGGCTAAGGTGTCAGGAAGGATTTTGGGCCATTATTTTCGTGAGGTTTGTCATTCATGGTACAAACATATCTAAGATTGTCAATATTACAGCTAGCTCTATCTGCCAAGTGCCTGTAAGGATAAGATGGGCACAAGAATAAGGTGTCCTAACCCATGTGCATGGAAGTCCTGAGCCCCAGAAGCCATTTCCTAGAATCTTTAGATATTTTTAATTCATGAAACTAAACAGCCATTCCCAAGCACTGCAGTCCTAGACCTGTGAGCATCACTCATTCTGCTCCCTTTTTAAACACTGTTCAAAATCAAAATTATACAATCCATTCCTCAACATGAATATTGTGTGTGAGCAGTGATGACAGGCTTCTTTCTCAGGGAGGATGAGCTGAGCAAGACAATGGAGTCAGCAGGGCTGGTGCCTCACTGTCTGGATCACAGTCCTGTACTATCTGAGCAAGACGAGCAAGGCAAGCCCCAGAGGTAGAAACCAGGTGGAACTGTGAGTCCACATCATGAGGTAAGTCAGGTCCAGGGGTCGAGTCAAATGAATCAGGTCCAGGTGGAGACAGGAATACAATCTGCAAGCCAGGGTTAAGTTTGGTGAGGGTAACCAGGATCAGATACAGCCCAGTGATTGTTGTCTGATGAGAAGAAGCAGTTCTTGGAACAAATAGCAGTGAAGGAGAAATTTTTTTTTTATATGCAAGGACTATCTTGTCTCCTACAAAAGGTGAAACTTTTGAGAGGCTACAGGAGTTAGTCAATGGTGAGGATCTTTTCTCATGCTATGAGAGAGATGGTGTTGAAAATGTGTGAGTAGAATACTGGATGGAAAACAATGCTGCATTGTCATGCTGCTGTTTGTATTTCTCATATCTAAGATGGTAGTGCTAATAGGCAAAAGCGTAAAGGTACAATTCAAAATAAAATTTGAGTAGAAAGGTGTCCAGTGAGGTTACGATGGCCTTCCACATTTCAAGTGGCTCGTGTACATTTTTACCAAAAGCTGTAAAAATGAACTTCGTCTCACACAATCCTGGAGCACCATATTTGCTCTGTTTGCCCCCAAGATGAGTTATATCTTATCAGTTAATAGAGTCCCATATTCCCAGCCTTTTCTTAAATTACTATACCAAATGCATTTAATACAAATTATGACAGCTTCTATACTTGCCTCTAAGGCTGTTTTTTTATAGAGCGTCAGCCGTCTGACTGTGGCTGGCCAGTATGAAATAGCATCTTGTTTTGATTTTAATGGAAATCCCCTGCGAGAACAATGTTCCAACATCCATAAGCTGCATTTGCATCACAAACTCTTTCATTGCAGAGCAGCTAAAAATACTGGTGCACTCTCCTGCGCTTTGTGCCTGCTGTCTCCAAACAACTCCACCTCCAGACAGGAACCACCATATGCAGATACTGAAATAAGAGCAGGATTTTGGTTGGTAATTTGACTTAACATTTTTTATATTTCTTTTGTGGTTTATATGCAGTTTGGGGTGACTGTAGCAGACCTAATCAGAAGACTATTGTCCATCAAGAAAGTGGTAATCCACAGAACAATCAACCTGAGCAGGCACAAGCCTGTGTTCTGAGCAACAGGCACAGCAAGGTTAACAAGACTGGTCCAAGGTCAAGCCAGGAAAGACAAACAGAACTCCAGAAACAAGGCTAGGGACAGGCATACCTAATTACATAGCTAAGGAAGGGCACGAGGGATCAGCACTGAGCTTAAAGGAGCCCCTGGGCTATGGACATGAGTGGAGGCTGTGGATATGCTTGAAGGAATTAGGGATTACTAGTGCCTTCCCAAATTAGTCCCTGAAAAATTCTTGGCATGTAACACAGCTAATAAGGAGGAGATGTGTGACCTTCAGAAAGAACTGAGTTGCCACTGCTGATCCCTGGGGTGTGCTTCTGGGCAGATGAACCTGTGCCTTTTCTCTGTATAATGGAGCAGACTGGTGAGAAGATGCATTATTTAGAGTTTACTAATCATCATCACTTCATAAAAAGCATAATACTGTTTTGGACATCCCAAAGTTATCTCTGATAAAAAAGTTATTTCTAGTACCTTGATGACCTGTTGGGCTGAAGAAAGCAAACACTACTGCTACCAGTGGGGAGAGAACCAGATGAGTTTTTGTGGTTTAGTCTCGGGTTTCTGGGCTGCAGAAGTGGCTCCTGAGGTATTAAAAAGTCTTTTTTCCCAGCCCCCAGACCGAAGAAGAAGTTGAGAGTCTTTGGCTCTGGTTTTCAAGGGTGTTTATTTTCTCTAATCTATTACATTCTTTCTCTGACCTGCCGAGGTCTGTCTGGCAGGTCAGTTTGCAGCACACTGCCTGCCCTTGGGGTGGTGTTAGTTTTTTATACTAAAAACTACATATACTTTATTTACAGTAATTTATCAATACCTATAACCTCTGTTAGACAGACAGTCTCTACTCTAAACCAATCAAACAGTGCCACCATCACAGCAGAAAATGGAGCAAGAAAACAAGAAGGAAGAAGCCCAAAAGCCATGAGGATCCTCCATCTTATCTTCACTTACATACCATTCTAACATCCCAAAAATCTACTTTTTCACCCTGTGACAAATTAACTATTATTCTACTCAAACTCTTGTGACTTGTAATTCTTCACACAAAGTTGGTAATTGTTTCCATGGGCTAAAATCAAAGGCACAGGTGTCTTTGACTCCGTGCCAAGGTCTCTGAGCCCCTTGCCAGGGTCTGGAGTCCTCCAGGGCAGTCAGGGGAATGTCCTGGGTTCCAACAGTTTAGGAATGGTATTCTCCAATTTAGTATTCCCACTGAAAGCACTCTAAACCATGTGCTGCACCCTCCCTCCCTCCCTCCATCCATCATCTCCCCTGTGGAGGGTTGGAAAGGACAACTGGAGACACAAAAGGTAAAGATCATGGGATGAGATAAGAACAATTTACTGGGAAGAGCCATGAGATAAGAAAATTAACAGTAACAGCCACAATACAAATGACAGAGGGTACAAGAAAGAGGTGAAGATTAACATGAAAACAACATTTGACAAACACCATTTCCTCTGCCACCCTGCACTGACCCAGAAGACATCCCTTTCCCACACCTAGGAAATGTGAAGTAGTACAGAATAACTTCTGGATCCCTGCCATGGCCCCTCCTGACTACAGCAAAAATCAATCTTGTCCTGTCTGGAACCAAGAAAACGGTATGGCTGCCTCTTTTCTCTTANCACAATACAAATGACAGAGGGTACAAGAAAGAGGTGAAGATTAACATGAAAACAACATTTGACAAACACCATTTCCTCTGCCACCCTGCACTGACCCAGAAGACATCCCTTTCCCACACCTAGGAAATGTGAAGTAGTACAGAATAACTTCTGGATCCCTGCCATGGCGCCTCCTGACTACAGCAAAAATCAATCTTGTCCTGTCTGGAACCAAGAAAACGGTATGGCTGCCTCTTTTCTCTTACTTTTGCTGTGTTCACTTGTCATTTTGTTAATGAGGAAGTGCATGGCAAAGTGTCAAAAGAGATGTGACCCTAGAACACAGCACTAACATCTTGGCAGCTTGCTTTGCCCCTGCACACATAGGCTTAGGGCTTTATGACATCTTAGGTGCCCTCCAATGGCACCAATTTTATCATGACACAGCCTCTGAAGATTTTCATGAATTCTTTAGAGGACCAAGCACCCCAAACTTGGTAACTGATTAGGTGACCTGATGAGTGAGTTGCTGCTAGACAAGCACTTAATTGTGGAGTTTGCAGCATCAGCCCTCAAATCCTGTGGCTGTGATATAAGAAAGTTAAAAGTATCACTCTAAATAAAACAAAGAGAAAAGATTAGTTTTGAATTGCTTAGGGACCCCATTTTGGACTATGGCACAAATACAGACAGTGATGCACCCCAAAAGATAATGAGAGCAACAGTGCTGTGTTGTCAGGAACAAGAAGTGTGTCATAGGAGCAAAGCACCTTCAGAAGATGCAGAGATGATATATGTCAAGAAGGTAGTAATTATTTTAAAATATTGACAGCCTTCCCAACTGTTTTGGATCACTTGTCATTTGATCAAGAAAATCCTTTTATGGCCATTCTGACAAGGCACAGCAGCTGTGGAAAAAAATTGCTTTGTAAAAGGTCCTGGAGAATGCAAACTGTTTGCTTTTTGCTCTGCCTGACAGCCTCATGTTTAGTTAAAGTTGCTGGTAACTGTTGGATCAGAACAGCAAAAAGAAAAAGGAAAAGAAAAAGAAAACCCCAGAACTGCTCTGCAAATGTTTTTGTAATTAAATTTGTGGATGATTTAGCTGCAGGTATTAGTGACTCTTGGTATGGAGAGAGACTGAGAGAGTTGGGGTCGCTCAGCCGGGAGAGGATTAGGCTTAAGATTACCAAGTATAAACACCAGATGGGAGAATGTAAAGAAGATGGGCCCAGACTCTTCTTGGTGTTATACCATGGATGAACAAGAGACAACAGTCACATATAGAAATAAGAGGCTTTTAATATAAGAACTGATTTATTTATTCTTTTTTTTTTGGTCAGTGCATCTGTTTATTTTCATACTGAAAAATCTACTGGCAATCGGTGCTAAAGGGGAAGGACCAAGGCCAACATCCTGCCTTTCTGTCAGGACAGGCTTAGAAGCATGATATCCCACCATCTGATAAGTGACCTGCACCTTCTGGAATAGTGATCTGTTAGTGCATTCAGGGGTGTGCCATCTTGGCTGCATGCCTAGAAAGGATTCTCTGGTATAGGGGTTTATGGAAAAGAATAATAGTGAGAGCTCTTTGGTGTCCGTCTTCACATGTAGTCAAAAGGCTTGCATCTCCTCTGGTTTGTCTCTATCACATTGCCAAATATTGCTGTACACTATCATATTAACAGTGATGGTCAAAGCCCTTGCAAAACATATATCTATTCTAATTTTTTCTCTTCTGTTTGAGGAATAGGGACCAACACAACACTGATCTGAAGATAGGCTGAAGGTAAACAGGTTATAGGCAGGGTTGAACTATTCTCTGTTGGCTGAGANAGTGCATCTGTTTATTTTCATACTGAAAAATCTACTGGCAATCGGTGCTAAAGGGGAAGGACCAAGGCCAACATCCTGCCTTTCTGTCAGGACAGGCTTAGAAGCCTGTTATAGGTTATAGGCAGGGGTGAACTATTCTCTGTTGGCTGAGAACATATGTGGGCTTTCCTATCGCTGCCAATCCTGTGTATGGAGCTGCAGGTATTTTCTCACAACACAGCCATTTCTAAAGTCAAGCTGCAGTAGTTTCACTGGGGTTTGTTCATCTTCCACGTATAGAACTGCAATATTTATATCTTACCATTTGAAGTTGAAAGTGTTCTAAGCATAATTTCTGCCAAAAGCCTTGTTATTTGTCACCATGATAACAAGAAACTCAAGAAACTGTCTCAGAAACAAATTTTTCTGGTTGCTGACATGGCTGCCTGCCTGTTTTGTTGAATCCTTTCAGGTCCACCTGGTCAACAAGGTATTTAATGCTGGCTCTGTGTAAAGACTCAGCATGTCCTAAACACACCCTGTGTGCCACCCATGGTCTCTTCACACACAGCAGGCCATGGATAATGACTGGCTTGCAGGTCCCTTTTGCCAAGGAGCACATCAAACAAATGCTGTCTTTGCTGCATGAGCCTGGTTTTTACATGTGTTCTGATCTCTCTAATCTTCCCTAGTCCTGGCTATGGAGAAGCCCAGAAGTGCAGACTGCCAGGGTGGAAAGCAGAGTCACCTCCACGGTCTTCTCAAGGCTTCAAAGAAATCCAGCTTTGATTTGCTGTACTGCTGTTCCTGAGGAGCCTCAAACGTAACTCATCCCTTTTAAAATATCCATCTCCTCTACTAGTTATACAGTCCCTAGGCTTTCAATTTCTTTTGTACCATTTGGCCTGGGTTGTTCTTTTTCTTCTCACAACCAAACTGCTGTCTGGTGCCTCCTGTCCTCATCTTTTTTAAGGACAGATATAGGCTGCCCCATGCCAAAAGGCATGACCAGTCTCTCTTTCTTTTTATGTCTTCCTGTGGATGTAAATAAGCTACAAGCCCTTCTTGATTTTCTGCTACTTCCAACTTCCCCAACATAGGCTTGGAAATTCATCCAAACATATTTTCTGCAATACCTTGGGTGAGACTTTCAACATGTGACTTTATAATTCCCAAAGCCTCTTAAAATGTCTGGCCTTCCTCCAGCTAAAGTGTATGAAATTCTACATGGTATATTGAATATACCTCTTTCATACACAGAATACATGGCAGGTTGCAGAGCATACCACCTACACTTGTGATATACATAGCAGAAATGCTTGGAATACCAGGTACACCATGGCTAGCCTGGCCTATATTGTCCATTTACAAGGCTGGATCCCTGTAACAATTTGTTTCTGTCATGTTGGTGCGGTTTATTCAAATATCAGAGACTTACAGGGCTGCGGATTCTGCTTTACAACCGACTTTCTAAAACAAAGTGAGTTTGTTATGTCAGTCTTTATTTTAACCCTGACTGTGTCAACACACAGCAGCAGGGGGCTGGCAGACAGTGCAGCTATGGTTATAGGTGTTTATATAGGCTGCTAATGTATTTTGTAGCAAAAAGTGTTGTGCCTTATTTGGTTTAGAGTGCTCAGTTAAAGTGCTTTATGATGGAGGCTTTTACTTCACTAATAGTAACAAATGTTAAAGGTTATACAGCTTTAAAAGCCTTTTTTGAAGAACTACTTAAAACATCTTTTCCCAGTCAGTCTGTAGCTTCAGAGGTGGTGTGCCCGCTGTAAAAATGGTTCTAAATTGTTGTCTCTGGCTATTATGCAGTGGCCTGCACAATGTACCTGTCACCTTGAAGATGCACTTAATACCAGCCTTGTATTTGGAAAATTGTTGCAACATTCACCAGGGCAACCATTTTACCTCTGCATCTGCCACAATTACCTTGTTTGTTTTAAAGTTCCTACTTGCTGCCCTACCAAAGCTTTAAGCTTCTTGGTTTGCAATCCACATGGTGCTTTAACTATTCCAATCAGGGGATTTATCCCCCCGAGATTCTCATTTAACCAGGACCATAGTTTCTTCTAACAAGAGTTGTGGCATAGACATGTCTTTCAACACACCATTACTACACATGTTGAGAAATGAAACACTAGGCAATCTCATATGCAGAAGTATTTTATTAACTGGGTATGAGGAGTAATGGCTGCTGCTCGCACTTCTGCAGTTCCAGCACTGATGAAGTTTTTCCTGTGGGTTTCTCATAATCTTTTCCTGTTATGGATTTGCATCACAGTTTATCATGGGTATGACTAGAAGACACCAGTGTCTTCCCATTACTTGAAGCTGAATTACAAAGAAGCAGCTGTAGTAAGATGGACTTTTCTTCTCTCCCTTTGTTGATTGGGATGAGTATTTTTTCTTCTGCATCTAACAAACTACCTTCAATGGGGTCAGTGGAGTCTTGTATTCAGTATTTTGGTAGCTACACTGATTCACAGGAAAATCAGTTGTTCATTTTGGGGGAAGCAAAAAGTAAGGGTTCCCAGCTTACAAACAACAGCAGAGAATGTGGTCCCTAAATGATGTGCTCAGAAGGGAAGTTGAACATGACTGGAAGTCCAGTACCTTGTTTGTTTTCAGATTTCAATGAAGACAAACAGTCTGAAGGCTTCACAACTGGTGTTGCAGATGAGTGCATAATATGCTGCACTGAAATTTTATGTTGTTCCCTTTTGATGCTGTGTTATTTGATAAGCTGTAATCATACTTATGTTATCCCATTTGTTCTCCCAAGCTAGCATGCTAACGACTTGGATAATGAAATATGTAAATCCTGTATTTGGCTCAGCAAATGTTTTAAAGCAGGAAAAGAAATGGAGCCAAGTAAAAGTTTGAATTCTGTGTTTTGATGTATTAATTTCAATACCAATTGCATGCTAATTTTTAATATGCGTTGTTTTTTCTTTTAAAAGTTATCATTTAGCAGACTAGTAATGAATGACTGTGGTTTTAATTTAGATCCCTAACAGATATCCAGACCATGTCTATTTTTATCAAGACAATTTTTTAAAATAATTTAAAAACTGCAATCAGCTAGAAGAAAGAATTTCTATCACTTGGTACTAGACTAATGTCACATTGCTGTGACATTGAGAAAGAGCTTTGTAGCCAAGTGAAATATTTAATTACTTTTTTTTAGATTTTCCATCTCACACAACCTCATTCACTACAGGATGGTGAAAACAGCTTTTCAAATCTGATTGTTCAAATGAAAACTGAGATTCATATTATTTCACCTCCCAGCTGCCATTTTAACCTCAGTTAATGTCAAGAATGAGGGAACGCTGCTACAGTTCTCTATCTGCCTTTTACTGACCACACTTCAGTCTACTACCCAGGCAAAAGGCTCAATATATATGTAAATGGGATGTTACTTACCTTCACTTTCTTGCCTTGTATGGCTTGTCTAAGCCTGTAGTGAAAGAATGAAGACATGTATTGGTTCTCAGCAACATACTTTGTCCATTCTGGGAATAAATAGAAAGGTCCAGTCTGTGAGTTTGCGATTTCACGATCCTCCATGAGCATTCAGTTGATGTGGATTTCACAATGCAGTCACATCACTAGAAGAAGCTACAGTGACAATGTTTAATTTTTTAAAAATTCATTTAAAATTGACATTCATTTTATTATGCCCAGCCTGTACTGCTCCAGGGGTGAGATAACCGACATCTTTAGAAAGCTTTTTTATTTGATCATGACACTTCATTAGGTGAAGATGAGGGTCTACTAGAAGATAGTATCCACCTAATAATGAGAAGATACCTGTGAACAGACTTAATAATGAAACAAGACATTCTTGAAGTATGCCCCAGGAGAGAGACCTCGACATGGAGTCGAGTGAGGAAGTGCTGCATGTGGAGGAGGTGGCACGAGAAAAGGTTACAAAGAGGACTTTTCACATCAGTGTTCAAAATTAAGGACATTCAAAAGACATTTCTCAGATGTGTGGGTACTGGTGCTCAAGCCACAGGCAAGAAGCAGTGAACGTGCATGTGCTGAGTCAAGGAGCTCATTCAACATCAGATCAGTGGATACCCATGTAGCTGATGACAAGACTTTTTCATTTATACATAAATTGTGATTCCTCAAGAGGGAAACTGCAGATATAAAGACATTCTGCTTGTCTCATAAGTGTTACTACTGTAATAATTTTCTCCATAATTATTTTGTTGGATGAGTGTAGCTACCACAAGGAGAAGAAGAGAGCTCTCTCTCTTTCAACCTGAGACATTGCCAACAGAAGACTCAGACTGAAGACACCTTATATATCTTGAGAATTTACATGAATTCTGCATGTGGAAATTCAAATGGAAGGTAATAACCCAACTCAATTTCTCTCCTGATTTCCAATAAATTTTCTTTTCCCACATTTCTCTCTCAAATTTTCATTTCCTTTAGCAAATCTTAGAAATGACAGGGAGAAAGAGCTGTTATCACTATTCAGTAGATTTCACAGAGTTCTCTCCCCTTTTCTTGATTACATGGTGTTCTAAACCTAAATTTCTCCTCACTCGTGCATGTATTTTCCTGTGGGAAGTCAGAAATTTTATGCAGGAGAAGTCTGTGCTTTCTAAAAGAACAGCCTTGTATTGATGAAAAGAAAAACTGTGTTAAATGCGGTGTGGTGGGCTGACCCTGACTGGATGCCATGGGCTCACCAAACCCACTCTGTCATTTCCCCATCTCAGCTGAACAGGGGAGAAAAAAGACTTGTGGGTCAAGACAGAGATGGGGAGAGATCACTCACCAGTAACCATCAAGATCAAAACTGACTTGACAAAATTATTTGATTTTTATCACCATTCAAATCAGAGTAGGATAATGAGAAGTAAGACTAAATCTTAAAACCTTTTCCCCACCCCTCCCTTCTTCCTGGGCTCAACTTCATTCCCAATTTTTCTTCTCTCAGTTCTTCCCTCACAGTGGTGCAGAGGAATAGAAAATGGGGGCTGCAGTCAGTTCATCCCACAATGTCTCTGCTGCTCCTTACTTGCCATGGGGAGGACTCCTCACACTCTTCCCCTGCTCTAGCATGTGGCCCTTCCCATGGGAGGCAGTCCTCTGTGAACTTTTCCAACATGAGTTCTTCCCATGGGCTCCAGTTTTTCCTGAACTGCTCCAGTGCTGGTCTCTTCCATGCCTGGAGCAACTTCTTGCCTTCCTTCCCCTCCTTTCTTACCAGCTTAGGTGTCTGCAGGGCTGTTTCTCTCGTGTTCTCACTCCTCTCTTCCCTGGCAGTATTTGCCCTGGTAAAACAATTTTTTTACCCTTAAACACGTTATCCTAGAGGTGCCAGCATCATCACTGCTGGGCTCACCCTTGGCCAGCAGTGGGCCCACCCTGGAGCCAACTGAAATTGGCTCTGTTGGACGTGGGGGAAGTTTCTGGCAGCTTCTCACAGAAGACACTATTGTAGCCCCTCCACCAAAACCTTGCCAACCAAACACAACACATGCACATATTTATCTTGAGAGCTAAATACAGTTGTTGGGTATTTTTAATGACCTGGACAAATTCTAGTAAAATAAAGCTTGAAACCAAGTTTTAATGGAAGAAATCTGAATGACTAAAATAAAATACAATTTTTTTTCTTCCCACCGAATCTGCTCCTTTTCTGTAGCTTATATATTCAGAATGAAATAAAATTGTGGTATACTTGAATGTCAGCTAATGAATTTTTAACAGGGAACTAAGCTTTTTAAAACTAAAGAATGTGAAGAATGTGAGCTGGTAGAGTACATTTAATCATAGATCAGCTCAATTATCTTCCATAGTCAGTCTTGCTTGATTAAGGTTTTTAGGATGTGATTGTTTAGGTGGCATATGGTGGTCTTCTATGTAGGGTTTCATGTCTCTGTGCACAAACATAATGTTGACAGGTTACTTATACATTTCACCTCCTATTCACAACAATTAGAACTTCATGCTTTCTTGTCATACTAATGTCTCCTAGCCTAGACGAGACATTAGTATGACAAAAACAAGACTGATTAAGATCCATCTTGGGTGAATTGGAAATGTTTTTTACTTTCAATATCAGTGGTAAATCAAAGCAAGCAGGGATTATTCCACACAAACATTGTCTCAAGTGGTTTTTTCTATGCTTAAAACTGCATTAGTAGCTACAGCACAAAAGGCACCCCTGGGCCCCTTAGTCCTGTCTAAGGACTAAGAGAGACACCCAGGATATTCAATGCATCCAGAGTTTTCTGATATCAAAATGACTGGGCATGGGTCAAAGATATTTTGTCTAAAATGTGAATGTACTTTAGGTCAGGATTTTGGTTTCAGGTAAGCAGATAAAGTGAGCAAGCATTTCAAGTCCATAAAGAGTATCTGAATGCAGTTCTTATGTGCTTCTTTCCATTGCTAGCTTCCTCTTTCTTCAACAAAATCCACCAAAAGAAGTGGCTCTATGCAGGGTTTTCTAGTTTTAGTACTGTCTCTTGAAACAGTAAACACTAAAGCTTTTGCACAACGTCATTGCTAATATGAAACACTTCCCAGAATTTTTTGTCACAGGAATTCTACTAGCAATGAGTTGCATGGATACTCTTTAACAGTTAATTTTAACCCCAGCCTTGCAGCTGAAGTACCTGGGGAGATGTAAGTGCAGCAGTGTCACTTATTTAGGTAATTTGGTTCTTCATTCAAAATTTGAAGACTTTGTTTCTAGATTAACACTTGGATCCCGTGGCTTAATTAATTTATCTAAGATAGGTCAGTGAACAACATATTTGCCTGAGGTGACAAAACCATGGTTTAGTACATCTAAATTTTCATGTAAATAGAACAAGCTTAGCATCTGAGCCAGTCAACAACTGAGCATTATTTATTTTCCTGGCTATTATAAGGACATGCTGATATGAATAGTGGTTTTAAGACCTAAAGTTGCCTAGTTCAACTATTTAACAGTAAAAAAATTTCATTGGATTTTGATGTGAATTTTCTAGCTAAATCCTTCAGGTGTTTCTGCCTTCTTCATTAATGTTGCCAGAAATGAATCTCTATTTGCTGTGATATTTTGGTAATTTAGTGACTAAACTGATTTAATCTTTTCCCTCCAAGGCAATACATTTACTACAACTTTATTTTTTTACCTTCTCCTCATTCTTCAGTATTATCTTCATTCATGTAAATGAACAAGATTAGGAAATCAGCACATGGAGAACTGAAAGGCAGCTGTTTATGTTACCTTCTATCCACATGGGTCTGCATGGAGTATCTGCTTCTTGTGGTGCTGAAGATTGCTCCAAGGACACAGTTACAGCTGTTTGATCCCACTAGAGGTACAAAGACCCCACAGCAAGAAGACCCGATGGTTCATCAGACATGGGCAATATTTTAGAGGGTTCAAGAGGATATGAAGGAGTTTTGTGTCTGAAACCATATCAGAGAGTAATTGTCCCAAGGTTAGTAAAAAATCCATTCACTTTCAGAAACGTGTTGGGAGTTTCTTCTCCATTACTCTCAAAAAAGGAGAGTTCATCCCTTGTTTATTTTTCTAGCTGCTCTAATCCCAGCAGCAGTGGTTTTTAGTTTGCACAAGCTCATGTGTGCAGCTGTGTATTGATGGTGTTCTCCTGATCTGTATGCTGTAAGATATGTTTATGACAACAATGCTTTTTCTTAAACAAATATGTCATTATTCCTGAAATATTCAGATGTTCTCTGGCTATATTTCATCTGTTTGTGAAGTTATTTTTGAACTGAATTAATTCTATTTTATGTTTAGAAGTATTAATTTAAAACTTCTGTTAACAGAATGATTATTTTTAGGGTGCAATTCTAATATACTCCCTTTATTGTCCTATAATGTTTTTCCCAAAGTTGTTATCAGCCAAAGGAACATATTGGTACAGCTACAAGGCAGCCTATGCATAATTCAAAACCAAAAAAGTTCAAGTGAGCAAACCAGTGTGAGTTCATGAAATAGTGATGTTATTTTACTTACTATATTAATGGTTGTTCTCTTGACTATCATTCTATTTGTTGGTCTGAAAACAGATAGCTATCCCAGTGAAAGGTCTCTCCAAGTGCCCTGTTTGCTCCAGCCCTATCCCACCAAATGAGGCTGTTTGCTCCCTCAGAGATGACTCCTTCTGAAGGACCATCTCTATCCACCATCTCCATGTGGCTGCAATTGACAGAAGTGCCATAAAAATTGTAATCTTATTTTAGTGGATACAGTGAGTCAACACTGAACATTTTAGTTATTAGTTGAACGCAATGCATGTGAAGAAAATCCTTTTACATACCTTCATGGATTATGCTGCATCTTAAAATGTGTGGAGTGTTGCCATGGACATTTGTGCTCCAGTGAAATGCTTACCGATTAAAGAGAAAGTTTAAGATTTCTTTTTTATTTTTTTTATTACAAGGTTTAAAACACGTTAAAAATACTTCTTTTAAGTATTTTACCAACGCTTTAGAGATTTTCTGCATGCAAAAACAGTGAATAAATCTATAGCACCCTTCTGTTTCTGCAGTGTTCAGTTATCAGTGAAGTCAAAATGCAGGAGAAATTTGTGGAGCAAATGAAAATATCACGAAGGCATACCCACACAATTTCTCACTTACCTAATGCAGGAAATGAGATTAATAAAGACATGATCAGTTCTAGCTTGGACACTGTAGTGCAGACACAGTTTTATCAGCAGTCTAAGCTGATACTCAATATCTGCAAAACTGAATATTCTGTTCAGCTGGTAGATAGGGAGTAGATAAATCAAGCTAAAGTCAGATACAGAGTCAGGGCAATAAACTCTTGAACTACTGCAGTAAGGTCTCATCTGCCACAATGACATTTCTGTCACTATGTATTACTCTTATTCAAGCTAGAAAGAATGATTCTCCTTTGGGTGCACCTATCCACACCACCAGCAGTAATTTCTTGGTAGTGTTTCCACTTGTACCAGTTGCATACTGGGACTAAAATTTAACTTTTAAAGGCATCAGTAGAAAAAAAAAAAAAGCTTCCTACCAAGTCACTAGGTATTTTTTTAATAATTTATTCTGAGGAGAAGTTGATTGAGTCACAGCAGTCTCTGAGTGAATTTAATACACTATCTCCCTTGCTATCTTAAAAAAGAGGTTTTTGGGTTAAGCAATTTACAGTTCGCTAGGCAGAAATGGAAAGGAAAGCAAAAATTGAGAGAAAAGTCCATGTTAGGAAAAGTACCCTTCTCCTATGTTTGTTTTTCCTTTAGAAATGTCAGTGTTAACTTGAAACTCAAGTACCTTCTGGAAGCTTTTATATCAAAGTTTTCTTGTTTCCAGGTTTCTTCACAGTATAATGTGAGTTTAAGAAAACTACTTCCCAGCATCTGTTGATGTTGTGTCTTATTCGTGTCTGAAACACATACTGGAGGGGAGCTTTTAGGTTATGCTCAAGGAGTATGCATCTTTAGAGATGATGAGGACCCAAAGGTTATGTCATAACTACATTAAAGCATTCTAGAAAAAAGTCACATCTTCAGCAGTGCTATTGAAGACACAAGAAAGTGAGTCAGGGAACAAATACTCCTTCCCATTTTCAGTTTTCAGATATGTATTTCGGAACTTACAGCAACAGATATATTGAAAAATTTCTACCAGGGACAATGCTTTGTTGGCTTGCACAAGCATATAAATGTTTTTCGCTGAACCACGGACAACTAATCCTTCAGGTGTTTTGATATTATCACCTCTGAGCCCCAAATCTTTACTTTGTGATAACCAAAGGATACTTTTAATGATCATCACTAGTTTTGATCACTGATTTATTGTGAAATTAATGTACTGATAGACCCACCATTGGCCTCTATTCTCTATTTTGAAGAGCTGGATCTCTTGATGTTACTAAAAGTAAGGTAATTATACTGAAGCATATGAAGGATATGATGCTTTCAGCTGCCTCCTTACTTCTGTGTCTCTATATCCACCCCTGGGGCTGAACTTGACCCTATAAATGAGACAAAGAGTGCTTACAGTGTGCCTCTGCAATCTGCCTACAGGGAACCTGGAACATGGGTACTGGGGACTTTGGCTGAACTCAGAGGACACTGCAGAGAACTTGGGATAATCCAGCCACACTCCAGGGCTGCCCTGGATGAGCACCATCAGTGTATCCCTGGAGTGCAGAAGGGTCTGTCTAGGTGTAAGTCCTGCTGCTAGGCTTGTCTCCAGGCTGGATCTGAGCCTGGCTTTGCTCTGGACCTGTCTATAACCCCAGTGCTAGTCAGTGCAGGGCTGTGCAGGTGCCTACTGGGAACGCATGCTCAGCCCTTCTGCTGCTGGACTTGGAGGCCTGGGGCTGTGTCTGCCACACCCATGTACTGCTCCTGCCATAGCTCCTTTGGGACTCACCAGAATCCCCCATTCTCCCAGTGCCACTGTGATGTCAGCTTGTCTGCACAGGGTGGTCCAGAGATCTGGTCTTCCCCTTATCCTTGCCATGCACGAATTAGTTCATCCTCATCCAATCCAGAGCAAACCAGTGAATGGGGGAAGAAAGGTAAGTGCAAAATGTAATTTACTTAAGTCTCTAGACAGAGGTGTAGACAAGAATTTCCATTATCCAACTAATTGCTGCATGGAAAGACCTCTTACACAGTAAGAAACCCTTGTAACAAATCTCAGCACACGTTCCATGTTCCAGAGCTACACTGAGCAGCAGAGAGAACCTCTCACTGTTCTGCCTTCTTTCCTGTTGGCTGCAAAATAATGAGGCAGCAGGATCAGAGAGGATTAACCTGGGGACCTGAAGAGATCTGGTCTCCAGCTGTGACACTTGATGACTGGAAGTTTAAACAGGAGTTCGATTGTGCAAGTGACAGCAAAGAGTGTGACAGTGGAGGAGAGGAAGCTGGAAGGTAAGGATGTAGAAGCAGGATTGGCAGCTCCTTTAGGGGCTATTCAGACCCATCTGTACCTGAGATTCCCACTGCAGCTATCTGGGGAACTGGCTGAGGGACCAGGGCTTCCTCATGAATGCAAATCAGGACAATAGGTATCTCCTCCTGCTTGTGGGTCCCCACAGGACAAGCATGAAGACCAAATTCTTGATACCTGCAGGCCACGTCTTCTCCTGCAGTTAGGAAAGACATGTAGGCTGTCTTTTTCTGCCTGATACTGTCAGCAGAAGGCTCAGAGAGACAGCTGAGGGCTGACTTGCTGCAGCTGAATGTTCACTTCAGAGTTTAAAATAAAAGTTGCGGTGGATCCCCCTGACACATACTCACCCCAGAAAACCAAGCAGAAGTCTCTAGAAGCAGTCCTGATGATGCTCCCACCTGTAAGCAGTGAGGGTAGAAGCTCTTTGTTTCTAACTCATATTCTAAAGATCAGATGAACCCATTATGCTCCTTTTTTTCAGTTCCCTGCTGTGAAGCTACATGAAAAAGAAACAAAAAATACAATTTCTATTACTACTTTTTATGTAAACAGGTGTTGTACTTACTATAGGGATGTTATTTACCAGTCAGGCTAAAGACAAGATTGGTAATGGGAAGTCCTGAAGACTTCTACTTTTAGGGCTCCAGACTTCAGTGTGACAATTAGCACAATTAGGATTTACAAGCTGAAAATTAAAATTGTGATTTTTTTTT
>VYXF01001197.1:0-125914 GCA_013397295.1 Polioptila caerulea
ATATGTTTGACTTTTGCATAATCGAGGATGTCACAGAAATCTGTATTTTGAGTTTTGTTAAAATAGCTCTACCATTGATGGGACTGTCATGATGTGATTTGTTATTCTGCTGGCAGCAGAATCTCTTTATTCCTCCCTCTCTGTATACTTTAAGGGCTGTAGTAAGTGAAAACAGCAAATTATCTGTCTCTCATCATGCTGTTATGAACGGGCAGGTACTCATCTGCTCTGAGCTTGAAATTTGAACAGAATCCATGCTGTCTCTGCTGGGAGCAGCATCTGGAAAGTTGGAATCTGAGTGTTTGCTCCCAACTTCTTCTGCAGCCTAAATTCACCTTTTTCACAGGAATACTGAGATGCGGAAATTTCTAGACATTCTTTAGGAGTCATACATTCTTTAGGAGGTAGAATGGGAAGTGAAAAATATGCAGTGAGAGGTATATTTTATCTTATGCGAGTGGGATATAGTTTAAATGTGGAAAAAATAATAATGGCATAACCAGGCAAGCAGTGGGAAGGTTCCCAAGAATACCAGCAACATAACTCTTAGTGACAGATCATTCATACTGGAGAGAGAACACGTTTTTAAAGTCTTGAATAGATATTATTGGAAGGGAATTCATAGACAAACATGATAATTTGGAAAATGTTTTTCAAAGCTGAAGCTCTGTCACTGTTTCTGTGAAATACTCAGAGAAGAGCATTCCTTCTTGCTGCACTGGATCTAGATCAGCATTAGTTTCCTTTCTTTTTTGCAGCTACTGCCTGCTTCAAAATGCTGCTGAATGGCTTGCTCTCATGACTGTTTTTAAAGCTTCAGCTGGGGATTGGAGTGGTGGAGGAAATTAAATAGAGAAGTGATGGAAAAAAAGAAAGAAAAAGTTGTATACTAAACACTAAATTTAGTTGCGTCTTAATGAATGGTCCAAAGGTGAGCGGTACAGTTAATGAGTGGATGTAACACCAGCTGAGTCTCTGCCTTTGTTTTAATTAAATTTTACATGGTAACAGTAAAAAAAAGCAGTAAGAGAAAAGTGTTCTCTGGCAAATAATTCCCATGCTGTCAGATAGTCTTAATGTTCTTGGTATTCCCATACAAGTCTCATTTCACTTAATTACAGATTGCTCAACCTCCATAAGTACCAAATCAACTGTATTGGAAGAAATCTTCTGTCTGGATAGGATTGCTATTTCTTTTAGACTGTTCTAAGTGAATATTTTGTACAAGCTTTAATTAAAGCATTAGTCAATTTGAATTCAGTGATATAAAATGCTTCCAAGAAGGAGTAGGCTTATGCATAATTTCTGTGATAACTTCCAAGAATAATTTTGTATCCAGAAATTGTCATAAGCTTTTTAGTTCTGCTGTTTCATACTCCCCTTTTCTTGACTGTTAAATGATGGTGGCTGTAAAAGCACGACTGAAAACAAACACAGGTTTTTAAACCAGCTCCTAATGCCAATGTGTGGATTGGTTGCTGGATTTGCATATAACCCTTGTATTTCTCAGTGTGTCTGTATCAGGAACGTGACAGGGAACAGAACCTTTATCTTGTGAAGTAGCTTCTGTGCACAGATAGTAACTTTCAGCTTAGGTCTGTGATAGAATATGGGGACAGACTCTCCATTGTTTCAGCTTTTGGTCACTGTAGCTCCCTGCACAGTGAGCTAGCTGCTTAAAATTGGATGGTGTGGATCCATCTTTAAGCTGAAATCATTTGCTGATTCCTTGCAACTGTAAATTGCAATCCAATTCTCTTCCTTTTGCCGCCACCTTTTGTGTGGGTTTTGTCATGTTTCCAGTTCCGTGTTAACTTGGGCATCAGAAGTAGAAAAAATGGCATCCAACTAAAAAGAATTTAGCACTCTGACCAGCTCTCTGAGGAATGTGTGTCTCTGTCTCTGGTTCTCTACTTACTTACCTCTCTGGAGTAATGCTGGGGGAAAAAAAACGTCCCAACCTGCCCCTTTCAAGTGTCAACTGCAGTAGCAGTTTGGCTATAATGTGAAACAGCACCTGCAGTAATGCCTCAAACTTGACTCTTTTATCCAATTGTTATGAGGCAGATGTGTAATTTTTCTCCATAGCTGGAAGAATGACTATCATAGATCTTTGGTTTTATCTGGTTTCTTTTTGCCTTAATAATGAATGGCCACAAAGATACCTTTACATTTCTAAGTGGATCATTGGCTGAGTATTTTTAACATCTGCATGGTAACTTTTCATGAAGCCAAATTAGTGAAAATGTCAAGTCCTTCTCAGTGTTGTTTTGGTCCTTCTGTGCACGTCAAATTGCTTTGCCTTTTGAGCTTCACTGTTCCCTCTGTTGGTATGCTTGTCTGCTTCCTCTTCTCATCCCTGACCTATAGAAGTCAACTAAAGAATGGCACTTCTAATTAAAACATGCACTGAAATTCTTACTCTACTGAGGCTGAGAGGGAAGCAATGCTTGACTGTTGATAGGTGTGTATTTGACATCTTTTTTCCTTCCTTTGGAAGCTTCATGAAAATAAGAGTTGCTCACTGCTTCTAAAATCTTTCTACAGAAACGGAAGAAAATCAGTTTAGGATTGCACACGCTCAAATGATTCTTGATGAAGAAAAGATTTTATGATAGAATAATTGTCATAGCCTCTTGCTTAAAAAAAAGACATATATTGCCTTACTGAAGATATTGAAGCAGTATGATATTCTATCAGAAAAGTTAGTGCCATAGATGGTGCTTGACAGAAATGTGCAAAACATCATAAGCTGGTCCCTTTGCAGTGCTGAAGATTGGATGTTATGTAGATTCTGTCATTTGCATTTTAATATTTGTGAATGATTATAATGTAAATGAAGCAGAACTGTGTCTATGTTTATCTTTTATCTGTGTTTGTTTACTTAGGATGCATTGGAAAAGAAGTAGATGGGAATTAAAACCCTGAATGGTGGTGTCTCAAAATTGTAATTACTTTCTGGTAGCACGTGATTTTCCATAGCTCTAAAGCTGCATGGAGGGATTGGTTTTCTGTGCTGTATATATGCAGAGGAGTAAAGGAGTGTCATTTTGGTAATTATTATTCTGAGAAAAACATCTGTGGCACAGTGCCTGTGAAAATGATGATTATCAACCATAAGCAGATATGACAATTCACTTCAGAAATTATTTTATTGATCTCTGGAACATTGCATTTACTTTCCAAAATAAACAAAATTCTTTGCTTCTGGTAAATGGTGAAAAACACTTCGGCTTCTTTGTGAACAGGAAAGGCAATCTCTTGGGACAATGAGTCATGAAAACATTAGTATAGTTCGAGCTTACTGTTCTGTAATTCCATTATTTTAATTGTTAGGATTTTTGATATCCAAATGGAAGCATTCATTATACTGCTTTTTTATCTTGGGGATAGATGGACTGCTAAAATAAAAACCTTAACCCAAATCTGTTTTAGCGAAGCATACTTTAGCTAGCTTTAGGTCATAAAACCCATATGAATGCAAGTTACAAATTAATCTTTTATTAGCTTCTTTATTATTCTTTTATTGGTTTCATTTTATTAGCAGGTGAAATATTGGTGCAATGGTAAAGCGTAGCCTCAGGAAAGAAAATGTGCAGTCATTTTGGGATGCTTCAGCCTGTGGATTTGTTGACTCATTATTGGCATTGTGCATTAGTAATTGGTGAAGAGCTCACATCTTCCTTTCATCAGACTTTTCGCTATCTTTTATTTACTTAGTTGAGAGCCAGAAGGCAGCAAGACCAAGAAAATTATACAGGATAATAATTAGAGGGACAGATCAGTCACACAAGCAGTGCTGGGGGAAGAGCAGGGGATTAGGCATAAAGGCCCATCAGTTACTGTCATTGCTTTGATTTCCTGTGAGTGTGAATTTAATGGCTGTTGTAGTATGATTTATAATTAAAGTGCTTTTAGCAGTGGAAAACTTCACATAGGTTTTCACATTTTAACAGAAATGAAAAATTCTGATTTTTGCACAGCTGTGTGTCAATGCAGAAGGGATGCTTGTCATTCCCAGTGTTTATTCTCAAGAAATTCTGCAAAAGAAGAGTCAAGTATTTGGCTGAGACTTAGGTGTTGACAATGTGCTGTAAAATTCAGAAGTGCCTGAGGGGCTGAGTGTGCAGTTCCTGGAGAGTCTTCCTCTGGCAGTGACAGGAAGAAGCTGTCAGAAGGAATTGGATGCTTCCCGCATTTTCTTGGATGCAGCAGGCACAGTGCTCTGCTGCTGTTCTCTGTGGCAGTGCAGGAGTGGAGTCCAGCTCGAAAAGGTTTTGAGTGGATGTGAAAACTGCCTCCTGCAGACATTCACATGCATACTGGCTATGGCTGATTTTGCAAGTTCTGAGTTGCAAATTTTTATGTTTGTCATGGGGCCTTGCCTAGAGATAGTTTCATGGGTAGCCAGAGGTGCTGAGCTCATTTAAAGTTTGTATGTTGCAGATGCCCTCTAAAGAATAATACCAAATTTAGGTGCTGGACTATTGGTGTTGTGGGCTGGTGGGAATTTTCTGGCACATTATTTGGAACTATTGGGTCACTATAGATGGATGAAGGGTATAAATGGACAAGAAAAACAAAGAGGTGAGGAGAGCTTGCTTATAGACCTGTAGGAGCTGATCATGCACCAATGTATTTAGCTCTGATACTTGGCACAAAGTATGTATGTGCAAATTCCAAATTGCCAGTCTCCCTGACTGGATGGCCTACATGGGATTGGTGACTCTTCTCTTCTGCAAGGGGAAGCAGAGGGCTCAAGGAGAGGTGCTGGCAGAGGTGATCTCTCCCTGGAGATCACAAAGCTCCATGCCTTGCCCTACAGCAGAGTGGAGTGTCAGTGGAGTACCAGGCAGTGGATCATGGGCAGCCCTTGCCAGGCTGTGTACTTGTGTATGTAAAGATTTGGGTTTACCTACTGTCCCTATAGCAGGACAGCCTTCTGGAGCACCACCCATTGCTGAAACTCAGGATGGGCTGGAAACATGCTCTTTAAAATATTTTAAATTTACATAAAATAGCATTCTGTTATTTTTAGCCATCTTACTGTTTCTTTTGTGTGTAGCTTAGGGTCTGGAATTACATAGAAAAATCTGTAATGACACAGAGATGGGTATATGTTTGACTTTTGCATAATCAAGGACTTCACAACTCCATGCCCTAAATGACTGTTCACCAGAAGTTGCTGTGAGCTGCCACATACCTTGGCAAAACTTAGGAAAAGCCATCTTAAATGCCCTGTGGTCTCACTGTCCAAACTAGTGCATGGATTTTTCCATGTATGTTTTGTGTTAACTTTAGTTATGTGCAGATCTGTAGCTCTCCCTCAAGAAAATCAAGACATAGTAAAACTTTACCTCTCACAGAATATTGTTTTCTTTTAAGTGAAACTAATGGGAAAACTCACTGTTTAACCTCACTGCAGTTTGTCTGAATCTTAGGATCTGTTTAGCTATATGGTAGTAGCAGCTGTATTTTTATTATTGTGATAGTATGATACTAAAATGTTAGTGAATCTCAAAAGATTTCATTCTAAAACAAAAATAACTTTCATTAACCTAAAAGGGAAGCTGGTTTTTCAATTAAAAAAAATTAAAATTATCTTGTTCTTCCTTTACACCCTAAATTTAGTTTAGAAGTATTCTGATGCTAGTCAGTTTGAAAAACAAACATTAGTGAAGTATATTCTGCTTGTATATACTAGGAATACTCTTTTTCTGTGGAATATATGTTTGAAAAAGGAAATTCAGTTTCCCTCATCCTCTTCTTTCTACCAAATACCTTTTCCTCTGGTTCTTATTTGATTGTACTTATGTCTAAGCCATACTCTTTTAAATGGAAGATGAGTTATAAACCTGGCAACCTTCTGTACCCTCCTGACAAATTACACTTCATTCTGCTTTTTTGCCTTAGAGTCAAATCTAGTTTTAATGCAATTGTGATTTATCAGCCAGGGTGGATAATTTTTGAACAGATGATTATTATTGTAATCTTATTGGCCATGGTAGCAAAGAATCTATTCATTTCATAAACAGTCAGACTATCATTCTTGGAAGCATTTGTAAATAGTAAGTCTAGACCAAAGGAATAATTATTTCTATGAGATTAGTAGCTCTTTGCACACTGGCAATGCGATAACCCATTTTTTAAACCCTCAAAAAGTCTAAAGTCTAGTTTTGTGTGGTGGTGGCAGAGGGATCGTGTAACTTGTTTCACTCCTCCTCCTTGGCAGTGGCAAATAATCTGCCTTGTCCTTTACAGTCAGTGTGGTGGTAACATTAGATCTGACTTGAATTGCAATGCTAGTTGGAACCTGTTCACCTTGGTTTGAAGATTGCCACAGATCTGTGAAAAGTGACCTATAAGGTATTAGAAGAGAGGTGATAGCCAAGGAATACCTTTGTGTACTCACCAGCAGGCTCAGAAGTACCTCGTGTTGATAGCGACTGTCTTAGCAATGTTAGAGGTTGCCATTGTTATTTGTGCAAAATTTGAAGGAGAGGTGGAAAGGTGTTTTACTGATGGGGCTGTGTATTTTTTTCACTCTGAATTGGTTTGTGTTTCATGAGGTAAAAGTTAATCTGATTCAGTTTTAACCTTACAATGCAATCAACAGTTCAAATAGAAGGGAAAAACTTTTTTATATTGCACTTTTAGATATGGTGTCCCATGGTGATCTGGTGCCCATCTGAGCTTGATTGAGAGTTGGTGTCCTGTAGATCTCCAGGATAACTTGTGTTTGAGAGCAAACTGAGATAGCAATGCTGACAGATGGTTAGATAAAATTGTTCTATAAATACTGATTTTATAGGTTGTGTGTTAAAAGTATTCATACTGCAGATACCGTTGGAGATTTATTTCTGGCCTTTTTTGTATGTTGGGTTTATCTCAAGCTTACTCCAAATGTGTTGTTTTCTTTTAGCCATGTTCTGTTTCAAATGTTAATGTTTAATTGGTGTGTGGATTGGCCTAGCCAAAAGTGCATCTCCTCTGATGCTGAAAACAATATTGCACTGTTTCAGAAGTTCATCAAATGTGAAAACATTAACATTTTTTTCTTCCTTCCTGTTCACACCAGTTTGGTGAATTGTTGGTGAATGGTTTCATAAAAAATATTTGCTGTTGTTACTTTGTCTTCAAAATCTTTCCTAGGCTTTCCTAAAAAGTAGGATCGAAGGAACTAAGCAGCATATTATTATTATGTAAGAATTGGTGAAGATTTTTGCAAAGACCTATTTCAGGCAAGCCAAGCAACAAAGGCAATAGCTCTGATGTTTCCAAGAACATCTCTGCTGAGCCATGCATATGGTTCAGAGGAAATAAGTTAGTTACACCTCCAGATTTAGGTTTGTGAGAAAAGTAGAACAATACAAATGTATAGCCTGAATTGTAAATTTTTACTTGTGTAAGGGCTGCAAATATCACAATCCTATTGCTTGTTCTAGAGCATCTCATCCTCACGAAGTAGAAGCTCATCTCTGCTGCCTCCTGGGACAGTAAATTCTGCATCTCCAAGTGGCCAGAAACACACGAATCAAAGTGGGCCAACTGTTGTGACCATCACACATCACAAATCACCTGCAGCTGCTCGAAGAGCGAAGAGCCAGCGATCTGGTCAGCTCCATGAAGTCCGAGAGGTAAGAGAGAAGTATCTGCTGTTCTGCTGTAACTTGGCAGTGCTAATTTTGCTTTAGAATAAGCAATTAAGTCTGACAAAAAAACCAATTCTCTTTGTTTCTGACTTTATGACTGCTTTGTTTTGATTGCCTTGCTGAGCAAGAGGTGGGCTTGAGTTCTGGCTCAGCTTCAGGTCAGGTGTATACAGATTTTTTTATGCTGATGTTAAAACTGGTGTGTGCACATGCTTAAAAGTAAGGCAGATGGCAACAGCTCCCAGAATTTGCAGTGGTGTTGCAGTACTGGAGGAAAATCTCTTTGTAGCTGTGTGCAGCAATACCTTTCAGATTGGAAATTGGGCCCTGGAGCATTTAAATATAGCTGGAAAAAAACCTACTTGATTAAGTCTGATGAATGTGTGAATGAAGGCGTTGTGCCCCACGCTCAGCAGTTTCTTGCTCTGCTGCTGTAGTCTTAACTTTGTGTCAAGTTTATGTTGCTGGCCTTGCAAAGGAAAAATTATATATTTATCTGTATCAAATGCATGAAAACCAAGGAAGAAAGCTTGTTTCTTTTAAAGCCTGTTTGTACCCGTGTTTAAGAAGTTTAACTCATGCTGATTTAAGTCTGTCTTCAGACAACAAAAATAATACAGAGTTTTAAGCTTAAATAGCATGGCAGATTTTCACGGAACACACTTTCATCTTTCATCTCTTACTATTTTTTGTTTGTCTTTCATGTTAAGAATTTGAATAAATTCTTGGGATGTGCTCTCAGTGAAGGCTTAGATTTCACGTCTTGAGGAAGAATGCTTGTTTTTCTTCTAGTTAACATTAGAAAGGAAGAACTCACTGTCTGAATGTCACCCACATTTTCTTTACATTAGACAAAACACACATCTGGGTTTTTTTAATAAAAATATCCTGTCTTTGTCTACCAGTCATCTCCCCCAGGTTGTTTCTAGCGTGCTAAATGTATTTGCTCTCATAGGTGGAATTCAGAGTGCACCTTAAACCTATTAATAAAATCAACAGTGGGAGCTGTTGCAATTTTGTCAAATGGAGCTGAGTAAGGCTGAAAGCAATTTTAAAGAGAGTATTAGTGTATGTGCTGATTATAATAAATTGGGAAGGGAAAAAGCCATCAGTTGCAAAGAACTACAGCTGGAAGAAATAAATACTAACCGATAGTAAAACAATGAGTAAGAGGTCAGGTATCATCCCTGCAGAAAAGGCCAGTGAACTGCTGACTCACTTGTTTGTGGTGTATTGCAATGTGATGTCATCCCATAAAAGGTAACTATTACAGGACTTCAATCTGTAATGATGGAAGGTAATTATTTTGTTGTTTGATGTGAATGGTACCTCAGCTGCAGCACCAGTTCCTTTTAGAGGGCTGCAATAATAATGAAAAAAACCCCTCAGACACTGGAGATAGACTAATGGCTTGTCAGTGCTTTTCAGTGAGAGAAAATGGTACTAAGATGAATGTTTTATAAAATTTGCTTATGCATCAATGTGTGAAGTTTACTTTTCTATGTATTGGATATTTTGTGTGTTTGTGCTGCTTCCTAAAGAAGAACATAACAACGGAGAAATCTGACCTTCTGCCCTCTTTCCCAGTCTTGTGTAAAAAGTGTCTGCTTAACTGATGTTTCCATCTTGTGAAAGGATAAGTCTGCTTTTTTTTCAGATTAAGGAAGCAGATTTTATTTCAACAGCATGTTCTGTACTCTTCCTTCTCTCCCATTTTCCAGAGTGAATGCAATAGTCTTGGATATATGATACCTGTGTTTTCAGGGAATATCTTTGTTCCTTATATAAGTCAATTGGTGACTCTTAGATCCACCTCCCCTTGTTAAATTTATCAATAAAGAGGTACATCCAGAGCCTCTCACAAAAATGCCCCTAAATTTGTTCTAGTCCTGTTTTTTAATCTGAAACAATGAAAAATAGGAGCTAAAAGTACAGTAAGAGAGAAAGAGAGAGAGTTCATCCTTTCCTCAATGCCCAAATCTTTGCTTTTTATTTGAAATTTGTTTGATATGATCTGGATGAAGGGAAGAGACTGCAAAAGGATTATAGATCAATGTTGCTGTTCCTCTGAACAATGCCATTGAAGCTTTGACATGCAAATATGTTTTAAAAATTGTTCTATAAATAGGACTGCATTAGCTAATTTTGCACCATATAAATACAGTAGTTGAGTCAATGAGAAGCACTGATCTGCTGCTGGAAAATGAGAGGAAGCATGTGTGTTTTGTGTTTTAAATTTCACAACAATGTTATGGTAGGGTATTGCTACCATGTTTTGTATGAGATCTTTGAAAAACTGTAATGCTGCAAAAAGGGGCATCTTTCACTTGGCACATGTGGTGTTTGCTGGCTTGGACCATGTTCCTGAGAAAGTGTTGAACTTGAAATTGCTACTCAATTCTGAACTTTCTTGATATGGCCATGTTATTTGGGAAAAAGTGGGATCTATCTCCATGTTGCAAATAGGGCAGAATGTACTCCTTTATTTTATATAATGCAAGATGTTTGGTAATACTTGATTGTTCTTTTCCCCCTCTTTTCACTTCATAACAAGAATAAACAGCGCATTAAGAACAAACAACATTTCTCTCTGTGGTTTGTTTTGGTTGATTTAGTTTTATTTTTAACAGGCTAGGGAATTTTAGCATGAAACTAATTGTAGCAAAGAGGTCTATTTAGCCACAAACTGACATGCAAAATCATATGAATGTAGTAAATACAACTTTCTAGGTCTGCAAAATTACACTTGTAATGTGTTTCTGTTGTGACGTTGGAATTTCACCTTTTTTCCAAATTTTGGTGGGTTAAAATTGAGCATAACTATGGAGCGTTTGACTGCTATAAAAAATTTATGTTTTAATACTTGTCCTACTTTTATATAGTGTTGAATTGAAAAGGAGCTCAGGAGCATTACTTTTCATCATAATGTAATTTTTTATGCTGTTTAATATTGTTCTCTTAAATCAGATTTTTGCTTATATTAACTTGGTGTTAATAGTGCAGTCCACACTGATTTATGCAATGTTACATCAAAACTAAAATTAACCATACATTAATATGTGAGAAATTTTCTGCCTCGTGTTGCACTTTATGCAGAGTTATTAGAGATCCTACCTCTTTATTTGGACCATAAATTAGCATTAAAGCAGTACTTTGAACTAATTTTTTAGTAAGTGATTTTATGGCAACCTAAGTCTCTGTGGTCTTGAAATCTAATTCTGTTTTTAAAATTGTGCATATTATTAACCTGTTAGAAATTTATGAGAAGGGTTATGCTTTCAGATTTCTTTACTGTAGGTGGTTAAAATCAACTGGAAGGTTAAGCCAAGTGGCCACATCACACTTCAAACTAAATTTTAGCTGTCACTGAACTAAATAATAGTGACAGAATGGTCAGAGTGGTGTTTATTTTGGCTTATAGTGTCTGACTTGTACAACCTCTGCCAGAGTTACCATTGTTGCTAAAGAATCAAGTGTATGAAGATTTTGTAGTAATTTATATTAATTATTTACAGACATAGAGAAACTAAACTAAAAAGTCCAGAGGAGTATTTCTTCCCACAATTTATAAAGCCAACAATGTATTTTCTGGTCACTTTGAAATGTGTTTGTTACAACTTTTGATACCCTGACTAGTCATCAGCATGGGTTTCTGAACATTTGGTACAGGGAGATCCAGATTGCATGAGGCCTCTACCAGTGTAACATCTCTTTTATGGGCTAGTGAGCAGTCCTAGAACTTGGAAAGGACTACTTTTTGGTAAGATGACAATCCTACTGCTTCTTGCATGTCCCTTTACATGTATAAACAGTTACTATTTGATTCCTGCAGGAATTAGACAGCTAAGTGATAGTTCTTTGCTTCCTTCCTTACAATATGAGGAAATCTAGCACTTGCCCCAAGGGCTTCATGGAGTGAGGTTTAACAGCAATTTTGTGAGGCTACAATTGTCCAGTTTTATGTGGTTATTGGGAGAAAGAGATGATTCTGAAACACTTTTGAGGATTTTTCAAATGAGAAGTGAATACCTTCAGGTCACTGTAATATTTGGATAGCAAAGTTAGTAACTGTGACTCGCTACTGTTAGCAAATTAGGATGCTGTTGTCTGTGGGGAAGTGTTGGTTGTGCCACAGAATTACAGCACTGCACAGGCAGTGTTGTGGGTGACAAAGGAGATGTGGTACTTTAACCACTTGGGGAAACATTCAGATTTGCAGGATTTTCACNCGTTGTGGGTGACAAAGGAGATTGGGGAAGCATTCAGATTTGCAGGATTTTCACATCTATGAACTGTATGTGGAGACATACAGTAAGCTGTGTGTTGATGTTAAAGCTTTGTAGTAAATGTTTACGCTGGTAGTGGGGGGAAATCTCAATGGTTTTTGACCTGTGCCAAATTTTACTTGGCAGCTTCGAAAAAGTCAAGTTTTGCTTTTTATTTCAATATTTTTTGTCCTCCTTTTTTTTCTCTGACAGTATGTACATGGAAAGGTCAATGGATAAGGTCTAATGTGAGTCCTAGCAAAAAGAATGCTGTAGCTCTAGATATTTGGCATAGTGTTGAGGTTCTGTGGAGTTGTGCAATAAGGGGGCGTGAAAAAAAATGGATTCAGCTCCTTGAACATAACATCATGCTTTTAGGCAGTGTGAAGTATGCACAAAGACATTTAAAAATCTTGGTAACAATTTAGGTGTTTTTGAAAGTATGTGTATAATTTTGTGTAAAATTATTTTGTGTAAGCAGGGAGAAATGCTGCATATTAGATCATTGGCAGTTCTCAGCTTGATGTTGGAGTGCAGGAAGATGAGAGCTAGCTTTGGAACAAAAATGACCTTTAGGTCTTCATGAGTAATAAATCAAATATTTGCTTTTAGGAGATGAAAATGATCTCCTATTCACCTAAGGTTTGGAGTAGGATGGGCTGCTAAACTGTGCTAACTTCAGGCTTTCTGGTCTAGTAATGCAGGTGCTTTATTGGGGGAGAGCTGATAACCATGGACTGCAGCTACAATGGCACTGCTCAGGTCTGTGTTGCTGTGCCTTTGCTAGTCAGCTATAAAACTGGTTACCTAAAGTCATGTCCATTCTTCTTTCTAGATATGTTTTAGTATAAAAAGGTACTTTGTGATGTTTTCTTAGTGACAGTTTGTGGTTGATTCTTTTAACTTGAGACTTCCTTCATTTCAAAACTAGGGTAGTAAACACACTCTAGACAGATTTCTCTGTTGGACTGACTAGGGCATTTCATCTCTTATAGATACTGCAGAAAGTGTTTATACTCTTTCAGTTTTGAAGTCCAAATGTCCTGTGTTCTGTTCATTTGAGGAAATAATGTGATGATACAGTGAGTGGCAATTTTGGAAAAGGAAGGGAGAGAACACAGGAGTAGCCTCTGTTAGTTACAGCTCTCCAGTTTTTCCTGGACTTGTATTTAAAATATCTTCCTGCAACCCCCCACCGTACATAAGAAATTAGTAAAGGCTCATCCTATTGATGAACCTATGTATAATATATACAAGATAAGGAGTCTTTAACTATAGGTGAATGCTAATCAGAAAATGAGATATGTTGCTGAAGAGGTTACATCCTCGTAACACTGCATCTATACTTTATATGGATTGTATGTATTACACTTCCATTGTCTGCAAATTCACTGTCAGAAAATTTCACTTTAATTATCTGGGTGAGAAGAATGAAAGAATCTCTCCACTGTAAAACAGGTAATGTAAAAGTGCTTGGAAAAAATCAAACCAAGACCATCTGTTTCTCAGAAAGGAGTGGATACTTCTTGGCTTGAAGAAAAGTGAAGCAGAAGAAAGGATAGCAGCAAATCTTTGTGTCAGTTTTGTGTCCTTTGAATGAGACTTTAAGCCTTCATTCAATAGTTGATATTTATTTGGTGCAGAACATGGTAGTGTAAATTACACTACAGTTACTACTATTTAACTGTGCTTAGACACACTTTTGGAATTGAGAAGTGTTGTAATATGAATTTGTGTTACAGGTACATTCAACAGCTCAGTTGCAGCTGATCTCGTTCATCCCAAAAGGATTTCTTCCTTCTGGGTTTTAACAGAAGCCATCATGATTTGTTTAGAGGCATTAAATCTGTAACAGTATAAACCAGTTTCAAACCTAACATGAGGTCTAGAAGGGGCAGCTGCAGGTGTTACCTCTGCACTTTCTTCTGAGTTGGTGTTGGCTCTGTTTTTGGAAATCTGTGATCCTTGAACCGTGTAAGCACACTGAAATGTTCTTCTGACTCTACTGCAATGTTTATGTGATTGCCTGCCCTTCATCTCCTTAGAGAGAAAAACAGAATTGAGAGCATGTAGAACAGATGCAGTTACTTGGTGCCTTCTGTGGCAGTTTCTTTGGAAGCTGTTTGTCTTGTCTGTAGATGTCTCTTCTCCTGTATCTGCTTATTCTATCTCAAGTTAGTCCTGCTAAGAAACATGTCTCCTAGGGGAGTAAATGGGATGCTTAAATCTCTGACAGTGTCAGTCTAGTACCTCCCAGAGTAGTAAATGTACATATGCTTCTAAAAATTATTCAGTAAGTATCATTAACTGTCTCACTTTGGAGATGAGGAGATGGAAATTATTCTAATACTATAAACCAATTGTTATCATTCCATAAACATGAGCTGAATACTTTTCTGGTCTCTGAACCCTGACCTTGGGTTTGCAATATGTTTGAGGTCATTAAGAGTGCGTATAAGTAGTATCTTCCTAAACTACACTTTGTTCTGTGCATTTGATTTGGTATTCCTGTGAAGGTTGAGTCATCCTGGGTTCCAGATACCCAGGCAGGGAGAATTAAGGTTGCTATGGGAATCGTAGAGCAAATGTTCTACTAAAATTACACTGTTTGTCCATACGGGTTATGTCAAGAATGAACCTGGCTCATTATTTCTGATATTTCCTTCTACCTGCCCCCCCTTCAAATGTGAAAAATAGGAGTTACACAAACATAGCTTCTTTTCATGATTTTTTTTTTCAGCCTGTAGTTTAACAGTAATTGAACATGTGCAAAGATGATAATTTCCCATCATTTAATACATGGCAATTTATAAATTAGGGACGATACAGTACATATGATAACTACATTCAGAGTTTGCTGCAGCATTCATTTTCTTAAGCAATTGCAGAGAAGCCAAGATTGTTCTTTACAGTTATTAAAACATTTAATTACATTTCAAGTAAATGGTAGATTCCCAAGGGATGCTGAGAGAAGTTACATTTGGAGGAAATTCAGTCTCCAGTTTCTGTGTGCCTTCAAAACTGCTACTTAATTCTGCTTTACATACAAAATTCATCTGTTTTGTTTTATGTGCACATACAATGCAGCATAGCATATCATACACGTACCTGCATTTTTTGAAAACTACAGGGTTGTTTTCTTTCCCAATTACAGCACAAATACTGCAGTAATTTAAAATGAGAGTTCTCAGTTTGAAAATGAAGCTTTAAAGAAAACATACTTCAGTAAATCTTTTCTTGGATGAGGGTGTCGCATCTCGTGGTCTTGTTTCCAGTACGGGTTTCTGGGTGGCTGGCTCGTTCAGCAGTGATTTACACAGCAACCCCTGAACAAGGGTGACAAGGGGCACCTTTTGCAGGTCTGTAATGCAAATTACTGCTTCCAGGATACATGGGCCATTTTGTTAACCCACACTTATATGCTATTTTTATTAGATTAAGTAGAAGGTATTTTTTAATGTTCTCAGTGGTAATATATGACAATGTAACATGAGGTGGCTAGCAAAGTTTCAAATACTAAGTACAGAAAGTGCTTACATAAATGCCCTCAAGAAAAAAGTAACCATAGAAATGGCTCATATATTTTAAACATAGCATTAAGCTTTCATTATGATACACTTTTATTGAGGGCTTGCTATAATCTTCAGCTCCTTGTGTACCACCTAAGTACTGAATGCTACTCTAAGAAACACAGGAAACATTTTGAGTTTACAACAAACGTGAATAGTAAGCACTGTAGCTCTTAGTTATTTAACAAAGACCTGATCTCTGACAGCTTTTGCTGCATGTGCTTACTGTAATGCTTGTCTTGCAGATGTTGAATGCTTTGCAACTGTGCTACAGAGGTGCTTTTCAGCAGCTCCTTACCTGCTTCTTGGTTGCAATTTTGATTTCTGGCAATATGCTTTTAAAAAACGGCTAATAAGACGGTGGCTAACAACATCTCATCCAACAAGCAAACCTGAACTACATCTGCCCAAATCTGACATATGCTTTGAAGTAGCATTTTATTGTAGGTACCAGATGTATACCTGTCATTGATGAATTAGTTTTAATTTTTATTATGGTTCATGGATTTGTCTCTTCCCTGTGCCACTTTCTAGGAAGCATACTCATACATTCTTACACATACTTAGCATATTTTTCTGGTGGTATCTCCTGTATTCTGGGAGTACAGTTTTTCTTCAAGAACCCCAGTTATCCAATTGCAGTTTTATTGATAGGTCTATGCTGCCAGAAACAAAACAGGTGGATTTGTGAAAAGTTGCTATGTAAAGGTGCTTCAGCCGTATTCCAGTGCGTTACTAAACGGCTACTCAAAGTTATGGTAGTGTATGTTGAATCACTTCAGTGCAGTAAAGTTAATGATGCCAACTTAAACCAGCTGACAGTCAGCTTTTGTACATGGGGAGAAGTCAAAGGGATGGATTTAGAATGCTTTGTCACAAGCTGTAGAGGTGCACTTTATGGAAGACTCAGGAATGGTAAGATAGCCTTGGTACCGACAGCTCGCTGGCCTCTCACAAAACATGAGGTGAATTGGCTGCAAGGTGGGGAAGTAATGTCTATGCACATCTGGGAGTTTTTTAAATGACAGAAACAAAATTCAGTTTTATGCTTGGACACACAAGTTAGGTGGCTAATTGGGAGGAGGGGTGGAAGGATCTATAAGCAAAAAGGGAAGTAGCACTGGGATTTTCCATCAGAAGTTTGCATAGCGTATGGGATATTGGACTTCTCTGAGTGGCAGTATGTATGTCTGCATATTCCCAGGTGGAAAGGAATAATAATAATAATAACAATAATAAAATTTTTAAAAGATTCAGAGTTACTTTTTCCAGCTCCAGATGTTCTGATAGAAACTTCTGCATCCTTGAAGCTACTCCTGTTTAAATGTGTAATTTATGTTCAACATGGCCTTTTCTCTTCTGAAGACTAATTTCGCTCAAAGTCCAAACCCCACCTTTTATCAGTTGTGTCCAATGTTGCAGTAAACTGGTAGAATTTCCCTGTGATTGCTGATGTTGACCTAATGGCTAGCAGCAACATTTTAGGAGCTCTTTGGAATGCTTGAAATTTGCAAATGAGCCTGAATTCCTGATAATCAAAATATGCTTTCCAGATCAGGGCTATAGCTGTTAACTTCAGCAAAATGATCCTTCTGAAGTGTAAGAAAAACTGCTACTCAGAAGAGCCCACAGAATAACATCTGCTTATGAGTAACGTTTAATGACTAAAAATAATGACTTTGCGAGGTAATTTTTATAGTGAAATTGCATAAGAATGAATTCCCACAAAGTTCTTTTTATAAACTGCTCTCAATGCTGTATTCTGTGGTTTAAAATAGAACAGTGTGCTTCCTGCTTGGCTAGATGGCAGCCAGCTGCCATCCAAGATTTACTTGAATTTGTGGTCTACTTCCTTTTACTTTTCTAAGTTTTTGGTACTGGATCACTGAAAGCAGCTTGAGGTGGGGGAAATAACCTTGGGAGCTGCTTTTTCTCTTCTCTGCGGTTTTTCCTTGAGATCCTGAATCTCTGCTTCCATTGAGTTGTGCTTGACAGCAAATGCAAAGTCTCAATAGATGGCTATTCATAGGATATGGTTAATAGAAAATACTTAAGAAAAGGGATCACAGCGAGAGAACCCAGCACTTACTAGTTCTTTTTGTACAAAATACGAGTTGTGTTGTACTCCAGATACATGGAGTATTCACAGGGAGCTCTAACACAACAAAAAAGAGGAAAGCTGTCATGTCTCCTACAACAAGCCCTGATTGCCCGACACCTCCCTCCAGTGGCAAAGTGACCAGAGCTAGATTGATACCAATCATTGTGCAGAAAAATAGCTTACTCTGATTTTTGGGAAAATGCAGTGCTCACTGATAACAATTTGAATCACATACTTTCACTTGTATATTACTTATGGCAACCAACTCTTTCTAAAAAGATTTCACATCTCACCTAAAGCCTTGTGGAGTGGCTCCATGAAACACTCTTACACAGCTGACACTATCAGAGGAATTTTATTTTTCTCTAGTGTTTTAGTGCTTTGGTTTGTTTGTAAATCTTCTTTTTCCACAGGGAAAACAACATGAAGTTGATGTTGAGGTATTCTCAGGATAATTAAAAGATTTTGAGAGAATGACAGGAAAAGCTTCCCTCCCCTCCCAGTTTTCCCCCCTCCTGTGAATATGAAGCCACTCATGGAAAGCTGAATATATATCAGAGTGTTGATTAAGACTAAAAACATCCTCTAGTTTAGAAAATCCACGATTGTCTGTCTACTTAAGTATTCTCTGGCAAAATCTGAATTTTTTGTCCTAGTCTGTCTGCATGGACACAAGGTCTTTTCCTAACCCCTGCTGCCAATTGCCTTTCTATCATCCAGTAGCTCATTTCTCAGTTGAGGGGGACAGGTTGAATACAGAAAACATACATTTAACCTTGTTTCTGGGATTGTCATGTGTGGTAAGGAGGTAGCAAAGGGAAGCATTCAATTTGTTTTGGCCTGACGTAGGTGGGCTGTTTTGCTGAGACTCCTGGAACCTCTCTCCAGGATCCTGCCAGAGCTGCTTGGATCCTCTTTACTAACCATTTTTATTGCAAGGGCTATGAAGTTCTCTCTGGTGTCTCTCTGCTTCCCAAATGTAAGAAGTGGACTTCTTTAGAAACTCAGAACATTCAGATTATCCTTGAGAGTGTTTTGCATCCAAATAAAATGTCTTCATGAAGTCCCAGAGAACACTGACAGTTACAGATGTCATATACTTTCTGGTGTTTGGAGATAGATCTATTAAATATATCCTGTCTTTCATTCTTCTGAACAGAATGATGCTTTTGTTAAACATGGTAATTAAGTTAGGTCAGCTCCCTTTCTTGCTGAGCTTCTGCCTATTTTAAAGAGAGGAAACTCTCATGTACCTGAGCTGCAACCAATTGAGAATTTCTTGGAGGGGTAGATTAATTTTCCTCTTCTGCCACTGCATGGAACGTTTAAGGCTTCCAGACCATTCAGCAAAAAAGACCTGTGTCCCCCTTTACCTCTCTCCCACAAATCTGGTAATTTATGGACTAAAACAGCAGTATTCAGACCTACAAAATATGAAGTCTTACTATTGTAGCTGTGCGACTCATAACCAGGGAGCTTGCAGGTGTGATTGATAAGCTACTGGATAGTTGGCCAGTGAGAAGACATCTGTAGTTCATCAAATGATTAATGAATGTTGTCTGTGCAAAATAGTATTATATTCTGTTGTAAGGATATGCAGTAAATGTCCAAGCTGCAGAATTTGAGGATACAAAATAGGAAGGTATTAAAAAAAAAAGGAGCATAGCTTCATGTTTAGTGTATGAAAAAATTAGCTAGCCAATTCAAAATTTTTGTGACAGAAGTAGGTAAATAAGAGCTGCTCTCTGGAGAGTAAATCCTGTGCTGAGGTCTGTGGAGAGCTCATAGCCTTGGGAGGTGCTGATGATGACCAGTGGGACAGCAATAGATTGGTAAGAGTAGCTGAGAACAGGAAACAATTGAGCCAGCCTGGCTCCTCCACTCCCTGTTTTTCTGGTTGTCTTAGACTTAGCTTTTAGACTCAGTCCTGATGACATTTGATGTTTGCTCTGTAAGGTTTTTCCTCACAAGGAACCACCCTGTGGAGCACGTGGTGAGAAGGCTGAGTACAAAAAGCCAAAACAAAACCCCAAAGGAAGTAATGTTTTGTTAGCTGAGACAATAAAGATGTAGCAACTGACTTTTCAGTTTTTCCCGTAACAGAGACTGTGGGTTCCTGATTAGGGAAAAGACAACAAAATGACAGATGAGGGTGGAGAGAGCTTGTTTTCATTCTCCTTTGAGGGAAAAAAATTGAATTGTGGAAGCAGAGGCAAGGACTGAAGAAAAGAAGAAATGTGCCCTGGTGATTAACTCCTATCCTGATTGTCAGAGGTATAGTTCTGTTTGTTCTGTCACTTTTTGTGTATCTGTCTGCAAATTACATGCCAAATGAAAATTAACTTGCTCCTTTGAAGCTTTGTTGATAGGATTTATGTGTCTGAGCCTTAATAGCTATTATATAACAAGTCATTCCAATTTTAATGTTCATTGTTTGCTTCATTAAAATAATTGAGGTCAAGCTGGCTGCTACCCTGAGGTGATGATAATGGGGAATTTCGTGCTTATTCCCGGCAATGGGAGGGAAGCAGTAATCAGGAAAGGACAGCTGATACGGATGTCATTATCTGGTTCCATCTTTCCAAGACGCTTTCAAAGTCTCTCACTTGGTGTTCTAGGATCCTTCCTTAACACATTTTTTGTCATTAGCATGGTAATGTTCACAGAGGCTGCTCTGGGTCTTACTCCAGATTGAAGCTTTGTGGGTAGAATTCTTTCCTGTTTACAGTTTAAGGAGGTTCTTTTTGGTCTGAAGGTCAGGTTTTATTGCAAGCAAAGTGTACAGATATGTTACTGGTGGTCATCTGATCTTGTACGTGTTTCTACACTAAACACTTCAAAAGCTGAAGTGCAAAATCATCTTGATAAGAGATTTCTGTTAGCTATTGGAGTACTTCCAGCAGCAACCTCTGCTCTTAGTTATTTCATCTTAGTTATATATTAAACTGCAATTTTGCCTTCCTGGCTTGGATGCTATAGATGGAATCCCATTGCAAGATCTGTTATGTGAATTTAGTGAAAAAAAAGTGAAGTCTGTAAATTGTCATCAGAAAATTTCTTTTGTCAAGTATTAAGATGGACATAGCAAGTAACCTTGAGTAGTCTGAGAACTCAGTCATTTAAGTCAAGGCAAAAGTTCACTTCCTCTGCAGTGGTTATGCTTAACGCAAAACAACAGAACATTAAATTTGAAAAAAACACTTTTACTGTATTTGTACAGTTACCTTTATTTGCACAGTTACCTTTATTTGCCAGACATTTTAATTGGTTAGATATACTTTCTGAGCTGATGATTAACAGTATTTATGGTAGTCTTCTTGCATGTGTGTTGATGCTCTTTTCTTTTTCAGAATAAATAGTGGAAAGTGGGCAAATTTATTGGAAATAGTGTGGATTTGTGAATATGAGCTGAATTGGTAGCTAGTGTGTCCAATTAGTGACTGGTGTGATTGCTTTAGTGACATTGGAGTTCCAGGTATCAGTATCTTACATTTTGATATATTCTTGATAGATGTATATGTATATATACACACATGTATTCTACTTATACTGGCTGCTTTAACTTTTGATTTTGCAATATGGCAGTTTGTGGTGTTGATGAAATACGAGTCAAGATTGCAAGAGGAGTCCTTGCTCAAGGTCAGAATTGATGACTGTATTAGGTTCACGTGGCAACACAATATATCACATTTACAGTGACTTAGAAGGTTTTTATTTCTTGTGTGTAGACTCTTTTGTTCTTCATTTGCTTTTAAGAAAAGAAGTGTTTCCTATGAAATAAAAAAAATCCAAATCCCTGTGAAATACGTGTGTTTAACATACACATGTTAAACAATGGTTAAATGTCCTGACTCCTATATCACTTGTGACTTATTCTAGAGTAGCTTGAAAAGCTGGTCTCACCTCTTGTCCTTTTCCACTGTTTTCTGAAAAGTTGTTTTTCTGGTACTATTTTCTAAAAAGCAAAAAACTAGTATTTCCAGAAAGTATGTGTGTGTGCGTATGTGTCAGAGGGAGAGAGAGAGAGACGGTGTTTTCATATTAGAAAAACCTACCCCAAATGAAGCACCACTCAAATCCTGCCAAAAAAGAGTGCAGCAGCAAACTGGCAATTTCCCAGTCTTTACAATCAGTAAACTTCTCCCAAGGACAGCTTGACTTGGAGTTTTAAGGAAGTGATGCATGTTGCATTTCTATTACTATTAGAGTGTTTAAAGATTTTTCCACACAACTGTTTATTTTTACAGATACTCTATTTTTCATATAAGCACTTTTTATTGTGTTGTTTATTTTCCCATCTTTTTAATAACTGTTTTCAACTTGCATGCAGTCGATAATGGAAAGGATTTAAAAATAAAAATTACTGCATTAAATCTTTCAGAGGCATTGCCTACAGATAAGTCATCAAATCATGTGCTGCTGGCAATGGTGTGCAGATTACTACAGTAGAGAAAAAGAGTTAGTAACTGATGGAGCAGAATGTCTCTTTCACTCTTTCATGAATGACTTCTAGCGTGTCACAGAGGAGCTTGATGATACAGAATTTCTGTGGTTTTTCAGTACTAGAAGAACATTTGCTTTTTTCTCTGGAGTGTTTTGGATTTTCCCTCATGCATGGGTAGGCATATCTTAATACTGTAAAAGGATTCAATTACGTTATCGACACTATTTAAACTAAATTTAAACTAAAATTGAAATTGCTCATATGTGAATCAGATTGTGGCTGGCACGGTCCAAAGAATCTGTCTCATGTTTTATATTCTAGAAGGCAGGTAGGATGATTTGAAGTATTTAAGTCATTCTGTAGAAAGACAGGATTAGTGATGCTACTTGTTATTTTGGCCAGCTCCACGTGACCCCTGTGACAAAGGGAGGGAGTCTCCTTGCCCTCTGAGGTAATATGGCTGATGTCATTCTTCCTTTGTTTTGAGGAACCTGAAGTCGCTGTCTTGGGAGGTGCCCCTGTGGCAGCTGTGGATTGAGAAGTTTTAGAGGTGGTGTAAGGCTGGTGTTTGCTTTAGGTTGTTGCGATGCACTGTGTTAATTGGGCAGAATCCTGTAGCATCAATAATTCTAGAAAGAAAGATGTTTTGATGATACACGTCTGTCACAGACAGACTTATACCTGTTAGTCTTGGAGTCTGGATAACAAAAGCATTTCAAATACAATCATGTCAAAAGCAATCATATGCTCTCACATTCAGGTGTGGCTTTTCAGTTTTCTTCCTTTGAAGTTTCTATTTATTTTTGTTGTTGGATGGGAGGAAAAATCTTGAATGGAGATTATTTATTATTGTACTTAATTTGGAATCTCTCTCTTTCTCTTTCTAGTTTCAGAAACAAATTGAAGCCTTTAATCAAAAATGGCATTCAAATTTTGTAAGATGATTTCTCTGCATGGGAAAGATTAATGTATCATCTAATATTTTAACAGAATGTTGAATTCCTGTATTTTTTTCTTTAAGCATGGAAAATAGCACTTCAATTTTTCATTTTCACTTCCTAAATTAATTTTTAATAACTAATTTTAGCTTATTTACCACATGAAAGAATGTTCTTTCATCTTATGTCTGAAATAAATTTCTTTGCAAACCTAGGCTATCTCATGGCTTTTTCTGCTTATCTTCCACATACTGTGGAGATAACCCTGAGAATTAGTCATTTCTACTTGGTGTTTGTTTGGATTCTTGTCACAGAGGTGTTTGGTCTCTTGTAGCCTGGTTGGCTATGTGTTCCCAGCAGGAAGTGCCGTTCCAGCTGTGAAGGAGTAGGTAGCAGTTGCTGTGGCTGGGGTAAGTAGGGAAAGCACTCTCACAGGATGTTAAGATCAGCCCTGAGGAGGAGGAAGCAGGCAGCAACAAAAGCTGTGGGTTGTCTGTTTTGGAGCAAGTGGTAGGGAGGGGGCAACCTAGAGAGGAAGATATCACAGATGTTTCCTGTTGCATTCTGACATTCATGAGAGGGTCATTGGATGGCAGGTTTCTTTGAGTGTAGTGTTACTCAGGAGAATTGTATTGGCTTTGCATGGCAAGGCTTTGGCACGAGAAGGGCCACAGAGATGGCTGCTGTGGGAAGCTGCCAGAAGTGTCCCCATGTCCAACAGCGCTGAGACCAGCTGGCTCCAAGATGGACCCACAGCTGGCCAAGCCCACTGGCCATGGTGGTAGAGCCTCTGGGATAACAGATTTTAGCAGGGGGAAAAAACTGCTGCTCAGCAGCAGCCGGAGAAGAGAGGAGTAGAATATGTGAGGGGAGCAACTGCAGACACCAAGGCCAGTGGTGAAGGAAGGGAAGGTGGTGCTCCAGGTGCTGGAGCAGGGATTTCCCTGCAGCATGGGTGCAGCCCATGGTGAAGCAGGATGTCCTTCTACAGCCCATGGAGGTCCATGGGGAGCAGAGATCCACCTGCAGCCTGTAGGGGACCCCTCCAGAGCAGAGGCATCCCTGGAAGAGGCTGTGACCCTCTGGGGAGCTCAGGCTGAAGCATTTGCTGACAGGACTTGTGACCCTGCGAAAGATCTCTGCTGGAGCAGTTTGTGCAGGGCTGTTTTCCATACTGGATCAGGTGAAGAAAGCAGGGAGGATGGAGTGGCAGAGACAATGTGTTTTGAGTAGGCTGTCACTCCCCCTAACTGTCCCCGTGCTGCTCTGGGGAAGGAGGGAGTGAAACTGAGAACAAAGTTAAGCCTGAGAAGAAGGGAGGGGTGGGTGAAAAGTAAGATTTGGTTTTATTTCCTCATTACTCTGGTTGGTACTAATTACACTGATTTCCCTGAGTTGAATCCCTTTTAACTGTGATGGTAAATGGGTGACCTCCCTGTCCTTATCTCAACCACCCCAAACTTTTTGTTGTTCCGACAAGGAGGGGGAGTGGTGGGCACTGGGTAACCAGACAAAGTCAATCCACTACAAGAACACAGGCAATACCTAAGAGTGTCTGACTGGCTAAATGGTCTGAATCTCCTTCATGCTTCAGGAGCAGCTGTTAATAGGGAACACATGTCATCTGCTTGTTCTCCTGCATCAGGCAGAAGATGGAGAAAGAAGCAAACTGTGGATTGGAGCTGGTGCCTTCCTAGGATGAGACTTCCTCTTACTCAACATTTTGCAATTACATAAATGCAGGCCTAATAATGTTAGGTATTTGCACACATATAATTCCTGTTAATACATGTAGTCCTGATGGTTCTTTCAGTTTTTTTACCGTACATCTATCATAAAGTTGTATTTTTGAAGTTTCAGTGCATGTCTGAGAATGTGCAGTTGTTCTCTGATACTATGAGAAGAATATATAGGTGAAGAGGAGGTGTCAAATCCAAAACAAGAGTGGAAAGAGAAATGGGTTCATATTTGGTGAGGAGACAGGGGCAAATAGCCTTTGTTGTTGTTACAAGTAGAGAACTACTACTTTGAGCTGTCTGTATTTGCAAATGGGAAGGATGGAGCATTATAAGGTACTAAAAAAACCCCATATAAAAGCAAAGTCATTAAAAATTAGGCAAGTTATTTCGTTTTGGAAAAGGAAAGTTAAAAACTTCCCTTTCTCAAAATCAAAGCTTTTCATTTAGGTTTTGAAATGGGCTTAGAGTGCTACTAAGTCAAGCATTTTGCCTCTCTTCTCCTGAGAGAAAGCGAGAAACAGACCCACCAGTTAAGACAGAGGATGATGCTGTAACTGCATGACTTAATGGCTGTCCTGTTAAGGGTTAACGTGTTTAATGAGTTTCCCCTTGTATGGTTTGGCAAACGTAAAAAAAAATTCAGTTGTTTCAGTAATATATGTAATTTCCTTATCTTTTTTGCCATAGAGTTGATCTGTCACTTTAGAATAGGGGAGATTCTTCATCTTTGTTCTGGGTATTTGGCACCTTAAACAGTGTGTTTTTGATCAGTATTTGAGCAGTAAATGTTCAGCAAGTTCTGGTACTTTGAATCGTACATGGAAGTTGTAGTTCCAGATGTCTTCTGCTGTGTCAGGTCTGTAGACCAGCTGCTGGTATCCCAACAATTACATGAAACTAGGTAGCAAGGAAAAGATGAGTCAAAAGGCTGATTTAAAGCTATCTTAGGTCAGCTAGAAAACAGTAAGACTGGGACCAACACCTTGTTTTGGATAAAGGTAGAATAAATAATTCATTTTACTGAAATTTCTCCTAATCTAGGAAGAATACAGTCAGTTTGTTAGGTTTTGGACTGAGTGATAGCTGCAACCATTCACTTAATTTTCTAGATGTTTTCTGAACTCCTTGGTCAGTTTATCTTATGCTCCCATCTTATCTGTGAAAGAATATAGTCCTTTATTAAGAGAGAGGGGAACGTTGAAGTGTTTGAAGTTTTCAAAGTTTTGCTTTTGGTTTTATTTTTCATTTATTTTTTATGGAAGCAAATATTGGATTTGTAAACTGTTCCCCTTTCTCCCCCCTCTCCACATCCCCCCTCCCAAAAAAAAAGAAGTAAAAAATAGAAGTAGGAAAACTAGTCACTTGGAAATGAAAATAGAACATTTCTGTCACTGTGAAGTATGATAAAGTCAGGTTTTCAATTTCACACTCTTATGCAGGATAGGAAAAGGAGAGAAGCAGTTTTCCATACAATGATATTGTTTAGTCTTCCAGGGAGATGGTCATCTTTTTTCTTCTGGCTGTGCCTTCTGTTTGCCTCCTGTACTTTTTCCATGAAGGAAGAATACTTGCATAAGTGTGTGTTTGTGGTATTTTTGTTTTTATCTTTGATGCAGCTGCCTTGTCCGTGCTGTGGAGCTCAGGTTCATGCTGTGTGCCTTCTGAAAGCAGAGCATTGCCTGGGATTGGTTCTGTGGTTCCCTAAAGCTGCATATTGGAGGGGTCTGTGTCACCTTCTGACTGATCTTGTTTTCTGCCAAAGGGAATTAATATTGTCTGTGGCTTTTACTGAAGTTTTAGCCTCTGTTTTAAATGTTGATTATTAAAATGTCATGTTAACCTTCAGCAGGGCATTTGGCTAAATTTATGAACTGCAACAACAGTTTCTTGTGTAATTCTAGTAATTTTTTTGCAGGAGTGGTTATTTTCCTCTCTGAGTTCAGTTTCCTTTTTAGCTTTTCAGTGCACTCAACATATATTTTTTAATCAGTCAATTTGCAGTAGCGTAGGAAGGCTGCAGGAAGCACACAATACTGAAAATACAATAACGATCATAAAAAGTCATGACATTCATAATACATTTTTACAGTACAGTAGTGTGGACAAATGGAGCTTGAATCTTTGTTTATTATGATGTCTGAAGGCTTTGGATACCTCAAGTGTAGACCTGTAAGTTTTTGCAGTAAGTTTTTTGCAAGGTAAGTGTAAGAGGCTTGCCATGTGCATATATGATTTCCTACAGGCCGTAAAAATGGAGAGAGAAATTTTGAGCATCTCCTTTTTCTTTTGGCTTTAGGATTTTGAAAGGTTGCCAATTTTCTTAAAGAACAGCCTGCTCAAATACTGGTTTTACCTGCTATACAAGCACCCCTTTTGTCTTCATCTGGATGGCCAAAATCTAGAAAGAGGTTAACTTCCTACCTGACAGCGGGTATTCATATTGGATATGAAAGAAGTACTCTTAAGTTGTTTCCTATGCTAATGTCTGTAACCTTAAAAATGTGGTAAAAACAAGTCCTTAGTGAAGTTTGAGAAATGGTTAATGCCCGTTCTTAAACTGTGTTGAGATACTTATGTAGGAAAGGAGGAGAGTCAGTGTAACTTCCTTGGGTGTCTCAGATGACATACAAAGGCAAGAAAATCTAAGCCTAAATTAATAATAGAGAAGGAAGTAGAATTTTCATACTTTTCCTTACAAAGACTTTCAGAAAGTATGAGTCACTATTAAACCTACTGTGAACCTACTATTTTAAGAGACTATTTTCTCTAACATAGTCTTGACATTTTTACAGGCCTTTGGTAGTCTCAAGCCCTTCGTTTTTGTAGGTGAGTATATGGTATGTTTGGATCAGAACATTAACATCCATTTGTGGTAGTTCTTCACATTTAGTCACTATTTCAATCCATAAGAATTTAACAGCTACATAGTGATATTTCCTATGACAGCAGATGTTTTTGGACCTTTACAGATCATGAGCCAAGCTGAAGGACAACAGAAGAATCTTGTACAAGCCATTGAAGCTCTCCCAAATTCTGGACCCCTTACTGCCTTGGATCAGGACTTGCTACTTTTAAAAGCTACCTCTGCTGCCACCCTGAGCTGCCTTGGAGAATGCCTGAGTCTACTACAGCAAAGCATACATCAAGTGGGCCAACATCACAGCAGGACACTGTCATCAGGTGAGCACCAGCTCCCTTGGGTATTGTTTCATGTGCCTTGGGGTGTTTTATTATGGTACTGAAGCAGGCAAAATTAACCATTCTCAGAGAGGCACGTTGGGATGAGCAGCTTGTGAGCTTCTGCAGCATCAAGCAGTTGATATTCTTTGCCTAAATAAAGGGTGCAAAATGTATTGCAATCAGAAGAGAGGAGGAAAAGAGGTGGTCTGGAGTCTTCTCAGAGGAATTCAGTCCTGAAGACAGTAACACAAAAAAAATGGGGCATGGAGAAGAGGTATATATTAACTGACATTAAGGGCAGTGTGGAACCAGCTTGGTTGTTTTGGTTTTCTCCCCTTCTCTTTTTTTTCAATAGATTTCAATTTCAATACAGATTTGTTTGATAAAATAAATACTTTGCAGTGCTACTGTGAAAATAATTTTTCAAGTTTTCTGCATGGAAGGATGCTGCTAGGTGGATTTATTTTCAGTCTTTGAGTCTGGAAAGAGTTCTCCATTGCTTTAAAAAAAAAAAAAATCTGTGGCAAGTTTTATGAGCCTAAAATGTCAGTGTGATACTACACTGAGTTCTGCAAGCATGAGCTTCTCAGTACCCATGTACCTCAGTTTTTCCAGTGCACCCAGTTCTGGATCTGTCCATGATATTGGAAGAATAAGAGCAAGTGTTGATGTAAGAGAAGCAGCAGCAAAACTCTGGATATGGGGTGGCTTTTTGTGTTTTCTTCGAGAGCTTCCACAACCATCTCCCCCAACCTGCCCTTACTTGCAGGAGGTTCACTACAGGGCAGGATATGCCCTCAAGGCTGCTGAGGTGGCACAGTGGGACAGCCTCTGAAGCATTCTCATTGTGAGGAGAATAGAAATGTGAGAGGGTTACTTGGGAAGCAGGAAAATGATATGAAAGTGGCTCTTGGAAAAAGCAGTATTAAACCTTTTGACACCTGTCCTATGGTATGAGCTGACTTTCCCCTATCCAGACTCTGATTGGTTGCATAAAGGAACATGATTTTTAAAGAATTGCCATTTTCTTGTAGAAAATGGAAACCCCCCTTGCACTTATTAAAGTAGTTACAATAAAGTGCATTGGATTAAATTATTTGATATAATTTTATTTCAGAAAAGAATGGTTTGAAACAGAGATGAAAAGCATCATTCAAAGACAAGTTACTTTCTAGTTTCACCCTCCCTGAAGGTTGTTTTTCATCTTGATGTGATCTAAGTGAACTGTCAAGGGATTGATGACTTGAGGTGTACATGTCCTTGAATCTGTAGCCACATAATCTTCTGTTAAATCAGTGTCTTTGTTTTGACTTGATAATGGTTTTTAAGGATCTGTGCACCAGAAGAGAGAAAAGCAAGCAAAACATGAGTAATTGTTTAAAGGGCGCCCCCCCCTTTTTTTTTTAAAGAAAAGTCATGACTATGAAATATTGAATTATAATATCTAATAAATGTTTTTATTTACTCTTCCTAAGACTGTAAACTTGCACAAGAATCCTTTCAGGAACCAAAATTCTGTAGCACTGGTTCATACCAGCATCTTTGGTGTAACTGAGAACTTGAATGCAAGCAATTAATTCTTCAGTGTGTGTGTGTGGGCTTATTCTTTGGTATGGAAGTAAAAAAAAAACCCAAAAAACTAAGAAGGGAACTAAAAGCTATTGAAATATTTAGTCTCTTCTCCCTGACTGAAATGATATTTTTTTCCCTAGGCCTTACGCAACACAGTTGCCTGAAAGAACCTGGTCTGCAAGTCTTGATTACTGATTTTCCTACACACTTAATCTTTTCCAGGGGTACTTTGATAGACTTAATGTTTCTGCTGAGTCGGTAGAGTTTCAGAGTCATCAAAGCTGCATAAGCTCATACCTATTCAGACTAAAGCCTTTAAGTAATCCCCTCACAAACTCTAATTCTGAGAGATGATCTAGTTCATTTTGATTGTGTCCTCCACGTGAATTCTTTTCATTTTATACCCAGCAGGTACAACAGAAGATGACCTTTACTGTCACTGTCAGGTGAAAATGACTCTTGTTAGTTTAAGAACCATGTGCTCCTGCGACAGGAATTCTCAAACACCTTTCCTGTGAGATGACCCTGTGCAATTTATTGCTGAATGCTTCCATCCCAGTGCTGTCTCATTACCTGCTGTGTGGTGTAAAGATACTAGTGGCCATTGTGGGGCAAAATGCATAGATAGAGACAAGATAGGAGTTTAATAATTTATTTTCTTGCTTCTAGCCTGCAGTTCACGGAAGCAATCCAATGCAGGCAGGCAACAGTCTTTCTGTGTGGAGTGAGAAATACTCAATTGCTTAGCTTGGGTGACTTGAACCCACCCTTGAGTTTGCTTTCCTTCAGCATCCAAAGCTTTCAGTATTATGAAATAAAGAAAGAGAACTGCCTTAAAAGTAGATATATATATCTACTTAATCTGCTTTCTTTGTACCTTTCCTTGTGTCCTTGGGGGGTCTTTATACCCGATTGTGCAAGTTTTGCTGACTTCCCTGGAGGCCTTACTGCCTCTAAAGCAAAGACTTAAGAGTGGCTGAGAGTTTCTGACCTAGTACTTATGGAATGCTGTCATGAAGATTATAATTAAATAGTCACCATTTTAAGCAGACTTACTGATATTTATTGTTTTAATCAGGAAAAAAAGTCTTCTTTCTTTTGATGTAAATATTTTTGTTGCTTTGTTTTCCAGTAATTAGAATAGAAAGAAATCAGCTTGGCACTCCCTTTAGTGGAATCTTGTCCAGAATCTACAATTATGTAGGTCATGACTTAAAATATTTTTATGGCATCCTTTCTAGTTTAAGGATGACATGATTTTTCCATTTCATGTTTCTCACGAATTGTCAATCTTAGACCTCAAGCCTACAAGCAGACATGAAGATTAAACTGAAGTCTTCAATCCTGCCTTGAAGGCTAGTCAATAATTTTCTTATTTTCACTCTGAAGCTTCATGGAGGGGTTTCTGGGATTGTCTCTTTTGGAAGTACATCAACAAGAATAGTCATTGAAGCAAAATCCTGTCTGTGTTTCTACTTTTGAGTAAAAATAATGTCAAAAATAATTTCTAGCTGTCATTATTAAAGGTATGTGCATTGATCACTGGCTAAATTTTAGTAATTTTTTTTTCTTTCATTGAAAAATATGCCAGAGAAGTGTATGATTAGCTGAAAGTGTAGGTTACATATAGTGTGAGTTGAGGATGAGAGATTGCATCTCTACAAGCTTCTTTGTGTTTAGGAATTACATTTTTATTGTAGGATGGTGAAAAATGTCAAGGCCTTTCTTTTCGGCTGGGAATGTCATCACTTAGGTACATCTAAAGCGCCTTCTGACAAGCCTGAATTTATTTGGCATGCAGACAAGGAGTAGGTATCTTTGAAAATAAAAATGTGCAGAAGAAACTTCTATCTTAATTTCTAACTTTAGGAGTTCTAGTGTTATTTTTTACAGCTCTGTATACAGCCTTTGGCAGAAGAGTATCTCCAGAGCCTGTTGACTGCAATTGTTAACATTCTTCCCTCCCAGACTGCGAACAGAGCAAACTTGAATGTTTGTTTTAATGTAGCTCTACCAGCGTATGTTGTGTTTTAGGTCTGTTTCTTTTTTTCTTTTTTTTTTATTCTAGTGTTTTGGCAGACAGAATCCTCTCTCATAGTAGCAGCCTGCACAGATCAATCCGTTCTTTTAATCTGCATTTCACATTGGCCATTCATTTAGTGAATAAAGCATCTTCCCGATAGGAATTCCCTCCTATATTTTTCTCTCTCCCTTGCCTGCTTTTCCAAACTGTAGAATGTTTCATTTTTCTTAAGATTTTTTAAAAACAAAAGCCAAACTAATCCTTGCTATGGATTTTCTGAAGTTCACTTCAATGTGCAAATGCTGCTGATTTTGGCTCCCATGGAAACAAATGTATCAGAGATGATTCTGGAGATGAGCACAGGATATACTTGAGCTTTTTATTCTCTATTGCTTCCTTTTTTGGAGAAAAATGGACAGGAAAGACAAAATCTAGAGGCTTTCAATTTGTTGACAAATGACAGCTAGGAATTCTCTTGCAGCTGAGATGGCAAGAGAGAAAAATGAGCAGATAAGTAAGTCCTTGTTTGTGCTTAAAAGCCTGTGGGCAGGGAAGAGTGAGGAAAGAAGACAGGAATACATGTTCTTTGTTACTGGTGTACTTTACTAAGTTTGACTTGGTCAGTCAGTTTTCCTTTAATTGCACCATCACTAGCCTTGGTTCTGTCAAGAATAACCAGAGCAACTTGTTGTTCTGTCTAAAGGCTAATACATTATTCCTTACATGTTGTTCTTTCATTGGAAGATAACAGTATTTTCTAGTCTTGTCACAACATTAGCAAATACAATCACATGTGAAAAGCAGAGATGCAGCTGCCACTTGCTGTTGCTGGTTCAGTGTGCTGTAGGGATTCAGCAGAGAGACCAAACTGTCACATCCATCCCTGGCAGGGGAAGAAATCCAGATGTAACATTGGTTTCTCCTCAAGGCCTACCACTGCACTTTTAGGGGATATTTGTTAGAATATATTTAAAATATGTCATGAAGTTGTTATCAAGAGATGTTAGTTTACGATTGTACCAGGGAAAAAATGTAGGTTGTTTGTTTGTTTGTTTGTTTGTTTGTTTGTTTGTTTGTTTGTTTGTTTTTTCTGTAGTCTCCCAGGCAAGACCAGAGGACTTAAAATTAGAAAGGTTTTTGTTACAGAATTGAGATAAGTGTTAAGCATATTTCATGCATCAATTATCATGCAAAAGTGAGTTTGAAGGTACATCAGGTACCCAGAAAATCAAAACCAACAAAAGAAAACTATGAACATTTCTTACTTAACTGAAAAATCTCCTGTAAACCTTCTCTTTGGAGAGAACTCCCCCCAGTCCTGCAGTGTGCGCCTGTACAAGGGAAAGATGTTTCTCCTGAGGGCATTTGTGTGGGGTACAACCTGTTGTGCTCTCTAAAATAGATGTTTGTGAACTGCAGCATTGCTCTAGGGAAAGGATAAATGGGTTGTGTCTGGATGCTGTACTTTGCTTAGGCACAAATGTTCTCATGTGCCTTGCTATACTTGTCTGCTGTGTGTTCATCACAGTGGAAGCTGGTGTTGAGGGGAAGAGGGAAAGAAGCTCATTTTTGGGTATGTTCTGTAAGAACTCTTGTTTTGTTCATATGCTCTGAACTTTCCGAGGAATCAGACTTGGGTTTTCACTCCTGGAACTACAGAACCAACACCGTGCAGGTAGAAGAGATCTGGCTGATTTTACTAGTTGTGTGTTTGGTATGTCCTTTCTAATTTTTGCATTGTTTGCTGCAGAAACAGATGTTTTAATTTGTGTAGTGCTTTGCATAGTCTTAAAGCAAGTAGTAATGTAGTTATGTAGCTGACAATACTTTTATATAATTTGTGACTGCCTTTCTGGAGAATTCCTTTAGAGCTCTGAAATGTATCAAAATAGATTAGAATTTACCTTTCTGTCAGCTGTCTTTGGCTGTGACTGAGAACAGAGAAAAAAATCTGGCTTAAAAAACCCCAAACCCATGACAGAAGTTTCTTGCTATTCTTATCCAACTCAGAAGATAAACTTTCTCATATTATGTTTAATTTCTATATATAGGTTTTTAAAGTCTTTATAAGAACAGGGATTGAATTGATAGAAAATTTTGAGTCCTATAAAGTGGCGAAGACGTCAACTATATTAGAGTGGATCAAATGATTTACAGATGGCAGCTCAGTTTGTGGAGAGTAAATTCCAGTAAAACAACTGGATTAGATATGGTACAGACAACAGTTGTACCTGTACTGTTTTGTGATAAGAGTAATTTGTACTAGTGCAGATGAGAACATTTTGGGTGTACTGAAAAAAAATCCTGAAAAACTGTCCTGAAAAGTTTTGGAAAACTGATAATAATATGAGTAAAGTAGGAGCCATGTTGTTGTGGCCTTTCACTTTCTACATAGAGATTGTATTCTAGTCTTAGTTGATTTTAAGGTAATTTCTGATGAGTTCTCTCATCAGAGATTGTTTTTTGCCTGAAACGTGAGCTGCTGTATTAGACATATGGCAAGTCCCTTGGGATGACAGGAGAATGCTGTCATCTCACAGTAAGATTTGTAGATTAAAGATTGTCACAGGTTCCCTGATGGCACTTTGAAATTAGGCGGGAATTTTTTCAACTAATTCAGAGAGATACTCTTTATTTCTTTAGATTTCTGTGCTGTGTGACTTAATATCTTTCCCTGCATATTTCTCTTCCGCAAAGTAGTCAAATTCCAGGTGCACAGTTTAACAAAACAATTTTTCTCATATGCAGAAGTGTTGAGGAAATGAATGTGCTTTAATATCATTTGGACTGTAACTCTTGGCATCCTGTTGGTGTCGGCTAGGTCATAATGTATGTTTAAGATCTGTTTAAAATTTGATTAGGCTGACAAGATTGGTTGTTTTGTGAGGGTAGCATTGCCCTTGGTACAGGAGAGAGAACATGCTTGCCTAGTTCTAATGGTTTCTATTTCTCTTAGAGACTCTAAAACATGCAGAGAAATGCAAAGGTCTTTTTACAATGTGTTTGCACTGAAGAGGAAAACTAGTAGAGTGTTTTTAAAAATACGTTTGTGATGATGAAGTAAATGTTCACACTTAAAAATTTCCCCTGAAGTGAGGTACTTCTTCGCGTGGGAGCTTTTTATTATGTTTATTTACATAAACTAGGTTTAAAAAAATCAAAGATAACTGATTACAGTGAAGGCCAAATAGATTGTTTGTGCAGAGGGAAAATGGATAGCCCAAGGAAGTGATGGGATGACATATTTTTAAAGATTGGCATAAAGAGAAGTCGGTTCAATTTTTTTTTTAGTATCTCTGTAATAGGAAAATAGCAGCAGTAATCCATTATTCAGCTTTTTTGACAGAGAGAAACAGAAAAATAAATTGAGATCTGTTATTGCAAAATAGGAAAGAGTGAGAAACATAATTTGACAGCAGAGCCACAGAAATGTTCTTCCTTTGGCAAGGGGAATTTTGTGTAATTATATGAATTACACATTTTAAAAAGAAAAAAAAGTGGGATTTTTTTTCCCCTATTGGTTACTCAGATCTTTGAAAATAATTTTATTCTTAACTATTTGCTTATGCTTTCCTCATGCTTTTTTCAGCAAAAGATGGCGCCACAAAAGCACCCTAAGCAAAGTAGATCTGAACTGCCATGTGTTCATAAGTTAGTGCCATTTTAGATGAGAGGAATGTTCTGTAACTGTTCTGTATCTAGCATTTGGTTAGAGTTCAGCCAGCTGTGGGATTTGTGGCCCATTTTTTAATAATGGAAGTGTTAATGTAATCCTGTGCAGCATAGCCTCTCCAGACCTAACCATTTACTTCACTTTGGAGGCAATCTCTGGTAACCCTGGTGATACAGAGAGGAGAAACAGCACGTTCTTTAGTGTACTTTGTGTTGGTCTGCGTCGTCTCAAAAATTTGTCAGCGATGAGAGGAGATAGTCCCTGTGGCACTAATTGTATATTCATACATAAATTATGGTAATGACTGAAGAGCTGTGATATTCTTATCCATATCTCTACATTTTATAGCAGCATGTAATTAATAGCTGAAATTTAAAGTCCTGTGCTGAGGGCTACTGATTTGACTGTTGAGTCTATGTTTTAGAGCAGTTAGGGAGGAACAACTGTGCACTTGCCTTAACTGATCATACTTTGTGTCATGGCATGCTTAAATACTTCCATCCAGGAAATCAAGTGCCCCTAGAAATAAGGGTTGTTCTGATGCCAAGTTCTGTTCGATTCATATTTAATGTGTGTCTTTCTAATGAGACTTCTTTTTAACTGTGGTCTTGGTACCAGTAAAGCATTCTAGTACTTAATCTAGAAAAAACTTCTGATAGTACAGACAGAACTAAAATACAGCTGCTAGGCTTAAAACTTTGACTTCAGGCAGAAGATATGGAGGGTTTACTTGGATAACTTCATAACTATGAAAATAGGGGGTAGAGAATTCTTGCTTAATTTTCAAGGTATGCCAGATAGAATTATACATGGGATTATACAGTCTGGCGGTAGGACTAGCATTCATTGACTTGAAAAAGTCACAGATAAGTTTGTCTATAAGATGCTTACTTTGGTTATTTAGAGTGTTTCTTGCTTCCAAAGGCAAGGATATCATTTGAGATACTGCATAAGCTAGTTCAGAAAGTACAAGAATATTTTTTGCTAAAGTAAAGCTGTATGTGGAAACAGAGAAGAGATACAACTCATTTAGATCAGTAAAATGGTGAGGTGAATGGAGGAAATCTGTAATCTTTCCCTCGTAAGCTGATACCTATTTTCTGCTTCAGAAGGTATCCTGGGATGGCCTGGGCCCAAGTCACACTCCACAGAGGAACTGAAAAATGGTGCCCTCAGCTCCTTATCATCTGCTAGTGCCAACATTACGTGGGCAATAGTACCCTCTGCAGCCCAGGATGCTCGGGCACTGCAGCCTAACACTGAGGTAAGCGTGCTTGGTCTCTGTAGGGCGTTGGTGAGACGCAGGCCATGTGTCATGGTGGATACTTCCTTTGATAAATTATTGTATTTTGTCTTTATACTGTACTCTTTGTTTGAAGTTACGTGTGAAAATGATAGGTTTCATGCAAAAGTGCACTCCAAAAACTTGAAAAATACATTGATGATATTATTCTGTGCTTTTACTTCTCTGAGGTACTTGGATCAGCAAACTTTGGCACATGTACAGTTTCTTTTCTAATCTTAAAAGCAATCTACAGATTGTCAGTACACATTTCTATCCTCTGATGCAAATAAAAGCTATTTATCTATTTTTTATTCTGGTTTAAGATAGACAGGAGACACTAGTTGCTGGCTGTTTTCTCTTGGGCTTCTCTTGAGTATTGCTGACTGTTCTTTGAGTTGAAAAATGATGTCATTTCCTGATCCCTTTTCCTGTTAAGTGATTAAGGGCAGAACTTGTCCACATCATCCTGCATCAACCAGCTGATTTGTGCTTTTGTGGCGTTTGCTTGGTAAAGGGCAGTTCTGAAGCATCCGCTCTTTGAGGAGACTCACAGCTGCGTCTCAGACATCTCATGCCCTGAAAATCTCTCATCATGACAAACTTCTCCAGCTTCTCCTGCCTTCTTCAGTAACCAGTCCTGCCTGCAAGGAAAACACTTCACTCTGAGACCCTAGAGATTATAGGGCACTCGGAGCACGTGAGACCTGGAGAAATGGAACAAAGTTTTCGAAAGAGCTGAAGAAACTAATGAATGCTCTGGGCGATTGGAACGGCTTATATTAAATTACATCACCTTTAACAAAATATGTAATGGCTGGAGACATCAATAAAGCTGTTTTTCCAGTTCTTTTGTAGTATGTTGAATTGAATATAGTTCAAAAATATTCACAGGTAAATTAGGGGTTTTTTTAACATGTTCCTTTGATCCTCTGTCCTTAGAAAGGAAATTTGAATTCTGCTACTCCTAGTGTCCACTTAGCAAAAATGTTTAAATTTCCTGTAATTACTTTTTATTAGGAAGGTGTATAATTTCTTTTTTCAGATAAGCCAAGTGTACTTTTTACAGTGTGTTTTTAAGACAAGAGGCTATTTAAGGATATTGTTTTGGGAGTTACTACTTACTGAACCACTGAAATCTGTTTCATTAGGATTTTTTTAGGTATTCTTTTTTATTCTTGACCATCCACTAAAGCCAAATAGGATGTGGAAGCATGGACTTTGCAGCAAAAACATAAAGAGCAGCAGCTGATTTTACTCACATCAAGGCATCATGACATGTTTTAAATGACAAGATTTTTTTATGAGTCCAATCCCTTCCTGTTCATTTGCTATTGAGAGACACTTGAGTTGTGTGCAGGGCTTGACATACTGCTTTGCTTGTGGAACTCATGATTTGTTGAGAAGGGAGTACCCTTGAAGGAGTGATTAGAAACAAGAAAGTGTAGCCCTGTTTCTAGTACAGAATCCTCAGTTCTTTGTGGGCCATCTTCCTGAAGTCAGCAGCCTGCGTTTGGAGGCCCTGAGGCATTAGCCATTAAAAAAGAAGAAAAAGAGGTGGGGGCAGAAGGAGAATAAGATTTTTAAGTTACAGAAAGGTCAGCTCAAGAGGATGTTTTTGGTAGAAACAGTAAGTAGAAGTTTATGGATTGGTGGAAGAAGCAGCTGGAATCAGGCATGCCATTTTTGTTGTGTAGTAGTACAGTTTAATGAACAGAAATTTGGTTTTGCCCCGAGGAAGTGGCTTAAACCGAGATTCATTCCTGGAAGTTCTTTACAAACCTGCATCTTCCCTTACACAGAGTCTGTGTGTGTGATGCTGAGACTGATACTGTTGGCTCTGAATTTGTGTGATTTAAATGTAGCTGATACACTTTTCAGTTTTGATCATTTTGATGAATTTTTTTTTTCTGAGAAATGTAACAGTTACCCTGGTAAGAATGCTATCTGAGCCAGATAGTCACCCAGGAGATGATACCTGACACACCCAAAGTTATCAAAGACGTTTGATTTGATACAATTTAATAGTTCTGTGTGCAGGCTGTAGTCATATTTTTAAATATATTGTGGCACTGTGTGTCCAAGGCGAAAGCCTAGTTCTGGCACTGAGTAGGCACTTTATTTTGAAAGGTATAAAAGCACTGACTGTGCTAATTACTTAGCAGGTATAATAATATATAAAAGCAAATGCAAGTCATCACTTGTTTGTAGTCCAGATACTCTGCTGTTAGTAGCAGTGGTGACATTAGCAGAGAATGAGAAAATGCTTCTAGATGTCATTAGTTGACATTTTGTTGACACTGATTTTTTTTTTTATTTATCTGATAGCTTCTTTTAGAAGAAAAGAGGAATCCACAAGTGTCATTCAAATCAAGCTTATTTCTCTTAATGATTTTCTTTTTAAGAAAACCCAACTAGGCTCTAGATAATCTTGGTTTCTTGAAGAAGCAGCTGGGGTATTAATGGGGCTCAACTTTCCAAACATACCTGCCAGAAGAAATAAGCGTTGCTTTTACAGAAGTTATGAGATGAAGGTGCTAATTCCTGTATCAGTGCTATCAAAATTAATTACAATCTCTTCTTTGATCTAGATTTGTATTCTAAAAACTTCTGTAATTTTATGGTATAACCTCTATATCCTAGTCAGAAGCTTTACCCCAAAGGAATGGGAGAGAGCTTTTTGGCTGACTCTCAGTGTAATATAGTAGATGTACCAACCAACCAAATTGTGAATTGACCTCTAGTCTGAAATAGAAAACACCATTAAATGGCTAACCTTGAGGAGCAGCACACTCAGCTGCTTATACTGTGGAGTGTTATTTTTGAGGAAAAGATAATTTTAGGAATGTGGATCAGCAGTGATTTTAAGAAGAAAACAGAGCTGTTCTGTTGGGGCAGAGGGGGTTGTGGGTGGCTGCTGAGCAATCTTTCCCACACAGCTGCCTGCCAGTGGCAGCAGTTTCCTGGCAGCATGACCGAGTGGCCGAGTGTGTTTAGTGATAACTGTGCTAATTCTCAGCACAACATTCAGACACTCTGCAGCTGTGCATCAAGCAGCATCATCAACCAACCAGTGACAGGTTTTTATATGTTTATGAAGAAGTCTGTGGATCTTTACAATTCTCTGCAAGAACAATGTTCGTCTAGTGCAGTTTTCCTTGAATACTTAAGCATTCTTGAGGGATGTAGAAAGATCTGGAGCTGAGTTTTGACACCATAGGTAACTAAAGTAAAATTTTCCTTTTGGTCTGTCATACTGTCAGGGTTTCAGGAATGCAGAGTTTCTTCTCTGGTGAAATAAGGTAGAAGCTAAAGATTATCTTCTTCAGGTAGCATGTTGGTGTTTACTTGCTTTGGTTTATTTAGGGTGTTTCCTGCTTCCAAATGCAAGGGTATCATTTGATATGCTGCTTAAACTAGTTCAGAAAATAAAAGATTTTGTGACAGAGATTATTTTCTTGTGTGTTCCTTACCTATTATTCTTCTAGAGTTGTGATATAGGACAACATGAAGTTAAAGCCTATTATCTTTACTAAAAGAAATAACCTCTGGGAGTGAATTGCTGGATCAAGCAATTTTGTATCTTATTTTCCATATTCTTTAAAAATGTTTTATAAGTCTCTAAATTTTAGGTTTGTGGGGTTTTTTTGTCTGTCCACTTGAAACATCAGATGGAAGGGATAAGGGCTGAACTGCACAGAACTATTCTCTGATAGTTGATGCTCCTGTGCATGCCCCAGTGAACCGCTTTGGACTTTTGGCATAAGCTGTGTTGTAATTTCAAGGTAATTTTTAGGGTTTTCCCTTAAAGCAGAACAGAACAAATCTGGTGTGAAATATGTCAGAGGTACACTCACTCCTCAGACCTGTGATGTGAACTTGGTGTCTGTCTGGTCTGCCATAAATGGGACCCTGCTTTCTTCGTTTATGGTTTAATAATTCTGAAAATCTTCTCAAGAAATACTGAAATTAATTAGTTTGAATTTCGTAGTAAATTCAGTTGAAGTAAACTCAATGCCAAAGTAGAATAAAGGTGTGAATCACTTTCATGGGTGAATTACTATTCCAGTTCAACTAATTGTCATTTTGGGTGTCAGAATTCCCCCTCTGAGCTGACAAAGCGTGACTGCTGGCCAAATGCTTCCCCTGATAGCCAAATACAAATAGTTAATAGGCTGTTTTTATCTGGCATCTGAAAGGGAAGGAATCATTTTCTTTGGATCCAATAGTTTAGTTAAGAATTATTTTTAAAATTGCTCTGTAGCTAGATCTGGACTATAGCCCTCTTCATTTGATTTTTGTGCCTTAAAATGCCATGCCAGCCGATTCTTCGCTTCTTGCGGATCTGGCGTTTGTGCTCTTTGCTTTCCTGTCCCTAACTTTCCCTTGCCTGGGAGCATGAGCATCTGGACGCATGCTCCACATTGAAGTGTCTTTTTAATAGGATTGAAGTTTGAGCTCTGTAGGATTGAGCCTTTAGCTCTGATTATCTAACTGCTAAACCAGGTTTTAATTGTGATAGTGATTGCAAGGGCAGTCAAGTCCAGGTTATTAAAGATATTTTGGTCCCCTGGATGATCTAAACCTCTATGTTTTCAACTGTAACAGGGAACTGTTCTATTTAGAGGAGGTACTGTATTGTTTAATTTCACAAGTTTATGTATTTTTTCCCATTTCTTCAGGTGATAATTTCTTTCAAGCTGTAATTTTTTTTTAATCTATATGTAAGTATATATCCTAATATGACTTCAGACTTCAGAGCTATTACAGAATATATTAGAGATGCTAGGAAATAATTTAAAAAATGCTCATGCAATTTTAGACACTCAGCTAGATAAAAGAAATGATTTCTAATTCAATATTACCTTTATTTATCTGTGTCTCAGCAGACGTGCCCAGGTCTGTGGATTGTTTCCTAGTCTAATTTGTTTCTTGTGTTTCCTAATTCCTTTTTGTACTTGACAGAAATGTGTATAATTGATGTTGGGAGATGAGCTTAGCCATGAACACAGAGTGCTAGCCACAAGTGCAGTAATGGAAGGACAACAGATCAGGATGGGAAAGTAATGTTTGCAGTATTACAGATGGTCCCTTTTCACTGTTTAGTACAGACATTACAGGGTTTTTCAATGTGTTCTGCTTTTTGTCCTCTGCATGATTAAGTACTTTGCAGACCGAAGAGCCCAGTGAATGGCCTGTAATGATTTAGCTAAATTAATCTCTAGGCAAAGATGGTACCAGTTAATCCATTCACCATGCAGACCATCTAAAAAATGAAATCTGAGGTAATCAGTTGAAGGTATATTTAAGGATAATCAAGGGAATGTATGTTTAAGGATTAAATGTACAATTAGACTAAAAGTAGAATTAAATGACCCTAAGCCTGCTACAGCATCACTGACAATGACTAAGATAATCTAGCTAATTTTGATTTGATTTTTTTTGCTAGCTTTCTGGAATAGCTACTGTGTCAGCAAACAGTCCTCTAGTAAAATTGTTTATTCAAATAATTAATAAAAATTTTATCACCAGCCAAACCCACTGCATATTATTGAATCACTTCCACCTCCAAAATGGATGTGTTCCAGCTGCTATCTATATAATTGAGAGTAATACTCTGTGTAAAAAACCCCAAACCCCCTTTATTCCAAAGCTGCTTCTAATTTGAATAAACATGAGGTTCTGATTCATGTGGTATTCCATAATTACTAGTGAAAAGTCAGTGAAATCTAGTCATTGGAGTATAAAGAACTTGGGTTCCTTTGCAGTAAGGCTTAAAAATTAACTTAAAGTAGATCAATTGCATACTCTATTCAGTATAAAACTTGTGCCCCTTGCCAAAGGAACTCTGAAGTCAATGTTAATTTTATTTCAGGATTGTGTGCTGATTTGTTATGTGCCAGTTAATTTGCTTTGTGCTATCAGTTTTATTTCTTAGTATGTGTATATATGTGCGGTTGGTGATAGTGCCCATTAGAAATCTTACCCATCTCGTTAAGACTGTCAGTTACTTAACCAGACCTTACTAAGCTGGGCTCAACTCTCTCACTGGGAGAGTTTGTCTCAGGTTGGCATTGCTTTATCTTGCTTAGTGAATCATCCAAACTGGCCTCAGCTGTTCTGTCTGGTCTTGCTAGAAAAAAACCTGGTGTTTTTGGTTTGTGGTGATGAACTGTGGTGGTTCTTTATTTGAAAAGCCCAGAATGTGGTAATGACAGAATTTAATTCTAAAGTTAGTCCCAGAGGAGGAGTTGCAAGGAGCAGGTGAAAAATGTAGAACTCTTCTACATGAATAGAGAGTTTTCAGTTTGAGATGAACCAAGGGATTGATTCATCAGACTGAGAACAATTCTTAGAAGCTTTTCAAGCAGAGTCCCACTGGCCTCAAGAAGTTAGACATATAAAAGAAGGCAATCTTCTAGGCCTAATTTGTTTCACGTACGTACTGATTGTTCTCCTGCTATGATTTATAATGATTCAGTTTTCTTTTGAAAGACGTATGGATTTTTGTTTGGGTTTTTTGAGTTTTGTGTGTTTATCAACAATGTGAATGTGTATAGTGGATGAGCAATGAAATTGCAGGATGAGTCAGGATGGTTTAATAAATGTGTTGTCTTTGGGCAAGACTGTTAATACTGCTTGGATTAACATGTCTTTACCATTTCTGTCCTCTTACAAATATGCTGACATGTGATGCTGCATGCAAGAAATAGCACTGTGAGAACTTGATTTACATATAGATTGGTATTGCAAGACCAGATGATTGTAAAGGTTAAATTTGTAGTTGTCCATCTTTCTGCGCCCTCTCTGCATATGTGAGTGGTGTATTATTGACTAATGTGGCAGTATTTTTCTGCTGTAAATTTGCTTAGCTAGCATACAAAGCGACATAAAAGAGAATTACAGCTGCCTAAATGACTGCAGCTCTGTTACCTCCTAACTTTCAGTTAGTGGGCATTGCAGGCAGAATCATAATGGAATCACAGAGTACTCTGGCTTGAAAGGGGCCTCCAGAGATCCTGCAGCTCAGCGCTGTGAGAGCAGCACTAATCAGGTCAGCTTGTCCCAGTCCTGAACACCTCCCACAGTGGAGGTCCCACAGCTTCTCTGTGCAAGATCTTGCAGTTTCTGTGGGGATTTTGTCAATGGGAGCAAAGCGTTGTTTGATAAGGAAAGGCATCAAATTCAGTGTGCTGTACTGTCTGGTGAGCAGCTAAAAGGGACCTACCTTCTGGGACCCTTACCAGAAAGTGTTTGCCCTCCCCTTTTTCATGGGAATATGAGGGCTGAGGAGCCCACTACTTCAGATTTCTCCCCAAGGCTCTCATTCTAGAGAGGATGCCTTGTAATACAGTAATACTTGTAATAAAGTGTAGCTTTCTGCCAGTCTTTCCCTCCATGCTACTCTCCTGTGCAGACCTGCAGCTCAGTGCAGTCTTTTGTCTTTAGCTCCCCAAAAGTTATAACCATGCGGCTTTCAGACCCCCTGTAGTGTCTGAAGTGCTGCCTGGCAGTGACTGGAATGTGTTCTGCTGCACTATGTGCTTTGTAAGCTTGTACACTTATTTTGGATAGTATCAGATACCCTATTTGTTGCCATTTGCTTCTAAAAAATTTAATTTGCAAAATAAAACTGAATATGTTTCAGGAAACTGTTCTTCTCTAGTATCTGTACTGCATTAGGTGTAGATTTTGTTAAAATTGTTTATGATGTGATACTCTCCGTCTGATGGTTGTGATTTATGCTAGCCTTCAAGGTCTTTTTGCTTTAATTTAGGACAAGTCCATGGGGCTTTTCTCTTCGCGCATTTTGTTTTATAGTCTCGTGTTACTGTTTCTTTCTGATTAAACCAGTGATGAAATATATTTATTCCCCGTTCTTACTGAATTTATGCAATACTGTGAAGTCTTCTTGTATTTTAGGATTCAGATTTAACAGTTCTGTACTTCAGTAGCCCTCATTTCATGAAAGGTGCTCACAAGCATGTGTGGACTGGTACTGATACTTAATATTTCCCTATGGAGTCTGTGCTTGGGAATTAGCTGCCTTTCAGCCTATTTTCAGAACTGACTACCTTAGGTTTTTGAAAATTGATTTTTGCAAGAGGAATTGTCTTATGAAGAAATATGAAGACATGGGGAAAAATTTGTCCAACAAACATTATTTGGTGCATAACAGGACTGCAGTGCTGTAGGTGACTCAAATGAGGAACTCTGTTTAACAGGATGTTTAGTTGCTGATGGGTTCTTTATTTTTAAACATAATCACTTTCAGAGTTAGCTTTGTGTATTTTTTCTGAATGCTTGCACAGGCTATACTGCAACGTAAACTTAGATATTCTTTCTTTCATGTTACAGGCATTTGTTCCTATTCTTTAAACAAGAAACCAGTCCTTTTTCTTCTGAAATCCCTTATTATCTGGTCCTCATCACTGCTACATGTTATGTTCAGCCCTAAATTTAGTCAGAGGTCAGAGTAAAACACATCTGCAGTGTAGCAAAAGGAAGCTTTCTGAGCTTGTTCTTTAATGATGAAAAGACTTCTGTTCCCAGAGATACTCCTGCAAAGCATTAACGAAAAGGCATTAGTACAGTTCTCTAAATGGTCTGTATCTGGATAATGTGCTTGTCTCCAGATGCCTGGCAGATTGTTTTTGTTGAGAAGGAAAAGGATTGTAGATCTATTTGTCACCTGAGGTAGAGGTTTTTGTGATCATTTTCTTTGCTTGCTTTGTCTGTGTGTCAGCCTGTCTGTGCAGCGTTAGCGTCAAGATTCATTTCTGCTTTGCTTGCTTGCTTTGCAGTGATGGGATATCTCCTGAAGAAGGATAGGTATTTCTTGGTTCAGTAGACGTCTCTGCTATTACATGTTGTATCCAATTAATCTTGTGTGATAGACAGATTGCCACACTTTGATCCTTGCACTTGTCCCTAGCTGAGAGATGTTCTGAACATCAAGTGTGTTTAGCATATTCAATGAAAAACAACTCCAAGCAACAAACCACAAAATATATACAAATTATCCATACACACGAAAAAGAGATGTTTTAATCATTGATGGTCCTAGTTGGAAGAATTTTATTTTCTCTGGAGACCTGAATTACCAAACACAAATAACAAATTTGGCAAGAAATTAATTTCTGGGCATTCTGTAGACATTCTTTCCTGTTGTAAGCTTTTTCTACCAGATAATACCTGGTTTGACCTATTAGTGCTGAACCCACACTGACATAAATGCTTTGACCCCACGCTATCAGAACACAAACTCGGATACATCACTCACTTACTTATTCAGATAGATATGCCTGGATTACTTTTCTTGGCATACATAGCTTCAGATAAGTAGAAAATCTGCCTATTATACCATTTTCCTTTGTTATATGAAGGAGAAAGTAACTGTCTTGCTGATTGATTCTGTATGTAGATGACAAAAAGAAAGTGATATTTTTGCTTGGTGTGGTGGTGGTGTGTGTAAGTTATAGTGTATTCACTTTTTCATTGTAAAATCCTTCTCATTTGATTGTTGTCCTCTATTACTTGCTTCGATATTTTAAAAGTTAACTTTAATTTTGGTTCATCAGTTAGAGCTAAGCTCTAATGGCAGAATGCTAGAAGTGACTGTGAGTGTGTGTTTTGGGGTTTGAGGGGGGTGGGTTCCCCCTTGAGGAGGTAGTCTTTCTGCATTAGAGGAAACAGCTTCTATGAAATAGAAATTAATAGAATTTTTAAATTTACTCAAGAGTAAATTTAAAAAATGCAGCTGAGCTGTGCCTGCCTATTTTGCTACCTTTAAGAAACCTTTTNTTTTGGTGGTAAAGTTTGAAAATAGTTCTTTCTGAACTTTTTTTTTTTTTTTTATTTGAACTGTTCTTGGACAGGAGAAGATCTTATATAAAGAGATACAGGAGTTTGTTGTATATTAAAAGGTTTTACTGCCTTATAGTTAAGATTAGGCTTGATAATCTGTAAATGACAATGCATTTGGATGTTAGAAAAAGTGAGTGTATGAGGATGATTCTAAGAATCAGTCTTCACAGTGGGTGGTAAATGTGTTTCAGACTTTGTTTTGTTTCAAGATTTAGGTTTAAGTAAACAAAGTTTCTATTTAGTTTCTGTTAAGTTCTATATGGGACTGATTTCTCCTTTCAAAGCCTATAGTGAGTTTGTGTGGCAAGATTTTGGTAATGGGAGGGCTACAGGGGTGGTTTCTGTGAGAAGCTGCTGGAAGCTTCCTCTGTGTTTGGCAGAGCCAATGGCAGCCAGCTCCAGGATGGACCTGCTGCTGGCTAAGGCTGAGCCCATCAGTGGTGGTTGTAGTGCCCCTGGCATAACAGTCTTCAGGGAGAAAAAAGGGAACCCTGCAGAACAGCAGCAGAGAGAGGAGTGAGAATGTGAGAGAAGCAGCTGCAGACACCAAGGTCAGTGAAGAAGGAGGGGAAGGACATGAAATGGTCCAGCTGCCAGAACAGACATTCTTCTGCAGCCCATGCGGACCATGGACCATGGTGAGTCAGGCTCTCCCTCTGCAGCCCATGGAGGACCACAGTGAAGCAGATACCTATCCACAGCCCCTGGAGGACTCAGTGCTGGAGCAGGGACCCTGTGGAAGCTTATGCTGGAATAGGTTCCTTGTAGGATCTGGATCTATGATCTGTGTGGAGAGAAGCCCATGCTGGAGCAGGTTTTCTGGTAGGATTTGTGACCCTGTGAGGGACCCATGCTGGTGGAGCAGGCTGTGCCTGAAGGACTGTACACTTTGGAAGGGCCCCATGGAAGTGCAGTTTGTAAAGAACTGCAGCCAGTGGGAAGGACTCACATTGGTGAAGTTTGTGGATGACTCTCCCTGTTGGGAGGGAGTCTGTGCTGGAGCAGGGAAAGAGTCTAGATCACAGTTCCCCTCAGGCAAGGTGTGAAGTACTGACTGCAACTCCCATTCACTGTCCCCCTGCACCACTGTGGGGAAGCTGGTAGGAAGTAGTAAAGTTAAGCCTAGGAAGAAGTGATGGGAGGATGGTATTCAAGATTTGGTTCTATTTTCTCATTACCCTACTCTTATTTGATTGGTAATAAATCAAACTAATTTTGTCAAGTCTGTGTTAGCCATGAGGTAATGGCTGAGTGATTTCTCCCTGTCCTTAACCCATGAGCCTCCCATTGTATTTTCTCTCCCCTGCACAGCTGAGAAAGGGGGTGAAAGAGGGCTTTTGGAGGGCACCTGGCTCCTAGCCAAGGACAGCCCACCACAAACAGTAGCATGACAATTTGCTAGTCTGTATATAAAATAATAAGTACAACTTAGTGCACAAGCTGCATTTGATCACTGCTAATGAGGGATGGGTGCAGTAAGCTTCCATGCTTTTCTGCCAGATGCATGCTACAGTAAGTGCAATTAAATGTGTGGTGCCCAGTGGAAGAAGAGAAGTGGCATGTGCAAGTTAGTGCAGTTTTGTCTGATCCAGTGACAAGCCCCTCAAGAAGCTAACAGCTCATTATATGCTACTACTGTGGGGTGTTCTTACTGTATGTGCTTTACAAAAAGAATTCTAACTTTAGTATTGAAACTGGTGAAAATCTGACAGGGCCAATTTCTCACGTAAGTGTAAATGTGCTAAAGCTCCCTGACCTTACGGAGTTATATTTAATCTTACACCCACGGAAAACCTGCCTGCAAGCTCTCGAGTTACAGAAATGCAAGTATAGATGATGCTTGGAAACTTATGCCATTATTAAAGGGAATCTGAAGATCAAAACGAGGTCTTTGACCTTTATATGCACTAGTAGGGACTAAAGATGATTCGAGGACTCTGCAGCAAATATGACGATACTTGTCTGAGAATGCTAATTCTATTTAATATTACTTCTAACTTGTTCAGTCTTTCTCTTAATGCAAGCATGTTTTGTAATTTTTTTTTTTTACAATATTTTGTTTTTTTTGAACTTAGAAGGACTTAAAGAATACTTCACATGGAATATTACAAAGTGGTGTATTTTTATCTGGATGTTTTAAGTTCCTAAGATTAATCCTCTTACTTCTTACTACAGTCCTTTTTATAGTGCATAAAAATGTTTTCATGCTTAAATGAAAATCCTTAGAGTATTCTTTTGTAATTATATGAAGAATATGAGGTCCTCCATGTGTCCCTGATATACATGGATATACATGTCCCTGGTATCCCAGAATATACATGGTCTCTGCTTACTACTATGGTGGAGAAAAGGCTGAGTTACTCTATGCCTTCTTTACCTTGGCCTTTACTGGTAAGAGACTTTGAGATCAGAGGGAAAATCTGTAGGCAGACTGACCCTTGGTGGAGGGGGGAACAGGTCAGGCAGCATTTAAGCTCCAGGGTTTCTAACAGGTTATGAAATTGGGAGAGGTCTGTGTAGACTAAAGGGAAGTGAATGCCATTCATTTTTTTAAAAAGGGGAAGAAGGAACTCTCTGCGTGTTCTGGTAGCATCTGGGGAGATGCAGGTTTGTCAGCCTCTCCACAGAGTCTGGGAAGGTGGTGGAGCAGCTAACCCTGGAATGTATCTCCAAACACATAAAGGACCAGAAGGCAATTCGTAGTGATCATAATGGACTTACAAAGGGAAAATCATGCTTAATCAACATGGTACCCCTTTACAATGGAAGTGACTAGCTTGGTGCTTATGAGGAGAGTGATGGATGTTGTTTGCTTTAATGTTGGTTGGGATTTTGACCCTGTCTCCCATAACATCCTCACAGACAAGCTGACAGGATATGGATTAGATAAGTGGGCAGTGGGGTAGAGGTAAAACTGAACAACCCAGCCCAGAGGATTGTGATCAGCCATGCAAGGTCCAGCTGGAGGCCAGTCACTAGTGGTGTACCCCAGGGGTCCATACTGGGGCTGGCACTGTTGCACATCTTCATTAGATGGTGATGCAGAGTGCACTCATGGAGAGTTTGTAGGTGATGAAAAACCTGGGAGGAGTGGCTGATGAGCCAGGGGGTTGTGTGCTGCCATGGAGAGGGACCTTGGCAGTCTGGACAGAGAGGAGTCTCTTGAAGATAAGCTCAGGGAAGTGCCAAGTCCTGTATCTGGAGTTATTTGAGGATAAACTCTTGCATCAATACAGGCTGGAGGCCATCTGGTTGGAAGGCAGTTTTGCAGAGATCTTGGGGGCAACAAGCTGACCATGAGCCAACAAAATTTTTTGTGGCCAGTGGCTTCCTGGGCCGCTTTAGGAAGAGTGTTGCCAGCAGGTCGAGATCCTTCCCCTCTACTTGGCAGAGGTGAGGCCACATGTGCAGTGTTGTGTGCAGTTCTGGGCTCCCCAGTGCAAGAGAGGCATGGACTTACTGGGGTAAGTCCTGCACAGGCCCACAAAGATGATGAAGGCTCTGGAGCATGCTTCCCATGAGGAATGTCTGAGAGAGCTGGGACTGTCCAGCCTGGAGAAGGGAAGGCTCAAGGGTACCTTATCAATGTATGTAAATACCTTATGGGAGTGAAGAAGAGGGAGACAGATTTTTCTCAATAGTGCCCAGTGACAAGACAAGGGGCAGTGAGCACTTGGCAGTGAATCTGAACACCAGAAAATGCACTTCTGCTGTGGAAAGGGTTGAACTCTGGCATGGGTTGCCCAGAGAAACTGTGGAATCTCCATACTTGGAGATAATCAAAACTTAGCTGGACACGGTCCTGGGCAGCTGGTTCTACATGCACCTGCTTGAGCAGAGTATGGGACAAGAAGATACCAAAGAAGTCTGTTCCAGCCTGAATGAGACTCTGATTCTGTGTGTTCCTTTCTTCCTCTCAAAAAACTAACCAAGATGAGACCCATTCTTGACATTCTTGTGCATTGTATGGTTTGTGAAATATGCTGGAAAATGAAGGTCTGAGCTGTATATCTGTATTAATTACCTAACAGTTAGTTTCCAGCACAGCAGTTATTTTGAAAAATTAAGCTGTGGAAGAAGCTGTAGAAGGACAGAGGTACATTTGCCCTTTCACAGAAGTATAGCTTTTGAGTCTGTGGTTCTATCCCAGGCTCATCAAAGTGTCTTTTTCCTAAAAGCATTTTTTAAAAATGCAGAATATTTCCTTCAGAAACAATTTCTTACCCTTACAGGTTTCATCTGTTAAAAAAGAATCAGCATGTTTTCTGATGGAGACTGCTGACTAGAACATCCATTTTGTATCCTAGCAGATGACTTCTCTATATCAATCGATCCCAGTTCTAATGAGGTGACCTGTTTAAAATAGCTCTCTGCTGGTATGTATTTTCATGTCTTTGGCATTTAAACTTTGAAGTGCATCTCTTCCTGGGATTTTTAGAAATTATCTTTTATTTTCTATTCAGATTTTTCTGAAAAATGCTGATGCTTCAGCCAAGTATTGGAAACTAATTTTGATAAAAATGATTTTAAATATAAGCCCCTTTTTTGTCATTGTTTGTAACTGGTTCAGTATTGGATTTCTCATGGTCAGCACCTAAGCCAGGCTGTGCTGTTCGTTCCCAGGCTGGGCAGTGCACAGCTCAATAGCTTTTACATTATGCTCTGACCACACAGAGGTGGAGCAGATTGCTGCTTTCCTAGGTCAGTTTTGCAGCTACGTTTTACAGGATGAGGTGGAAAAAAAGTCAGTGTCTGATAATTCCGAAAAGCTGCCGTTAAAGGATAATCACTCCACATAATCTTTTGCATTCTGCTGAATGCTTACGCATTGGATACTACTAAACTGCATGCTATTTTCATGGAAAGAAAAAGAATCAAAGAATGGTTGGACTTTTATGACACTTCAAAGATACACAAGCTGTATTTTGTGACTGCACGTCCACTCTCACGGTGTGGTGCTTACATGTTGGTTTAAGAAAATGTTAGTTAAAGAAATTTGTGTTAGTTAGTTTATGTGCTCCTAAAAACCTACTTAATAGTTATGTAGAACAGCTTATGAGGAGAGAGGGAAATATAGAAAGGATATTGCTTTCTGAAGATGACTGCTCTTCAGTTCCTATAACATAAATTGTAAACTGTTTCCTTAAATTCTTTTCTTTGGAAAGTGAGAAAAGAGCAGTTGTCTGCATGTCATTCACTGAAGGTCGCTAGTGTGTTGATGACTGTAATAGCAGAGTTGTGGGTTTTTTGGTGACCTTGCACAAGTCCTTAGAATAGGGATAGTTAAGGTAATTCAAATTTTAGTCTTTACAGTGTGCTCATTAAACACGTTTGATCCTAATGTTACATGGTACTCATCCTCCCTGATGAGCAGAAAGGCTTTCATTTACAACAGTGCAAATGCTGCTTTCCTGAGCACCCTAAGTGCCCATAGGATGGCTTGCTCTGACCGTGGATGTTCTGCAGGGCAGCAGGGAGAGGTAATTTCAGAGAATATTCTGAGTTGGTTGCTGTTTTCTTAGAACAATTAAGAGGCAAGGAAAACCTAACACCTATTTCATCAAGAAAGAAAGAAGGATTTTCTTGCCTTGGGTGAATGTGCAATCTTTGGGAGAAAAAGAAAACTCTTAGTATATAATTTAGTCTGCAGGCTGGTAATGGGTAATTTGTTTGTTTTCTGCTGCTGTTGGCAACTTAAGGCTTTGCAGCTGGTATATGTTCGTGTAAAAGGACGTTACCTGCTAGCACGTTCTCTTTCTGTCCTCTTTCTGCCTCACATTTGTGCACACTCACACCAATTTGTGCCCCTTCCCCTCCCTCCTGGAGAGCTGCCGATCAGGATATCCTCTGGGAACAGCAGCACTGTTTCCCAGTTGGAGCTGCGTGCATTTAAGCTCACTGATCTCAATGCCATGTGACTGGAAATTGGAAATGCAAGGAGCAGATTGCCATCCGGTGCACACTCTCCAACCCCTCAGCAAAAAAAAAAAAAAAAAAAAAAAGAAAAAAAAAGAGGGGGTGGGAGTGAGGAGGGGAGGTTCCCTTGCTTTTTTTGTAGCGCTGTTAATTCCTGCTGGAGCTTGTTTGCCGCAAGCTCGGTTCATGGCAGTAAGAGAAGCAGCAGAGCCTATTCGGTAGCTCAGTGCTCTCAATGAGGTCAAGCTGGATCAAAGGGAAGCCTCCTGTGGAAGCATCTACTGTAAGTTGTGATACTGCTTTTTCCGTGCTGCCTCCAAATGAATCAGAGCCTGTTCGACTGTGCCAGGCTTCGGTGCTTTATCCCTCCCCGACTGATAATTTTGTGTGAGGTTGTCAGGTTTTATGTTAATTGAACTTGTCACTGAGGCGTCAGCTGGGTAATAATGCTGTGCATTTTGGGAGAAAAGGGCTTATCATTCTCTTCTTTTATTTTCTGAGGGAGTGGGAAGAAGAAAGTGTGGTTTTGTCCTTTTGAAAAGCTCCAAGCTGTTGAGGTTACAGCTCACCAGATTCTGTTTTATGTAATCTACATATTCTACTTTCTAAATAAAGCAACTGTAAAGTATCTTGCAGATGTCCTTGGGTTTCACCAAATAGCTATTCTTTTAGGAATAGCTACCTAAACATTTAAGTAATTACTTTCTCTCTCTCTCTCTCTTTTTTTTTTTTACTTTATTCAAATCTTGGAAACCTCCGTAGTAACTAAATGTCAAAGAAACTCCCCTTACACAAGCTGCAGTTCACCTGAGGGGTCTCTAATGTGATCATTCAGAAATACTCCTTTGAAACCTAATTCTGGATGTCAGCTGGTTTTAGTGAAACTTTTCAATTGTGTAGGCTTCCACAGTGAGATGAAAAATTTCTTGTTTTATGTAATGAACTAGCTGTTCCTGCAGAAATGCAATGTAGCATGAAAGAATGCTAACTTTTGTAAGGGAGTGTTGTACAGCACAGAATCTTTGGGCAGTAATGACATGCTGGGCTGTACTTTTTCATCTACATAACCCAATTTTTTTCTTCCCTTGAAGTACAAAAATCTTACTTGAATACATATCTGGAAGGCTTGCAGAGTGGTTTCAATGGGTTGAACAAAGTAACTATCACCTGTTTGGATTATTGTTAGTTATACGTTGCAAACCCTGAGGAAAAATAAAATATCACAAGTCATTATCCCTTTTGCTGTAAAATTCCTCTTGAAGGGACTGGTGTGGTGCCTGTCTATTGATATTCAGCTTGTATTTTTGGAAACTCAGCAGCACTGGCATTCTGCTACAAGGTGATGAAGTGTTGCAATAGTTACAGAGAGTTATGGCACTGCTCTACTTCTGAAAATCTAATGTCTTTCGATTTTTTTCAGAGGTGTGTTCTTTAATTATAGTTGTCTTTTTTATCTTCTTTAGTTAACACCTTGACTTTCTTAAATATCTACTTTGAAATTGGATAGAGAGAGGTAGAAAAACCTGTGAAATCGGGTCATGCAGCATCTGTGTATGACATGAATATTTGCTGGGGAGATTTGTGAAACAAACTTGAAGACTCATTTTCAGCTGCGTACTTCTATTTAATGAAAAGATGACTTGTTACTTAAATATGCTATGTGTTTTATCTGACATGGCTGCAGTATAAATACGAGAAGAGAATGTGTAAATTAGCATCTCATACTTAGCACTCTCATTCTGAGGAAAGGATCAAAATGCTTTATGAACCTATCACAGGATTTTTTATTTATTTTGTATCTTTTAATGGTTTTAACAGAGGCTGTCTTTAGTTCCATCGAGAAAGCTCCATTTTTAAACATATATAGTGGGGGGAAAAATATCCATTCTGAATCTTTTTATCCAGATGGTGACGTTCCTTTTCATTTCAGCATTCAGCTTCTGAGTTGATCCTAGTTGAAGATGAAATGACAGATACTGAAGATAATGAAGAGGAGGATTTAGGAGTCATGGATGATCAACGTAGTGTAATTCTCCATCTCATCTCTCAGCTCAAACTTGGCATGGACCTTACCAGGGTATGAACACTGTATCTCTTTTATATTTGCTCACTATTGTTTTTTCTTCTCATCCTTCTGTGTGTTTTTGTGCATGGCCAGTTCTTGTGAGTCTGTTTTGCCCCTGTGGACAGCAAAGTCTTCCTCTTTAAAAAAGTGTGGTCCTGGAGGGCTATGGAGGCTTTCACATGAAGTGACCACATCAGATATTTTAGAGATGGGGGGGGAGGGAAAGAAAAAGAAGAAGAAAAAAAAGTCCTCCAAAACTCTTGATTATTTTTTTGCAAGTTTTTCAGAGTAACCATATGTTGTGCATGTAACCCACAAGTATGTCAGGGTGCACTGGGGGTTTGAGAAACAGTAATGACAATTGTATGGATGGGGGGATATACATGTTCACATAATTGCTTTGTGGATTGGATTGCATTTAATTGCAAGTCAGCTTCAAAAATGCATGATGGTAAAGGAATTACAACCTTCAGTGTATCAGTTCTTGTCTGTGTTGAGCAGCCCACCAGTTTAACCTTCTGTACCTTCTTCTGGTCCTAGAACCAGTATTGTCACAAGCTTATCCATACTGATACAAGCAAAGAAATTAGTGTCTGAGAAATTTTCCCTTAAGTCCCTTAGAGTTTTGAAAATGAGGTGGATGTTAAGGAGGCAAGGAGTGCTTTTTGAATAGTCTTATATTCCGGTGAAACCTTCTCATGGGGCTTAATAAATAATCAAGCAGATCTTTGTAAATATATGGAATATCCTTTCCTTGCACAAGGGTTTTCTACTTAAAAATCCCCCAAATAAAACTCCTATATCCCACTTTTCACAAATATGAGTGCATTCTGACACTCTCCACAAGTAATACAAAGTTTGGAAGGACCAGGGAGTTTCTCTGGTACATGAAGTAGTTTTGGAGGAAGTTGTTCTCATAGGCATTTTGATATCCTAAAGAGTTCATCTGCTTTTCTTTTTTTTTTGCATATTAATCAAAAATTATAACTGTCTTACAAGATAAAGTTTCCTCAGTATAGTTTTTCTGCTTCCTCTGGAACATTTGTCAGTGTTTTAAAATATTTACATTCTTAAGACTGAGCAGTCCTGTGTTCTGTTGCTGAGTAGCTGCAGAGAAATCAGTGTTTTATTTTAAATAAAACAAAAGTTTCATCATTTCATTTTGAATAATTTATACCTGTCACTTTTTAGTATGTTTGGGGTTATATGCAGTTCATTTTTGGTTTTGTTTTTCTTACATTCTTGCTTTTTCTTAACTCTTCCTCTTTCTGTGTTGTTTTTCCAAGGCTGTCTGAGTCTATAACGTTCAAACTAGGCTAAGATTTCTAATCCATGGCTTTTGTGTCTTCAAAACATTTTGTCTTTGGCAACAAACAAGATTTTTCTTTCCCGATTTTCACTGTCATCTTTTTGTCATGGTGGGGTAGGCAAAACCCAAAGACACACAGTTAATTTAAATAAAAGAATTCCTGTAAATAAGAGAAGTGTAGACACTTATGAGAAAAATCCAAAGGTAAATACATTTATGATAGCCTGTTTCTTACATAGTGATCTTAGAGCACAGTTTTTAAAGAGAATGATAAATGTTGAAATGAGAAGAGAAACAGGCATATGGCAGAGTTAGATCTGTTTGTAGTCTGTGTGATGCATGAATACACACATGATAAGTATTAATGAGACATGCCACATGTGCACATCACTCTTCTGCCCATTTTGAGGATTAAAAGAAAAATACAGGACAGCTGGCTGCTTTTTTTATCAACTTTGCTTAGTGACATGAGGCCCTTAGGGCCACTGATGTGATGGTAAGGCTGGGTTTGTTGGCTGCACTTCTTCCCATTTTTCATTATTCCTCTGGAAGTCAGATTTCAGAGCACCTTGATGCTCATCACCTTCTGCTGGAAGTGGTTGTGGCACAGTAATTGCTAATAAATATCAGGGGATATTTTTACATGTTTCCATTTTCCTGTGCCTTCTTCCCTAGGGCTGTGTCTTTGGTTCATTCTGAGAGCTGTGTGATACATGAACAAGCAGCTTTTTCTGAGCCCTTGGTGGCTCTGGGTTCTGGATGCATGAGCATTACCTTCACATTCCATATCTCAGGAAACAGCATCTTTTCCTTATGTCAGCCATGGCCTTGCCCGTGCTGACAGCAGTTTCCCACAGTGAAGACAGACACATTTAATGTTGTGGAGGTGCTTCACTTCTGGAATGTGTCACACTGCTGTGCCTTTTAGTGAGGAGTTTAGGAGTGAAAACTGCTGTGTAGGAGAACACCTGCAGTGAAGTATCAAACCTGTGTGGGGGTTTGCTAGAATGGGCTAGACTCCCAAATAGAGTCTAAATGGTGGCCAAATAGACTTCAACAGCTGCTGGAGAGAGTTGGGTGGGGAGCAGTTCACAGCTGCAGAATGTGGTACACAACTGGTGCCTTAGAGATAGGACTTTCAACCTCATTTAAAACTGGAATTGCTGGGGGAAAAAGCAAGTTTCTAAATTGTTTGTTCTTCAGACTTTAAAAAAAATGAAAAATAGTGCCAAAACCCACTGACAGCCTTTGTTGGCAAATGGCATCTAATGGATTGCAGTAAATGCTAACAGGTTGTACAGATGGGTGATCACTCCCCTGCATTCCCTCACCTACCTTACACAGTTAATATGTGCTAAAAATGAAGGGTTGCCATTCTGTGTGAAAGGGCTGCCAGTAATTCTGCAGAACCTGTTGTAAATTAACATGGTGGTGTGTTCACGATAAGTTTTTACTTTACTTGCTAATATTCTTTTACCTTGCAATTTTAAAATGTAAATGGCATGAAAATAGCTTATTTTATTCCCACAATGACACAGATGACAGTGAAAAGAAAGCTTTTACACTTCTAAGAGAAGGATATCTCAGCATGAGGTACCTTGGCTGGATTTCTGAAAAAACTAGGGAATGATGCTGACACCCATGTTTTTCTTCACAGTAAATAATAGTGGGGATAAATATCTCTGTTCTTAAGACGTTGTGCTCATTTTTCTCAGTTGCATTCAGTTCTAATTAAGGGAATTCAAACCTAGGAGGTTATAATCAAGTTTTGAACCAGTATTGTCTTTTTAACCTCAATGAAAATGGAAGAATGCCTCTTAAACTGCTTTCTTGTCATCTGAAGCCTGAGAAAGAGTAAGAATAGATTACTCTAACATTTTAGAATGCAGTGAGGTGATTTTTTTGCTTCAGACTTCAGCAACTTGGTATTTATTCTAGAGAGTTTCTTTGGTCCAGTTGGTTGTCATGCTGGCATTTTCTCAGAGGAAAAAATTAGTCAGTTTTGGCTTGTTATGCAATTAAAAAAAAATTTCATAATGCTGTCCAAAGCCAGTATAAAGAACATAGGTCCTAAGTGTATTTTTCTGGACACTTGGTTCTGTCTGGCTGCAGAAGAGTTGAAAACCTCATTCCTTTAAAAGCTAGAATGCTAGCACAAGTGCAAAACAGCCCAGTGCTGGCAAGAAGAATGCTGTACACTTGCAAATTTGTTTATTTCTATTTTTCTTATTTCTGCAGAAATCAAGATCGGGCCAATTAAAAAAAAATGATTGGTGTAAATTTTTTTTTTTTTAATATATTAGTGTGTGGTGGTGTTGCTTACTGAAACTTTGAGGCTATGAGATTATTTAGTAAAACCCAGTGTTTTGTAGGCATATTTTGTAATACTGCAGTTGTGTAAGCTTTAAAACTCAAGTATTCTTATTTCATACTTCTGCCTCCTTGTGTGGAAACAATTCAGTTATTCAGTGGATCCTTTCCTGCCACAATTTAGGATGTCATTTCCAGTTTAGTTGGGCTTTTAAAGCAAGATCATTTGAGCTGGAGTTCAGGCCTTGTTCAGATTTTAAATTGATTATTGAAACTCGGTAATAAGAGTCCAGTGATTGATCACATCTCATTTAGTGGCAGTGCTGGTGTAGCTGTGTTAACACATTTAGGACTTAAGGGAGGAGATACCAGGATTCTATGACCATGTCAGTGGGATGAAACCGTGGCAGTCTTAGTGTTGTACCATAAAATCTGCGTCATCTGAAATATGGTCTGCAGATTTCTTCTCCTCCATTTGTGCTAATAAAGGACACTGTCTTTAGAGAGAGGCTCTTGGACTTGGTGAGATGCAGAGTGCTGTTTATTCAAATGAGTTTGCCCTTTCAAGTCTCTGCAGTGAACTCACAAAGGCACTACTGGTATTTCAAACAGAAGTTATGGGAGATTTTTCGTATGTTTTGCTGTCACTTTCCCCTCTGGTAACCTGATCTTTTAGTGTACAATTTATATTAAAATGAGATCGTGAGTTGAGGATATCAACTGCTGAATTGCATTTTAAAAAAGATTATATTGGATAACGAATATTTGGTCAGAATGAAAATGCTGCAAGACAGACGGAATTGTTTAAAGAGCTAAAATTAAAAAAAAACTTTACTGGCTTTCCACTTTGCCTTCAAAGTTTTGGATTTCACTCTTGAAAACCAATCTCCTCAGCCTGTCACTGTCACACCACCAGGACTGTAAGCTGTCTTTAGCACTCAAATTCCACACATAGTGTAAAATTAAGGTCCTTCATCATTCAAGGCTTCCATAACTTGGTATCGGAAATCATGTGGAGCCCTTGAGGCTTAGAGAGTAGAGGCAGAGGAATATTATAGATGGAACTTTGCTTGATTTATATCAGAACTTGTAAAAATTATTAGCCTATAAAGGACTGTATGTGTGTAAATATAAAATACAGAAGGAGAGAGCCCACAGCCAGACACAGCAGTTCTCTCTTTTTGCAGGGAGGTTCTGTGACTGACTGTGTAGCTGTAAAGACTCTGTTCGAGCCACTGTGGCTGGAATTCTTGTTCCTGTTTACGAGTTCTCTTTGAGAAGGGCTGAATGATTAATAAAAGTTTGACAGCTTCTATTTCATAATCCATGGGATCCAAAGGGCTGATCTGTGCTTTGGTCCCACTTAGAATAGCAAGCTGGGCCAGCAGGGGGAAAGCAAACGTGTTTGTGACAAACAGTGGCTCCCTTACAGCTCCCTGCTGCTGTAAATAAGCCTTGCTTTGGGGAAAGGGAGAAAGTAAATGCACTGAAGAATTAAAGAGGACAGCAGAAGAATTGCTGTAATAGAGGACAGCTGTTGGTTTGCATCTGGCATCATTGAGCCACTTGGGTTCACATACGATAAATTTGTGTGTGCCAGAAGTTCCTTTTGGTCATGCGAGAGCAGCCTTTGGGCTCCCCTGTGACAGACCTGCACAGTGGGGGGAGCATGGGGGAGAAAGGAGGGAGAGAAAGAGATAATTTTCCACAGCCCTTGTTTGCCTTGCTGTGCCCTCCAGGATGTTTCACTGGAAACTTCTAACAAGGTGTTATTGTGAAGTGGGTGACTTTGGCAAGGTCTGTGTTGCTGGAGAAGGCCCTGGAGACTGTACCCAAATCACTTGGGGCTGGCTCCCTCCAGGGCAGACTGCCTAGTGCTCAGCCCCAGGTTTTTAGCTGGGCCCATGGGAGCCTCTTCATTCCCATGGTATGAATGTAATGGTTTGTGCAGCTTTTGTTTCTACTTGTCTGAAATAAAGCAAAGCCATGCAGGGGCCCTCCACAGTGACATGGTGCTGTCTGAAACTGAGGGGGTGTGCCATAGGCTTGGGGGAGACAGGAGACCTTAGGGATGGCAAGGGATTTGACTTGGGAGTTGTGGGGGGACATGACAAACGATGACACTCTAGGGCAAATGGGGAATGCTTTCTTGCCTGTAGCTTCTTGGGAAGGCTGCTTGGAATGGCTTTGTACTTGGAAATAGACTTGAGATTTGGTTATGGTTTGGTTGTGGTTGGATCCCTTGAGTTGGTTTGTCAGAGGCTAACAAACCTTAGAAAGGTTTAGAAGGGACCTAATCCATGTATAGTGGATGGTCAGTGGCCCAGGAGTGAATTATGGAACATGGATGTTTGACAGAAGGGATAGATGTGCCCCTTAGATTCTCCACTGCTTAGAGGTTGGTGATCTGTACATTCATATAAAATACTCATCTGGTGGTTTGGGGGGGTGTAACCCTCCCATTTTGGAGGGTTGTGATTAGTTTGGTTTGTTGATGTTTGATGTAAATTAGTTCATATCAAAGTATGTTTTTGTGTCCTGTAAACAGGGAAAACAATGGCTGGTTTGTTAACTGAGAGCAGAGGAAAAGATGGATTTCCATGTGTTGGAACAGCCCCTCCCTGTTGTGTGAGCTGCTCTTTAAAGTCGTAATGAAATAAGAAGCAGCCTGCATGGGTATCAAGGCCACTGCTTTTTCCTTCGCTCATTATTTATACTGCAAAGAAAATTAAATTGTTGTGGCATGGGAGGGAAATGTGCTATCCCCAAATTAGGGCCTGAATTACAGCTGTCCTAACTGTTCTCTCTCCCCCTTTCCCCTCAGTAGTGTGATCACAGGGAAATCATATATGCCTTTGTCTGCTTTGCATACAGGTAGTGCTTCCAACATTTATTTTGGAGAAAAGATCCCTGCTGGAGATGTATGCAAATTTCATGGCCCATCCAGACCTGTTTTTGTCAATTGCAGCTGGAGCCACTCCCGAGGAAAGAATTATCTGCTTTGTGGAGTATTATCTAACAGCTTTTCACGAAGGCCGAAAGGGAGCAGTTGCCAAGAAGCCCTATAACCCAATAATTGGTGAAACGTTTCATTGCTCGTGGGATGTGCCTAAAGATAAAGTGAAAGCATTCAGAACTAACGGTGCCTCCACGGTTTCTAAGGACTCAGCCAAGGAGCTTGGCCAGGACCAGTCCACGTGCTACAAGCTGAGGTTTGTAGCTGAACAAGTGTCTCATCATCCACCGGTATCTTGCTTTTACTGTGAGTGCAAGGAGAAGAAAATGTGCGTGAACGCTCACGTATGGACCAAAAGCAAGTTCATGGGCATGTCAATAGGTGTTTCTATGGTAGGTGAAGGTAAGAAATGTGCTTTTATTCTGCTTTTTTTGAGCTAGTATTTCTGGCTGTCAACAGAAATGTAAATATTTTCCTGCTTGCTCTCCCTCTGACCTTTCATTTGAACCTTATGACTGTTTGCCTTTATGAAGTTTGGAACTAAAACTGTAGGGCTCATAGAACCTTTTGCTGTCCAGACAGAATGTGAAATGCACTTTGCATATATAAATGTGTGCTTATATTGATGAGACTCTGTTAATATATATGGCCAGACTTCAGAAATAATTAACTTAAAATAACAAATGACAAATTATAGCATATTCTGTAAGAATATTTTTGTCTTGTTCAGTTTTGAAGTAATATGGGATTTGGTGTTCACAATTGGAACAAAGCAATAAGAGTAAGCATGTTTTTGCATAAGCTTAACGTTTGTTTTTCATAGTTTCTGCAAAGAATCATGATTTCTGTAGTGTTTGCAAAGTTAGTGTATTTTCATAATCTTTCTACAAAGTCACATAGTAGAGGTGTGAATCCTGATTTTCTGTATCATACATAGGCAGTCTGCATTGCGATAAATCGTGGCACAACTTGAGTTCAGAAATACAGGGAGTCATAACAAATCCTGAATTGATACTCACACTTGTACCAGTGTTGTCACTGACTGTTAATGCATTGAGATAAGTGTGTTTCTAAGCAATTTAGTCCCTTTGGCCATTTGAGGGTAAGGTGCTATGTATGGATTTTAACTAGTTTAACTAGTTTTTAGGCCATAGTCTCAGAAGTATGAGGACAGCTTGCTTCTTTTTGTCACCATGATGTTAAAGACTATGGTATTAAAGGCAGTAAAAAAGTGGGGTGGGAAATGCAGTGGTTTGGTATTGCTTATTAATAGCAACAAAATAATCATGGTGAAAAAATACAGGTATATTCTGCTATTTCCACTATTTAAAACTAAAGACCAGTAGAAAGGACTACAGTAGCTCCTTCCCTGTTGGCAATATATTCCTTTTTTTAATAGAAGAGACATGAAACCTCCTTACTACTGGTTTTGGTATCCTTGTGATAAAATCTATGTTAGCATATGTGTTTCCTTCTTCCTATGACTTAGGTATTTTGCTTTGAACATGGAGTTAAGGAAGTTGGGAAGGGAGTGTCAGATGGGAAATTGGTCTGTCTGTCTCTCCTGCCTGTACTACTGCCAGTCTGAGTCATTGGTTTAACAATCTGCATTTTTCTGGTACATGTTCATTTCTAGTACTCTTTTGCTCAGTGAAGGGAAGTATTTAATGGAAATAAAATTAAACACAAAGTCACTTATGATTATGTAGGAGTAGGGAAATATCTTTCTCTTGCTGCTAGCGCACACAGTTCCCTGGGATTGGGGGTGTCTACTGTGGGGATTATTTAAGACTTCAAAGTCCTGATGTGTCCCAGTTTTAAGAGAGAAAGGGTCTAAGAATTAACTGCTTATTCACCCCAAGGATTGTTTAATGTGTGCCTGTGAGAATAAGTTCTTCCCTACACTCTTTCTTTTTTTCATGATCCGGGAGACATCCCAGGAGTGGAGGCGGGCTTTGGGGAACATCTGCAGTAGCAAACTCCTTTATTCCAAGGTTTGCTGCTGTCTTTGTGGTGTGCATTCTGGGAGGAAGTCTGGGTTCACCACTTTATAGTTACTATTCATCTTTTTGTTCATGTAAGCAGTGCAAGAACAGGGACCTTCACAGTGGTGGCATTTCTGGGAGGTGATGGAGACACTTCACAGTGGAGGCACAGCCCAGGCATTAACGTTACATGTCGAGGACTGGCAATGGGCAGCAAGAAGTTGTTCCACTGTGCCTTTCTGACATCTGAAAACAGCAAGCCTAGGCCTGCCAGCCTCAGTTTAAAATGCCAGATTTGCAGAGCAGTTCCTTCACTTGAAACTGCACTTTAATTTTTTTTTGTTTATTTATTTTAGATCTAGGGAAGTCTTCCTGGTTAAGTTGGTGTGTGGATTTGTCAAGCTGTGCAAAAATTAGAATCTACTGCAGATGCTTCTTTCTTATGTGCTGCATAAGTACAAATTCTGTAGTAGATTGAGGTCAGCATGGGTACCAGGGAATAGATTGCTGAAGGAACAAAAATGAACTGCTGGACTAAAAGTGTGGGAAACCTAAGCCTGTATTTACATGACTAATAATGTTTTTAATGTGAAATATAATTTGGAGATTTTTTTTCTTTGTGTTTAGGGACATGTTAGAGTTGCAGCATTTCATATGGGGTGAATTAATCTAGCAAAGCTGGGCTGTGGAAGGGTGCTGTTAGTCAGAAGGCATATGAAGCTTCTCAAGGTAGGTAGAAACTAAAGTTAGCTCCTTGGAGAAACTTTCACACACCAGGGCTGGCCAGTGAGGTTATAGAATCTTATTTTAAACTCTTAAAAGCAGATTAAGTGAGTTTCTGGGAAATGAGTATCACTGATCCTGCCTTTGATGAAAGACAAAGTAACATCTCATGGATCATCAAAATCTCTGGGTTTTGATTGTTGTAGGGTTTTTTCCTACTGTGCATTGGATGAACAAACTAATCATGTGCTGTTGTTGGGATTTTGTCTTGTCCCTTTTTCCTTTTTTTAAAAATTTCCTCTCAATATGAGCATTCAGCCCTTTTTTTGCCTATTGCCGGAGTTAAATATGTGCATGTGGGGGGCTTTGACTTTTTGTAAGACCAGTAAGGATTTTAGATGTGGCATGTTACTTGAAAGACAGTTTCCTTGATACCTCTAATATACCTGTGTCCATTTTTGGGGTTAAATAATTCTGCTGTTGGTTCAATATTAGTTTCATTATAATATGGATTAAATCGGTACTAATCAATATGTGAGAGGGGAAAAAAATCCTTCCAAAGAGAGTGTTAGAGAACTGTAATTAATGTTTTGGATAATTTAGTGGTAGTGGGTGACCAGCTTGTTCTAGTCAGGTGTGTATCAGAGCAGTTCTGTTCGACCAGGTTGCCCAGGAACGTTATGGATGCCCCATCCTTGGTGGTTCCCAAGGCCAGGTTGGATGGGGCAGCCTGGTCTAGTGGAAGGTGTCCTTGCCCACAGCAGAGAGTTTGGAACAAGATGATTTTCAAGGTCCCTTCCAACACAGGCCATTCTGTGATGATTTTGTGGCCATCACCAGAAGCTTCATTGTAGTCTAATGTTGAATGCAAGCAACTGTGATGTGTTTTGAGACTTGGCTCTCTACTGAACAATACTGTGTGTGTCCTTCCAACAGTTCAATGAAGCTTTTTCTACTGCAGTTGGGCATTTGCAGAAATAAGGTAATACCAAATTTTTGGACCTATAGTGTGTAAGGAATATGGTAATGTGTCCGTGGAGGCTTTGAATCATATTTTTATCGAAAGTCCTTAGATTTACAGAGCACGTTGCTTTTTAATGCTTTTTATTAGAAGCTGTCGTATAATGTCACGGAAGTACAAAGGTTTACAAAGGAATTTAAAGAATTAGGGAGTTTAAGGATGGTGTGTGGCACACAAAGGGTACAGCTCAGTGTCTCAGTGGTGTGATTTTTTTTGTGTGTCACCCCTCAAAGTGGCTAAGACTTTTTTTTCTGTCTGCGCTTTTTATTTGTTGATTCAAAGTAAGTATCAGTTGCAGAGATGCAGAAAAAGAGGGAGAGCACTGCTGGAAATCCATGTGGGGAGCTCTTTTATATGCTAGCCTTTCTTTATCTCTGGTTATGAGTGGTCTAAATCTGGCTTGCTAACTAAATGTCACAACTTTTCTTTGCTGTATGACAAACTCCCCATTCTTCAGAGCAGTCAGCACTGAGTTTCCTCATGAGCAAGCCACCCTGAATAGAAAAGAGGGTATTTTGCATAAAAGAACTTCTGTTGCATGTGCAGTCCCTAATTCTGGTTAATGTTCATTATGGGAGGAGATGAGGCTGTAATGAACAGGGTCGCATTAAGATTTAAATTAGCAAAGGATGAGAAAGTCAGTATAAATATTTAATGGTTTTGATGTGCTCCATGGAATCTTTAAACAGATGCTGGTTGTAGGGTAAGGGTGCTGTGGTGAGCACACCTCAGTGTCAGCTGTGCCAGTTCCCTTTCTTCTCTTGGATTTTGGTCCAGAGCAGCAAAATCCAACAAAAAGTGTCATCTTTGATTTATGGGTTAATTTTGCAGAGAGCATAAAGTACATTTAAATGGATTGCTCTGTATTGTCAAGTGGCTAGTTAACGTCTGGTGTTTTCACTTCTGCTATTTTAGATGTTTTTAAAAGTAGTGAGGTACAGGCTTCCAAAAATTATTTTTCTAAATTGAAAATCAACTTGAAAAGATCTGATAGGTGGGTAAAAGATTCAGTGCTCTTTCCAGGGTAAATGTAAAAGAAAGCAACAAACGGCTTTTCCTCTCTTTTTTTTTTTTTTTTTTCTGTTCAAGTAGATGTATGTGTATATATTAATAGATGTAAAGGTCTGTAATTTCTAGAAAATGAGAAATTAGTGACTTTTTAATTTACCAGTCCCAAAGCTTGATTGCTTTGTGCAATTAGAGCTACCTAAATATTTGCCTAAGTACTCATTTTGTGTTAATATTTTTCAGCCCAGTGTTTTCAGAACCATTTTCATGTAGCATGGCACTCCTTACTTAATTTAGCAAATGGTTCCAGTGTTTGAAAAATGAGCAGTACTCAGCACAGCTGCCTGGAAGGTGTGAGACAATTAGAGCCCAGTTGTGGCATCTCCTGTTTTCCTGTGGGGATCTGGGCGGTTGGGGATGCACAAAACCCGTGTGGGGCTCGTCCCACACATAACTTGCTCCTCTTTGTGTGTTATGAGAAACACAGACAGGGTGAAGAGCTTCTTAATCAAGGAAACTGCCCCAGGCCCTTGGTGTCCCACGTGCCATTTGTTGTTCAGATTGATCTCCATGCAGGCAGTGGGAAGCATTAAATCCCACGTGTCTCTTCTGCAGCCTATTGATCCAGAGCCTCTTCTGGGGTTTTTTGTCAATATGTGTTACTGGGAAATCAATTCACAAAGCTGCTGCAGCAGTGAGGGACATGTAAGAGTCAAACTGGGAAAATGATATGCCAGGGCCATCACTTCCTTTGATGCAGGTTGAGGAGTCATGGATAGGGGTGTGACTCTGAATACATTGCTGTAGTCAAAAGGAGTAAATGGTGTTGAGGACATTTCAAAGGGGAATTTCAATATTCTGCAATGGTGTGTAACAAATTCACCCTTCTCTGTAGCATTTTTTTCTAACAAACTAGATTACTAAATCTGCTGTTCCTCCCAGAGTACTGGTCTGGTGCATTCTTCTGTGTGTAATTGTTCCCTATAAATACATTAGATTTTTTTTTTTTAGGAATTGGAAGTTTTTGAAAGAACTCTTTGATGTGAGAAAAAAAAACTAAAAATGGGAGAATATTCTACAACTTTTCATTTTTTGCTTATAGCCATTTTCAAACTAAACATGAGTCATTTCTTACAGCAGGGAAGCAAGGGAAGAAAATCAGCCTGTGTATTTTCCAGCAGTTGTTTTTAAAGATCACTTGCAATCTAATGATTATAAGCAGATGTTAAAATGACACATTGTAAAGTAACTGTTAGCTTTCAGTTAATTGGCTTTTAATTTCTTGAGATTGACACTTGGCAGAGTAGGGAGTTAATTCAAGTTTTGGTACCTATTACAATGTTGAATCTCAGTGTAATTTTTGGCTTCCTCTCCCCTAAGGGAGCACTGGTCTCTGCTCAGATGTGGTGGTGCAGCCACAGTGTTTGTGGTGCTTCACTTCAATGAGGTTTTGCATGTGGGCTCTGCAAGCAATGGAATGAATGCAAAACAGTCAGGTTAATACTAAAAGTATTATCAAGTCATGGGTATTTCAGATCTGCCCTTTAATCTCTTTTAGACTTGTAATTATGGAGCTGGAGTAATATTTCAAGTGAGATAGCACTTCATTAAAAAAGTGTATTTATTCAGGTGTTTGAGGAATTCAGAAAATATGCTACCAGGTGCTAAAAATACTGCCAAGAGAGCTGGGTTCAGTTTTTAATATCTAACCTGCTGTGATGGTTAAATATTTACACTGAAGGTCAGTGCTGCTGTTTGGCAGCACTGCAGCTCCGAGTCCCTCACACTTGACGAGGGAGAAAAAAACCTCTTGATCCCACTGGGGGGACAGAAGCAAACCTATACTCACCCATAAGGAGATTGTGTTTATTGTACCAGTTTCTCTCATGTGGGGAAACATCACATACAGTGATGGTCAGAGGAGGATGGGAGATGGAGAGAGGCTTTTTATAAGGGCATGTGGCAGCAGGAAAAGGGGAAATGGCTTTAAAATGAAAGAGAGTAGCTTTAGGTTAGATATTAGGGAAAAATTCTTTACTGTGTGGGTGTTGAGGTGCTGGAGGAGGCTGTCCAAAGAAATTATGGATGCCTCACCCCTGGAAGTGTTCAAGGCCAGGTTGGGAGATCTGAGCAACCTGGTCTGGTTAAAGGTGTTCTTACCCATGGCAGGGGGGTTGGAACTGGATGATCTTTACGGTCCCTCCCAACCCAGGCCATTCTGTGATTGTTCTTTATGAGCTTAATGCTATTATAGCACCCATTTAATGAGTTTGATAACCAGAGCCGTTTTTCAAGTAAAAGTTCTTCCTGGCTGCATGGCCAGGATGAGTTGGGTAGTTCAGCCTTCCTGCAGTGTGTTCAGCTTGGATGTCTCTGCACGTGTGAAGCCGAGAAAGCTTGAGGCAAAACGTGTGTGTGTGTTCTGGCTGTGTCCTCCTGACCTTTCCCTGCAGCTGAGGGTTCAGCACATGACACGAGGAACTTGTAACTTGCCAAGACAAAATGAATAAAGGTCCTTTTAAGGCATGGCTTTTGCACTCCCAGCTCCTTGTGTCAGACCTGCCGGAGTGGACGTGCTGTCTGTGTCGCTGCTGGGAGGCTGAGGTTGCAGAGGTTCTGAGAACAACTGCATGAAGCTGTTCTGGTTTGCAAATGTTTTCCTGTGAAATAGTTTCAGAAGGCAGAAGTGACAAATTGCAGAGTTTCCTGTGCCTGTACTTAGTTTTGTTAGCTGGAGCCAGTATTCAAGATTTGGGCTCTCTTAGAGCTCAGTGCTTTTAATTTTGAGTGTGTTTTTAAGTTTGTGTTTCCATGCAGCCTTAAAGGCATATTTTTATATTAGCAGCAGTAGTGTTGTGTTCCTATTTAATGCTTTTTCATCATTAAATGTGAGATCACTTTGAAAAAGTAGTGTCAGTATTCCCTTAAACAGATAGATTAATCAATACCACTAACAGTGTGTTCTTCCTCTGCCTGCCCCAGGGTGAAGGCAAATGGGCTCAAGCTCATCTTGTTTCTAAACAGATACTATTACTGTGTCAAAATAACTTTCCTGCTCTTTTTTTTTTTTTTCAAATATTTCTGGGTTCTGAGTTCTTCCTGTGATGGGTTATTTTCAGTCCCTGTTGTGAAAAAATATTTTCAAAGCTGTCATTTTTGCCTTTAGGCAGTTAGTAAATGGGACACAAAAGGCTGTAAAACTCTAATCAAAAATACACTGCAGACATTTGGCATGATCTAATTCTGTGTGCAGGGTTTATGGTGCTCTTTTCCTGGTCTTATGTCGTGTTATCCTGAAGACCAAACTACAGTTTTTATGGGGATAGAACTGTATCCTTAGCCCCAGGGTAAGCTGCAAAGGTCTGATCAGGAAAGCAACTTTCTTTGTGCAACTTCCAAGTGATGTTGAAAAACTGCTGCTGTTGTGTGTTGTTTTTAGTTACAGCCTCATAGTGCTGAGGGTGGAGGAACCTTTACAGAATGAGATGGAATTACCAGTAATTTTCTCTGCCTGGTAGAGACACTGGACTTGGTGCTAGCAGAGCAGTGGCCCTGCTGGGCCCCTCTTTGATTATGCAAGATTTTTTCAAAGCCTGTGTGATAAACCAGGCATTTGGAAAGTAAGGAGCAAAGTTAATAGGAAATTTGTAGATGCCACGTTTCCTTGTTGTGCTCAGGGAGACTTGGAGCCTTTCATAGCATCAAGAGGAAGTTAGTGGAGGACATGGCTGTTTCTAACTCTAACTGAATGGAGAAGTGAAGAGTCCTTTGGCCATGCCCATGTTTTTTCTGGAGGGAGATTATGATATGACATTGAGAAAGCATCTGAATTTTCCATATTGGCTTTTTAGGTGGACGTTCTATGTTTTCCCAGCTTTTAACAGTAATGCAAAGTAAGGAATCCAGTCAGATTTTCTGAAAAGTCATTCGGTACCATGCAGGACCACAGGGTACACAGTCAAATTGGATGCTTTTGAAAATGCTTGTTGGAAGAAACTTGTTCCAGGGAGCCGAGTTTCTTAGCAGGCAGTGCCCTCCTTCAAGGAGAGCTGCACGTTGTGCTCTCTGTGGATGTGCATTTTGATGGTGGTAATTGGTCAGTGACCATCAGGTCTTACCAGTGAACCTCTCATCACCTCCCTTTCTCCTCCTCCTGTGCAGGTGTCCTTCACTTGCTGGAACATGAAGAAGAGTATGTCTTCACCCTGCCCAGTGCCTACGCTCGCTCAATCCTTACCATCCCGTGGGTGGAGCTTGGAGGGAAGGTCAACATCAGCTGTGCCAGAACGGGCTATTCTGCCACGGTCACTTTCCACACCAAGCCCTTCTATGGAGGGAAGGTCCACAGGTACAGGAATCCCTGTCTTACTCTTGTTTACCTGCTGCTGGATTTCAGGGGAAGGGCTCTCGGGCATCTGTTCAGTTCTTCTGTTGAAGTATTTTATAGACAGATAGCTGAAGTTCTTTTCCTATTAGTGCTGGAGATGACTTAAAGCTTTAGGGCAGTTTATTGTAGCAATACATATTATGTTGTTTAACTGAATTGGATCTATTTCTCTCATTAAAATAAAGTGAATGTATCTCTCCAGGCTTTGGTGCTTGTAAAAGTTGCTGTAAGTGCAGGATATCAGAAAAATGTACATGGAAAAGGCAATGTTTCTGCTACCCCAGCTGCTGCCTCTGTGTGAGTTTTGTAGATGAACTGGTGTTCCAGGTAGAGCTCCTGAAAAGAGGAGAGAAGCAAAAGGGTCACTGCCCATAGTGGTAGGTTCCTACTGGAGACTCCCACCACTGCACTGAAATTCCAGATGGTGAAAATGTTATTTACCTTCTTTGGTTCCCCTTTATAAGGGTGCAAAGAGGCAAGACAGCCTTGTGTCTTGCTTCCATGCTCAAGTTGATGTCCTAGTCATTAACATCAGACCCCTCTCTTGTTCTGCTGTGGACTGTTGCAGTGTCCAGAGGAGACTGTGCTTTGCATGGTCACCTCTGTTTTATTTCAGGTGGTGTAACTATTCTTCCATATATGTGTCAACCATTTCAATGTTGTGTTCTGTTAAATGGCCACATGGCTGTTTTGACAGGGTTTTTCCTTAAAAGTTATAGATTAATAATTGGTGCCATCAGGGTGAATGAAAATTTGGGGAAGTTGTGCTGTATTACTTTAGTAATTCAAAAATTCAGTACTTTGCATGGCTTTCTAAAGCACATGTGTGCATGCTCATGGACACACTCACACAAAATTGCAGTTTTCCAGTCCTACCTATCTGTTTTGCTCACCCTCAGACCAGTTCTTTGACTGGTAAGGTGGCTTTAATAATTGCCCCTCAGCTTAATAATTACCTCAGCAGCCCCATTTGGCTCTTGCAGAGCTAAAGAAGAAAACAAAGATATCCAAAGTTTTTGACATGGGTGTCTCTGACAGCATTATGTTCAGGTGTGAAAGTATCATGTGTTGAAAATGTCACATGAATGTCAGGGGTTGTTTTTCAGGCTGCTGAGCCCATTTGGCTCTGGGCTTGAGCAGAGTATCAGAATTTTAAGTTGAGTTACTGCTCTACTTAGCTAGAATGTCATCCCAAAGCAGTTGCATTGTTAGAAGAGCTTTCCTGGGATGAGGCTTTCTTTTTTGGAGGCAGCCTCACTATTTTTGTTCAATAATTGATGTGTGGATGTAGAAAGCAGCTTGCCCCCTTAGCAAGGCAGTGCTTTTGTGTGCTGATAATAAACAGTACCAGTTATTTCTGTGGTCTGTTTCTCCTTCCCCCTTGAATCAGGGTTACGGCCGAAGTGAAGCACAATCCAACGAACACCATTGTGTGCAAGGCACAGGGAGAATGGAATGGCACCCTGGAATTCACTTACAGCAATGGAGACACCAAAGTGATTGACACCACCAAACTGCCTGTTACCAGGAAAAAGATCAGGCCCATAGCAAACCAAGGGCCGCTGGAGTCGAGGTGAGGGCAAAGAGCAGCTTTGCAGCGCGGTCCTGAACTTTGGGTGGGAGCAGAACAGGGAAGCCAGCTGCAGGTCTGAATGCTGTGGCTCAAAAATTCCTTGCTTCCTACAGCATAGAAGTCTGGGCACAGAGAGCTGAGGCTGTGTATTGGTACCTTGGAGCATAAATTACACTCTAGTGATGAGTGCATCAATTTTGTAGATGGGGAAAATGTCTGTATTTGTTCCAGTGAGCATCTGGAAAATGGTAATGCAGTGTGTTCACCTGCTTCTGTTCACCTGTTCTTCACCACAACATGGTGGGCAAATCAGTCAGCTTGTTGCAAGTAATTCAAACAGGTATATATATTATATGTTGCATATCACTGGAACTGGTACTTCATATTTTATATATTTTAGAATATATATTTGTATAAACATATATATGAGGCAGTATGAGATACAAACACACATGTTGTTATGAGGCTCTTGGCATCTACATCATGTGCCTAACTCTGACAAGGTACATTAGAAAAAAACCTGTTCTGTATTCACTGTCAAAAACAGTTGATGTTTGTCTTCAGAAAAATCAATACTTTAATTGAATTTAGAAACATTTTATAGGAGGATTTAAAAATATGAGTTAAACTACGTTTTATTATCTGTAAATGTCTTTTTATTTTACAAGAGGTGTCTCGAGTCATTGTGCAGGGTCAGATACAATATGTCTACTTTCTAGACCACTTGCTTATCCACAAAATCATTTTTCTCCTGCAGTGTGGAACATAAAGATTGTAGTAACTAAGGAGACCAGTGGCTTTGCAGTGTATTTATTGTGTTTTTTAGATACTAGTCAGCAAATTGCATCCATCCAGTGTCTCTGCAGGATGTGCAGTTTATCACAATGTAAACAGAAACTCATTTAAACAGCCCTGGACATATGTGAAAGCTATGGTTGGTTTCAAACAGAGGGCAGTTTGGATTAGATATTATGAAGAAATTCTGTACTGTGAGGGTGGTGAGGCACAGGAGCAGGTTGCCCAGAAGGTGTGGATGCCTCGTCCCTGGCAGTGTTCAAGGCCAGGTTGGATGGGGCTCTGAGCAGCCAGGTCTAGTGGGGGGTGTCCCTGCCCATGGCAGGGAGGGTGGAACTAGAGGACCTTAGGGTTTCTTCCAACCCAAACCATTCTATGAGGGTTTTTCTCAGTGCTTTTCTGGGCAAACTCTCTGCTAGGCTGATAGAAGGCACTGTGTCTGAGTGTGGTCAGCTGTGTGAGAAACGTGTAGCTCTGTGCTGGCAAATACTGTTCACTGGGAATACAGACCACACACCTAGAGGGGCTCTCTAGCATCAGTTCCTCTGTTAGTGACCTCGTTGGACCAGTCAGTGTCCAAATCCAATGCACTCTTGGTTTTTGGCAGACACTCCCTTATAATTCAAAAATTTAACTGCAGAAAACCACAGAATTAAACGCCTGTCATTTGGATAGTGGAGGAACATCAGTAAGGAATGTGAAATGGAAATGGTAAAAATAAATCCACCTGCTTTGAGAAAAAAGCTCAGGTGGTGAAGAGTCAGGAACATAAACAGAGTCTGCTGAGAAACTGGGAGTTGAGTGAATCTGAAAATCTGGTCCACAAGCATGATGAATATCCTAGAAGAGTGATGGTTCCCAAGCTGTGGGACTTGGAAAACCGCCATGGGTAGCGTGGCCTCAGCCTGCTGCTCACCAGAGTGGTGTCCAGCAGCACTGGGCTGTGGCAGAGCTGTTCTCACCCTCCCTTGTGCTCCCCCTCCCTGGCCAGGCGCCTGTGGCAGCACGTCACCAACTCTCTGAAGGAGGGGAACATTGATGCCGCCACGGAGCACAAGCACCGCCTGGAAGAGAGACAGCGAGCAGAGGAGAGGCAGCGCGCGGCACTCACAACTCCCTGGAAACCCAAATACTTTGCCAAAGAGGTACTTGGAGTCTCCTGGTTTAGGGACCCTTCAGCAAGTTCCTGCACAGGGGACGAGTGAATGTCCATGGATTTTGTCATGGGCTGGTGTTGTTATGTACCACTGATGGCGTAGATTTTTGACAGTCTGGCTCTTGAAGGAGAGCAGTGGACTTTTCCATGTCTATGTTGGGAACTTGTTCATTTTCCTTCAGTTAGATTGAATCTGATCTGGATTTTTGATGCCTAATGTTAGGCACATAACGTGATATGTTTTTCTGTAAAATTCAGCCCTTACTTTTCAAATTCTGCATACTCACATCCCCTATAATCTTGGCATACTAAAATGAGCACCATCTAGGGAGATTTATCCAGTGTAAGTAAACATTGACATCCTAAACACAGTCTTGGGTTTCATCTGTGTGAAAGGAAACAGATTTTACCAAGATCATCATTCCCCTTTCTTGAAGGAAAGGTGGAGGGGAAGTGAGCCTGACTGAGGGAATTGTTACATTAGCTGCTATTTAAACCAACATCTCTTGCAGCTTTTCATTGCATCTCTTCCCCCCTTTAGGGTAATTCCTTCCCTCTCACCCACATTACTTGTCAATTCATTAAACGCAGAATTTTCAGGTGACAGAGATGGCTTGTTGTTTTGTCTTATTTTAGCTTTTGTGTGGACATTCATAGAACCAGTATTTATAAATCTTGTTTGTAAACTCTTCTTAATTTTCTTTCAGGGCGATGGTTGGCTGTACGTGAATCCTCTCTGGAAGGCCCATTGACAGGAGAGAGCAGTTGCCTCATAACTTTACCTGAAAGGCATTACAGTGATGCAGTATGTAACTTCAGGATGTCCTTGGATAGGTCCTGTTCCCAGAAGATCCCCACGGGAAGTTATGTACTGTGAATGATGCATCTCAAAATAACCACAAGCTCGAGTTTATTCAGGAGCCATTTTGTGTGTGCAGATCCACAGACACACAGGCACACGTCCCTAAGTACCCACAGTGTGCATGTGTTGTGTGTGTTATTTACACTACATGTAAACAGTACCGACACCAATAGCAACTCAAAGACCTTTTCCTCCGAGTGTTAGGGCACAGAACCCTGGCCTGGGTTCCCTGAGTTGTGTGCTTGCAGGATCAGGCCCTATGCTAGTATTTAAGAAAATACTTTTTTATTAGTACTGGTTAAGGTTTTTCTATTTTTCACTTTTGCCAAAAATGTTTTGCACTTAAAACGTGACGTGTCTCTTAATGGCAGTCGCTCTGTCTGAACAGTCACCGAGGAACTCACTTTGACGTCAGAATGATCCCGTGGCTGTGCTCGCTCTGGGTTGCTGAGCTCAGGGCGTGTTTCCTGTCACTGACGAGCGTGAATTTCCTGCCACCCTGTAAGAAGTAACAATACCTTCTCCAGAACATTGTTCTTCACACTAACTCGTTGTGTCCTCGCTGCTTTGTCTAGTCATGCTCCAGCTGTTCAGTCCATCTCTGGTCACCACCCCCGAGCCAGCTGCTCTGGTAGCTTTGATCTTGCTGTGTAATGTTCCCTGGCTGCTGCCACACCAGCACTTCTGGCTTACGTGTTCCACTAAATGGGATTGCTTCTGATAAAACATTTGGATGAGTAGAGATGATATAACTAGCCTTCCCAGATAAAGGATTCTCTAATGTAAAAGTAACAATTTAGTAAATTATTCCACCGAGTCAATAGAAATAGATGAAATGGGATACAATTTGTATTGTAGTGTTAAAAAAAAATAATTAAAAATCGTGTCGTTTGATCTTGCTTTTTAAGGTACCCACTGTGACACTGACAAAGTGGATTCTAGAAGTGTTAAGGCTTTGTCACTTTTTAGTTTGTATTTGTTGGAAGTGAAGATGTTTTTGAGAGAGGTGGCAGCAAAAGGCACATGTAAAATGTGCTCGGTGCTTCTTTCCACAGCGCCCCATAACAAAACCACGCTATTTCTATTTCTAACACACAGTAGCATGGATGCCTGTCTGTAGAGCTGAGTCATTTTGTGCCTTTTGTCTGCTTTGTTCATACACTGACTGATGCTTGATAGATACTACACAGATATCTAGGTCAAAGCACTGCTCACATCTGTCCTTGTGCGTCCTGCATTTTGTTTTTTTGGTAGATGTTAAATTCTCTTGAGCAGCTCAGAAGGCTGAGCGGAGGAGGTGTGTGCACAAGGAAACATTCCATTAGTTGTTGCTTTGGATTTGAACTTCAGATCTCTATTTGATGAAGGTGTGGCTACTTTTTCCTCCCAAATGCTATTTAGTCTTCTTGTCTGTATTTTTTTTTTTTTTTGCACATTATAAAGATTCATGTTCTAAATGATTTAAATCCTATTTTTTAAAAACAGTGGATTGTATGAGCTTGATTTTGTAACTGACACTTTTTTTTTAAGAGGGGAAAAAAATCTTATTTTTTAGGAATAGTTGATGTAGTAGCTTTCTGTAACAAAACCAAAATGATGCTCTTGTAGTAATCACTGAACTGCTACTGAGTATCATCAGGAACACTTGTACTTTATCACCTGCGAGAATTCACTTTATAACGGATCCACTCTTGTTCTAGAGGTTAGTCTGATAAGTACCTAAAGGTATTCCTACAGTTTGTAATATCATCACAAAGAAGAATGAAAAAAGCAGAGTTAAACCCATGGAACATCCTCCCAGAACTCTCTCACACACCAAAGAACAAGACACATACTCACTAAACAGCCATTGCAAACCTCTGTGTGTCAGGCATGCAGGCCTGGGCCCCTGAAGGAGTAGACCTCTTTCAGCTGGGATGGTGTGACTGTCAAGGCTACAGAGATGCTGTAGCTGTACTTTTACGAAGAAATTTTGAGTAATTTTCTGCTTGTAATTTATTGAAGATTTTCTCTGTCTGCATGGTTGGTTGTTTCTGCATGCCGAGGACATTCCACTTGTGCTCTGACCAATGTTTTGTTCTGTTCTGATGCTATGAAGTATCCCCTGATGCCACAATATCGCTGCTTCTTTCCCAAATTAACTCGGGAGACACAAACGTAAAAAAAGTCCTTTCAGTAAAGATCCCATCAGTGAGAGATTCCAGAACAAAATTCACACAAGTGTCATTTTATTTTTCTGATAGTATGTGTTCGGTATATTTTGCAGGACTGAAAAGTAAATATTCATAAGCCTTATTCTGTAGGTCGTTCCAATAGCTGTCTTGGAATTGCAAGTAAATACTTTCCTTTTCAAGTAGCCAATGTACACTGAATTGTAATGTAAAAACCTCCATGTACTTCAATTTTTTTTTTTGGTGCACACCTGTAGAAAGCCTATGCAACCTTTTTCTTTCTTAAATTAGAAACGTTCAGAAAGCAAATTTATACCTTTATCATTTAAAAGATGCTCTGGCAGTCTCTTCTGATTTGCCTTCCTTTCATAATTTGTGAATTTAAAATGAGAATGCTCATGAATAAAAGATTTGTTTCATTTAGTGGTGGGATGCCCTTTCTCTTTCCATGGAAGCCTTAGTTCAGTGGTGTCAGTCACTGACCGTCCAGGAGCTGTACGACACCCGAGCGTGGTTCCCATGGAAGTGATTTGCCAGGTTAATCCGGGTTTGGTGTGGGGCTTTTCTGCTCTGCTTGCTCTCCCAGATGCTCTGGAGGTAAGTTTTTTGATTAAATTGGATAGCTCTACCCAGGGAAAATGGGGCTGGGCAGCAGCAACAGCTTTAGGAAAGGCTGGGGAACAATTGCTTCATTTTGGCAAGTAAATCTGTAAAGGTGTACCCTTGCTTCTGAAAATCCTATTTCATTGCATCTTTTGTCTTAAGACACAATTCTACATTATTGCAGCATTGAACACTTGCATGAGGAGAAAATATGTTCTTAGAGGATTCACACAGATCATGGTCAGCATTTTTCAAGTGTTAGATAAAGCCCTTCTGGTTTTCTCTAAACATTCATCCACCGTGCTGGAAACAATCGTGCTGCTTTTCAGGTGTTCTTCCAAATGCTAGATGCTGTATTTCTTACCCATGGCCAGGATGCAGATTGGTTTGGAAGCTGCACCACGCTAGAACTCGTGCCTCACATAATCAATCAGCCCTTCTGCTGGTGGGTGAGCAGCTGCAGCAGCTTGAGGAGCTCCAGATGCTGGAAGGAGCTGCTGCAATGTGTGGTTGGGAAGGAAGGCTGCTCTTCCCTGGAAATATGACAGCCACGTTCATTTCATCACAGCAGAAGCCTTAGGTTTGGCTTAGTTTAAAAGCAGGAGGGATGTTAAGAAGATGCTGTGGCTTCATTACAGCAGCTTGGTGAAGTCAGGAGATTTGCAATACGGAATTCTAATGTCTTAATTTATGACTAGGACTGCAGACAATATGTTATCAAGTTAATCACAACAAAACCGACACAACTGCGTTAACACAAAACTTGAATTAACTTTATTTTCCCCTACAGTTGACAACTGGTCTGCATTGAGCTTTAAAGCAACAAAATAAAATGAAATCTCCAAACGACAGGGGCCAGAAATCCAGATTTAATTACCTTTGTGAAAATGTTGCAGCTGTAGTATTGGTCTGTATAAACCACTGGAGTCAAAAATGAGTTCATAAATCAAAAAAATATTCTACACCTTGGGAAAGAAGTCAGCAGTAACATTCTCACAGAACACTGTAAATTTACATTTTCTTCATGAAAGGTACATACTATTCTGCATTTTACATCAAGTTACTGATGCAAGTTTTGTTTCTATAAAAAGTTACAACCTGTGGCAGGAAAAAAAATGCAAAAAAACCCTTTCATTTTAATTAAAGAAAAATTTCAAGTCTGTATAAAGTTTCCTTACAGCTGGAAAGTGAACACCTTCAGTCTCCATTTATATTTTAGTGCATTTAATCTGACAGTTTTCACCACTTGAAAAAAACCCAAACCGAAACCGGTATAAAAGACAGACAAAGCAAATAGCACTAGAGCAGGAATTTCTTCAATTGATTTAAGCACTCTAAATAAAAATGCAGAGAAACAGATTTCCAGAAAAACTTCCACCCTCGCCAGAAAGGCATTGAGGGCTGAAGAGGTTTGCAAATCTTCTACCTCTGATAGCCACAGAAAAGGGGTTTTGTATACCTATCAACCATCTTTTCCCCAATAACCAGGCTATACTTGTTTTACCAATGTAAACATTCACCTAAAATAGTTTAATTTCTGTTCTGAAGCACCAGCAGCTCCATGGTGCTTAGCTGTGTGTTGTTATAGCATTCATTACTGTCGTTTCAGATCGTTCAGGAGGTTACAAATTTAGCCCTTGTATCTACAGTGTGCAAGATTTGCCTTGTCTACCTTGTGAAATGACAGTGTAAGGCAGCAATACTGCAATCCCGTGCTGAACAAAAGCAGCTTGTCCAATTAATCTGTCCTGTCACCTCTTGTGAAAACTGCAGCTTTGCTTCTTACACTCCAGCTCAAAACCAGCCCTGCAGCAAGAGTAAAAGGACATTGAAAGAAACCATTGAAAAATAATCATGGGTGTAACTTGTTTTGAAAGTTGAATTTGAGAGAGCTCTGCCACCTCTTGCTTGTTGAAAAAGAGTCATTTTCAGATGTCACCATTCCAGTTTTCATACTGCTGCTATTCAGCTGAACAGTGTTCTCCAGAAAAGATTGACAAGTAATGCATGTGCCAAGGACCAAATTACAGGGTTCTTTGGTAAAGTCAGTCCAAATTTTCAACAGATTTGAAGGATAATATGTACCAATAAAAAAAATGCTGCTAGACTTGGATAGCAGCTCTGTCTTGCTTCACATTACAAATCTAAAACAGCTGTTCTCAATAAGCCAATATTTTTAATCAGACATTGCCTGAAAATTTTGTACAATAATCTGGACCAATGATGGTTCTGTACCCTCATGTTGCTGTGAAACATGATTTGAGCTAAAGGCAAAGACTGGTTATCTCAAGGACAACTGCTTCGTATTAGCAATCAGAACAGTGTGTTTAAACTGTCTTCCTGTTGGGTCTCTTGCCTTTCTTTAAAATTAGTTTATTCTTAATGTAGCCACGCTTCCTTTTGGAGGTCTAAAAAGAAAAACAGAATAACAGGTATTAGTTAAAGATTTAGTCTTGACCGCGGTTTAATGATGTGCATTCAATGCCTGAGCTTTAGACTGATTTTAAAGAGCTTAAATGCTAAACCCTCAACTAGGCATTATCCAGTTATTATTTTTAATGTTGGGATTGTTGATTCCCGCCCAATAGTTGCCTTTGCACAAGATGTGCTTTTGTAACTCTGTCTACCAGATCTGCACAATTCTTTTCAAAGCACGTGCTGAGGCAGAATTAATTATTAACCAACATGATAAAACTCTAATATGCCCAAAGAGCACAACTGCTGTCTTAGTTTTGTTTGGAAATACCGTCTAGCATCTTTTGCACTATTTCCTTCTCTTCAAGAAGTATTTGCTCAAAGCATCGTTTTTCAAAAGAAAAAGCCCTGAATAATCCCACTTTAGTCTTCTAAACTCTGCTGTTGATCTGTAGGTTGCTTAGTTAGCTCTTCCTGCACATTCCTTTATCAGCATGTTTTAGATTTTTCTAAGGTAGTAATGGTGGGGAACATTAATGTTGGTTGTAGGCAAAATTAACTTCAAATTTGTGTACATAGCTTGTGGCAGGTAGAATTGTACATTCAACAACACACCTGCCAGGTGGCAGCTCCCACCCTTGCTGCACTTTGCTGTGTTACCAGCAGGGTCTATTACTATTTTAAAAAATTGCATTTAATTATTTTAACACCAACAAGATGATTGTAATAAAGTGAGATAGACACAAAATAATATGTAATAGTCAGACACATATTGTATCTCTGAGCTTGAGCAATGTCATTCCTAACATGATAGGAGATGGACAGATTTTCCAGTAAGGAAGCAACTGCTGAAAAACTGTGGCCACTAAGGAGCCCTCAGAATGTATTTAAGAAATCCTAGTTTGGACACCTGCACCATGCTCTCCACTGGTTCTCTGATTTCTTAATGGGAAGCAGAGCTTGTTTATACTGCTCAGAAACTGCATCAACTTCTAGACAGAGAATCTACACATCCAAGGCTCAAGCGGGGTCAGTGCATCTATCATAGATAAATACAGCCTTGCTTGCCACTTAAGATCAAAAGTTACAGTGTTAAGTGTATGACAGGCACAATAAAGCTTATAGTTTCCTTTCAAGATCTATCTAGCTTCAGTGGCAACTCCCAAATGCCTTATTTTAGGTACTTCCCATCAAATCACAGAAATAAGCCTCTTGACATTTAACATTCTCTACTTGCAGAGAACGTTCTCTACTTGTATTTCCATGACACAGTGTAAGCCTACTGCCTGTACTAGTTTGTTAGACAGGATTCTGGAGTTCCTTTTGCAACATCTATTTGAATATATAGAAAACAGATGTTGTGAAGGAGAGGGCTGCTAACAGTCTCCCCAGCTCCCCTGGGAACAGGCCTTTCTTAATAGGCTGAAGGAGGGCAGCACAACAAACATCTTAAAACCGTGAAGATGACTTCAAGCAGTAAGCAGACAGACACTAAAGTTCCATCAACAAAAGTTTCATATTTAATTTATTTCATACAAAATTGCCATTTGTAAACTTCTAGGCATCACTACTTTCAAACAAAGTCAGAAAGCAACTTCCACATTTACTTAGTGAGCCATAGTTACTGAAACATGAATTGATGTACTTTAGAGATTATACTTCCAGTTACATGAAGACTTAAGAGTTGTAACAGCCAGTGACACACTCTATGTCCAGTTAGCATTCTGCCTAAAAAAAATCTAGCCTTGTGTCTTCACATGCTTTAAAGTTAAGCAGACAGTAAATTAACAATTATTACCAGCAGGCAGGTCTGATATTGGACACTAACATGAACAGTATCCATAACATTCTGGCTAGTGGAAATATATAATTCACCAGCTATGTGATTCACTGTTAAAAATAAACTCCTGACCCCTTTCAGTTACTTCACTGGGAACCCACCTTCTTTGACAAATACTTCTGTTTCGGTACAATGTTGGTTACTCTAGGTTTATGATCCAATGTCTCTCTGTTGTCTAGTTGTTTGACCTTGTATATTCTAACAAGCCAGTGCTCTGAGGTAAAGGCTTCCTCCAGATGTTTAAATTTAATGTCTTTGTTGCCTATCTCCGCATTGCGTGTACGGTCGAATCCCGGGGGTGTCCGAAAATCCAGCTATAAAAATTAAAGTTGCATGTTAGTTTGAGACGAAAACCCAGAACACCAATCACTGCAAACTGTGAAACTTCATACTCCAAGGCAATGCCTTCAGCTGGCCTGAGTCAAAGGGCAACCCTTCTCTTGCACTGGTTACTACTACACCGAGAAACCTTTGAGATCCTAAGGAATAAATTTGTTCTTTCTCCTACAGCTGTCACAGGCGACAGTACTGAATGTCCAGCAAAACTACCCCGTCTGCATTCAGAGATGAACAACTCAAAGAACAACCTAAAGTGCAGCAGTCTGTGGTGCTTCTTCAGCAGAGCTGTTGCCTTTGTGCTCTTGCCTATACTGCAATAATTTGCACTTCCACAGTTTTACACATAATCCAGAAGTAGCTCACAATTATCAGTTGAATTTGGCCGCTGTGTTTCAAGTAAAATCCACCGAAAAAAGGATTCTTGTGCTAATACATCAGAAGAAAGGCCCCTGGTGGGGGCAACAAGGGATGAAAAGGAAAAAGCCAAACAGGTTTAGCTCCATCTATGTGTTTGGTGCTCCCAAAGCGGAGTGACAACTGCTGCCCTTACTCTACAGTGCAGTGTAGTGTAGTTTATCACTCAGTAGTTCACTGACGTGACTTGGATGGAAATCACGTCGTTTCTGACAGACATTTAACAGTCAGTAGTTCCACTTGTGTGTTGCTATTGCAACAAACAAATCTAAAACTCTTTGCAATGTCACAGTTGATGCTTTAGTGAGCACACAGCACAGGGCAATCAAGACACTCATCTGGGGAAATGTGAAGGACACCAAAAAATGAAGTACAAGTGTGGGTTAACAGCAGAAATGCTTTTTGCTAAAGGTTATAAACAGTAGACCATGACTGGATGTGTTTTAATTTGTAAAGCTTACTGCAGATTCTGCTACTACAAGCAATGCTTGATGTAAAAGACAGAAAATACATCAAAATAATATTTGTTTTCTCACATTTCAGTTAAGGTTCAGAAGAAGTAGCACTAACCTGCATCTCTCCAAATCTGTAATAGGACATTTTATACATGAGGCAGTTCAGCAAAGTTGGAGAGCCTGCCTTGTCTACCCGGAATTCTCCCTGAGGGGTAAAGTAATCACTTTCCTTGAAAAACAAAAGAAGATACAAAGAGTCAATGCAAACTCAAATGTTAAGGGAATTTCTCATTCCCTTCCCCACAGAAAGACCCCTAGGAATCTCAGCTGGCTATTACAGTTTAAAAGCTGATTTAAGGTAACCTTAAAAGGAAAGAGATTGTGCTCATTAAAGGTGAAATAGTTGCAAACTACCTGCTTGTAACCCAGAACCCAGTAGATCAGCTTTCCTAAATCTGTAGTTTTGTGCTGTTAAAAGTTTTGTCACATCACTGTAAATGGTTCTGGGAAAGTCACCTCAAACTGTAAAACTTAGTTGGCCATCTATTCTTCAGAAAGGTGACAAACACTGTATTGCTAATATAGGAGATCTGCAGGGTCGCTATAAAGGTCATAAATTCTCTGTGTTTAAACAAACTATTTCTGCCATTTTCATCTCAAGTACAAGATGAAACTACACATATGGGCTACTCCCTTAAGCTTGTGCTCAATATCTAGGAGTTTTTGTTAGGCTTAAGAAAATATTACTACAGACTTCTGCAATCTCAGAGATGTTTGAACAGCTTAAACTCTACATGAGTCAATATTAACACTTTCACTTGTCTCCTACCATTACAGAGTTTGAAGAAATTTGTAATGCTGTTTAAACAGTCTGGATGCTCCTACTTTTTTCAAGCATGTGATGATACACAGAGAGACATACAGACAAGAATTACAGAAGAAACCCTACTTTTAGTATCATGCAAAAACGTGAAAAGCTTTTGAGGCTACTGACCTTTCAGAATCAAAAACATTGAAAGAAACTGGGCTACAGGCCACTGCACTCCTACTATTCTAGAAAAACAACCCCAGCACATGTTTCAAATAAAATGGCAATAAAGTAGTAGAGATTTCCCTCCACTGTAGTGACCACTCCCAGACAAGTGATAATATAAATAAAAGGGTTTTTAAAAAAAACAAAGTAGAGGTTCCACTTACCCGTATGTCTTTGGGATGTTCCCCCTCTGCTATTCTCACCATCCACAAGAACTTATTAATGTCATCACCAGAGTAGCCAATCACACCACCAAAAATAATCAAAACATAATCCACATCCAGGCTTCTCATGATCTCGTATGCTGCAGACTCATTTGATGACATTGCCTTTCCCACCTGTATCATTGCAAAAAAATCTTAAATTTCTGCATAGCTGCCTATTGAACAGCTCCACAGATTAATACAGCCAGACCAAAGCCCAGGAATCCTGTGCCATGTGCTCTGGGATGGCCCTGCTTGAGCAGGCAGGTTGGACCAGGTGACCCCACTGCGGTCCCTTCCAGCCTGTGGTTCTGTGATTCTCTAACACCTACTTGCCAACCAAAGCCAACATTTTCCTTCTAGATAAAGGTGAATATTTAGAACATAGTGAATATTTAGAAACTCAAAAGCCCCACCTAAACTGAAATATTTTGTCCTCTGTAAGAGCAGTGCTGCCTGTTGAGTGTTTTGAGTACGAAATGTAGCAACATTTTGTGGCACCTACATATTTTTCAAGTCATAACTGTATTACCAAAAGCTTAAGTGTTGCAGAAAATACCTAATCACAAATTATTTTCAAAGCTTTAGACACAGCCCAATGTGTACAAATTATTTGAAATGTGATTTCTTTTTTTTTTTTCTTGAGCTCTGTCCTTCATTAATGAAGCAGCCATTGTGCATTGCACTAAGTAGCACACAGGCACCCTCAGCACTGAATTCAAGATAAATCTACACAGAGAAAACGTCAGGATAAAACTTTTTAGAGCTGCATCCAGCACCTCTGTGTCCTGGTCACTTCCCACACTTAAAAGAATTTGGTCAGTAACTGGCATGCAGTTTTTGCTCTCGAAGCTCTTGTACTTAAGGCAGCATAGTAAAGTATCGCTGTAGTGAAAGGGAATAACTACAATATATGTAATATAGCATCTGACTTGGTAACATTCAGCTGAGAATGCAATTCGAGAGCACTAAGCTTAGGCAGCAAGCTGTCAAAAGACCAAGAACCTCAGCTTCTTGGCCATTATCCTAATTAATGTGAGGTTATTTGCAGGATTTCCATCTCTGTGTGGGAGAAAATCATCTGGACACATCTCCAGGGCATGCCTCGTTTACATCACAAATGAAGGCATTGGCCACAACACACATTTATTTTATTGCTTGGGTCCCCCTTTATGGAGTCTTCATTCCAAAATGGAACTTGACAATGCAGCAGTGTACTCGAGAGAATTCTTCATTGAAAGCCATTATTGCCAGTTGCTGCAATGTGTGTGGTTACTGTCCTTAGGCAACACAGGTAACTTCCTCAGTCTCTATTCACATGATGCACCTTGTCCTGCAAGAAACTCTGAGTTTGGATGCAGTATCTGCATTTCTACCTTTTGTAGCAGAGGGAGGCACACAGCGTTATCAGAGCTGAGTGTCCATTAAAACACACCAAAGCTGTCAGGTCAACAATCAATTAGAAGTGCCTCAGAGTATGCAGCAATGATGTTTACTGACATTAGACTGATATTAACACCATCAGTACAATTTCCCAAGCTTGCTTCTAGCTGAATGTGAATTTTCTGCCTGTAAGAAGTGTGCATGTGTGATCTCTCTTCCCCCAGTACACATATTTTTGGGACTCTGCTCAAAGCACAACTTCGTTAATTTCTTGGCTTTGTACACTGCTTTTTGGCAGATCTGGTCCACAGCTGTACTCACTACTGACACAAGACAGAAAGAACACAAGAAACTATCCTAATTATCCTAATTTCTTGAGCCCTTCCCCCATTCTGCCCTTGTGGCAAAACATTCTGGGAAGAAACGTGATTGATGGTGAGTCATTGCACAGCACAAGTTGCCCAAGGTGGTGCCCAATAACCACAGGCAATGCTAATGCCCTGCCTTAAGCACACGAACAAAGCTTAGATTTACTCCTCAGAAATGAAAGAAATTAAAGGTGCAGATATTTTGTCTATCTGCAATTTTAAGAAGACAGAATTGCATTAAGTCTGCTACACTTCCACAGCTAGTCATAAATAATCACTTCCTGTGATTTCCCAGATGTCTGAAAATCTGTCAAGTCATGTGGTCAGTTTTTACATGTCATTCACAAATCCACTCAGCAGTGACACTGCTGAAATGCAAGGATCCTAACTTTGATAGGATAATGCAGTGGTACCAGCTGTTACAGCATTAATCCCAAGGGGAATGGTTACTTTAGGTTTTGTCTCTCCTCCCCCAAAGAAAAGAAGAGAAACTGAAGTGGAAGTGAAGTTTTGCAAGCTCCAAGTAAACAAACAAAATCAAAACTCTGAAGCAGAATTGATTCCTATACTTGAGTTTTAAAAAATGAAGAAAGTACGTTCCTTCCACGTTTGTGTCTCTCACTCTATGCAATTTCTCCTTAATATCAACCACCCTAAGAGACATCTGCAATTTCCTGCTCCATAGAAAACTGCCACCCTTACCAAGGCGATGTGGCTGTTGTTCCAAGTGTTGTTATCAACCAGGGTGGTCCGGTTGGCCATTCCCGCTATCTGATAGCCATAATCCCACCACGACATCACTCTGGCGTGCTCGTCTGTGTTCTGCCTGAGCCAGTAATAGGCTTCTCTGAAGTCATCCAGGATGTTCCGAGTGCTGGAAAACAGGTAATTTTATTTGCATCTGTACAAATACTACCAACAAATTAACTGCACCAGCATCGGTCTCAGTTCACAAACAAGAGTTTTCTTCTGAGTCCAGCTCCCGCTGAGGGATTTTGTCAGCAGCAGTCATAAGTTTGAACTCTCTGAGGGCTGAATGTCCAGAAGCTGAACTGCTTTTGAAGACACGACTGCTTTTGAAGACATGACTATATGCCATTCCAGTCAAATACATACATTCTTAAGCAAGTTTTCCCAGTTGACTCCAAGGCTTTTTATTAACCCTCATTTTTATTGGTTTTGGGTAGGATTATTTTTATATATTTCATTAAATATTTCATAAAATGTTGTCTCTTTTTAAAAATTAGAGTAGGAATAATTTTTTATTCAGGTCACAATTCCCTTATATAATAAGGAGTGATTTAAAGAAGGCAAAGCAAATTGCTAATGCAATGGCAGTAAAAAAGGCTTTTGCCCTTTAATCACTTCAGCCTGTAGACCTTACTTACCCATCATGGTTATAGGAGGCAAGAACCACGCTGGGGCTGGAGTATGCATTGCTGGTTACCCAGGTACAGTGAACAGCAAACATCATCAACAGCATCAGCATCAGCATAGTCACAATGTTTTTTATATTGGGACCCAGCCCTTCTTCTGTTTTCTCCTGCTCAGACACATGTTTCCTCACTTTGCCTGCCTGAACAAACACAAATTTATCTGTTATGGCAACTTATATCATCCTTGACATTGGAACCCAAGTGTTCTGACTCTTGCTTCCTCCCCTCACCTTATCATACAGGTTGCCAGGGTTCCTTTTGTCATCCTCATCACTGCTGTCTTCTATTGGTGGATTTTCCCTCTTCATATCATCACCCAAATAACGCTCAAAGACATTGGAGAAAGCAATTGCTGACAGCATACAGACCACTGGAGTCAAAGTGAGCATCAGGCGAACCATCACTCCAGCAAAGTAAACAGCGCTGATTGCATACAGAGCAACTGCAAGGAAACACATCTACTGGTGACACTTAGAAAATAATACTCACTCTGACTGCACATGTACATGCTCTCCACAAAACTACTCCTGGAAGTGGGTTGAGCATCTGTGCGTATAAAGGCTTGAGTTTGCATCTTGCATTTCATTGCTTTTTAATTTACAGACATATGGCTGAATTAACGTTTATCCCTTTGAAGCCTCCAACCCTTCCTGAGATTCATCTTGACAACTGTTAGCAATAACACAACCCCACTTTAAATATTCATTAGTAATGCGTCAGTAATGCATTCATTATTAGTGAAATTTAATATTACACATCAACAATACTACTGGAATAATAGGTAACTTCATTTGATTAAAAAAGTCAAACAACTCTAGACCAAACAAGTTATTAGAACTGAAAAAGCAAAAGGAAATGTTACAATTTCAGGTAAATATTAAATTTTGATTGAAGTTAGAGGTATCTGTGGACAAATTGGGGGCTTGTCTACATTATAATTCTATACAGATAAATAACATGATATTGCGAGCCCTGTTCTGAAGGAAGTATTCCTGAGCAGAATTACCTCCACTTTGTCTTCCACAAAACATAAACCAAGCTTTTCAGAATACTACAAAACATTAAGAACACATTTATTGGAAAGAGAAAAGACCCCAAACAATTCTGTATACACTGATTGGGAGTATCCAATAGTGGTTTCCTTGAGGTAGACTCCTTGTCTGCTACACCATAACAATATCCTCTTGTGAAAGATTTGCCACAGAGATCAAGGGACACTGATTTATCAGATTACATCATGTAAATATTTTCTACATTGTGGTGAGGCAGGGTGGCACTCCACCCTCACTCAGGTCTCTTTATGCTGTATTAAATGGAAGTTGCAGCCTTCAGAGTAGGAGGCTGAAAGCAAGTTTCTTGCTGAAAGCACTGGTCTAGACAAACATTCATTGTAGGGCACACAGCACAGACTACCTCAGAGCAAACATTCCTACTGCCCACACACATCTTAGGTAGCCTAAGAGGCAGCTGTATTTGCCTGGAGCCTCTTGTCTGTGTAACAGTCCAAGACCTGAGTGATCTTCACTCCTCCATATGGGTTACAACTGCTTACAAGCCTCATTCAAAATCAGAAGCTGGCTTTCACAATACAGCTTTGCACAACAAAAAACGTTGTCACTGACATAGGGAGAACCCACACTTGGTTTTGGCTCGAGCCTTATCTAGCACTTGTTCCAAAGCAAGAGATTCTGCTTACTAAAATAGCAGAAAACATGGAAAGCAAAGGCATTTTCAATCATTTGTGACGGGATGAGTGTGAGATGCCCAGAGGAGGGACCCTGCCTTTGCACTGAGCTGTTCTCCTGTCTGACCTGTACTGTGGAACCGTACCCCGCCAGAACATGCAACTGCAGCTGCAGAACTGAACGCAACAAATGACTGCATCCCACCTCCTGAGACTACACTCCATCACCATTTCAGCAACCTCTGCACTTTTATAAACTGTTTTAAAGACTGCTGGGTGCTGGCAACTCTTAATAACCACCTTTAAACACATCACTTTTAAACCGTATTTTAGAACAAGCCACGTATCAGCTTTGAGAAAACAAAACCAAAGTAAAATCAAGTTGAAGGTAAACTTTTTCAAAATAATTTAAAAATATTTTCTCTTACCAAAGACTCTTTCATCATTGATGTTTTTGATACAGAACCACAGCCCTGCTGGGAAAGTACACACGAGAATATGCAGATCAAAAAAGAAGGAAACCCATGTTGTAGGCTGATGCTCAGACACAGAGGCAATGATCGGGATGTGAATTTTCGCATACCTTTTTTAAAAAAAATTCAGTTCAAATTATTTTGAAAAGATAAAATTATTAAAACTTGTAAACATTAGGAATTCTGAAATTCATCTCAAAGGAAGCATTTCAATTTTAAATGGCAAGTGCCCTAATCAGCAGAAATCTGATGAAACTCTTATACCAAAGAGGTCCCTAGGCCTTACTGTATGTAGGAAGCATTTGGTGTACAGTTATTTAAAACAACAATTAATTCCATACTAGTCAAGACAATGAAAATTATGGATGTTTCATTTGTTTATGGCTAAATATGAAGCCAAATTCACCAAAAGGAAAACACACAGCCATGGAAGCACCTTTACTACATTTTTGAAGAGAATCATCAATGCCAGTAAATCCCCTAGATTTTCAACATTGTATTTTAAAACCTCTACACCTAATATCTTCATTTTCTTTGTAAAGAAAGTTGCAGTTATAATACCAGACCAGTTATTGATGCACCCACATTCTTTCAGATGCTGAAAAAAAATCAGACCTTGTCTACACTTGGAAACACATGTCATCTAAACAACAAGTCAAACACTCAGTGCAGACAAGGACAAAACTCTGCTCTATATTACAGACAAGTATACATATGGACCTCATCTAGGGCGCTACCATGATTGAATGGTGAGGTAACGAACATATGTCCTTTTCTTAACTGAGATCTAGTTCTCATTCAAAACTGTATTGTGTGTTTTAACACAATATGTTTTTCTAATGTAGACAAGCCCTCAAAAGTTTAATACTTTTCTATATATATGTGTGTATATATAGACAGGCAAAGAACAACATCTATATATTCCTCAAGTAAATCTGAGGCTTCTTTACTGACATCTGCTCTACTACATTTACGATAGAGCTGGGACAGAATCCTGTATAAGCTGGATTTTGGAGCCTGAAAAAAGTCTGAACTGCATAAAGTTCAAAGTTCTTCTATCCTTGCTTTAAATCTAAAAAAAAAATTTTAAAAAATCTACCAACTGCATTTCACTTTAAAATACGTATCTGAGAAAAAACACTTTCCATTTTATTCCTTTTCTCTGGACTAACTAAAGAATCCAACACAGTATTTTCAAAGGTTAACTAAAACAAAAGATTAATAAGATTTTTACCTGTGAAAACAGACATTAATAAAACATAGTTCAGAGTAGACATCTGTACACACAAAACACATGTATGAACATAATACAGAGGCAACGTGCAAGATCATATGTGCAACATTTCTGTGATTTTGTGCCATGTTGCACAATGAAAATAGTCTAAGGCTCTTAGTAATTTTTAAATGTGTACTCAAGCCTTGGCACAGCTTTCAATTATTTCATGCTGACATACAGACCACAGTTTCATATAGAAAAAACATATTACATATTCAAAGACTTGCAAAGAAGCAAGAAATTTCATAGACAAATAAGTGAAATAGTTGTAGAGATCATGAAACAGCTATTATAAGTACTCTCATCAGGTAACTGATTCTCCTTGACTGAAATACTAAATGGATTTGGGGATAAGGAGAGAAAATGACTATTAGTTTTCAGTAAAATGCTACTGATATCTAAATCTTATATCCTTACTTACCCAGTGTCCCACAATGAATAAAATCTGCCACTCCAAGGAGCAATATAACCTGAAAAAGAGAAGGAGGAAGAAAAACATTTTGCTGCCTAGGCTTTAAAATGCAATAATTTTTCTACTCCCTCAAGTTATAACACAAACCCCAAGAAATTTTCATTGAACTTGTAATATATGTGAACCATACCTACTGCATTAGGCAGGCTATAAAATCTACCAACCATGAAGCAAGCTGGTTTTAGAACACACTTACAGGATCACATTGTACTTGTTAAGTACAATCTGAGTATCAAGGCACGCACACTTCCAAAAGTCAAAGCAATGTAATTCTAAATATTTCTCAAATAATATAACAGATAGCAAACTATACTCTGTGAAGGAGTAAGAGAAAAAGAAAACATAATTGATAAGAAAGTATTTCATTTTTCTGAAATGTCAGAGCAGGAAACTGGGGACACTCTATAGCCATGAATGAAATGCCAGTTTCCTTTTATTTATCTCCTGGTGAATCTACTTGTGGCATGGAATATAAAAGCTGCTATTAAACATGCTGATAAGCTTTACATATTATTTTATAAAACAAGGCTTTTAGATAAGTTGAATATGATAAGATGAAAAGAAACAGTATAATTATTAGATGAAAGATAAAAATTTAAGAATCATCTAATAACTTAATAATAATTTTTATTTCCACTTTCTTTGCAACTGTTTCAGCTCCTCCTGAAGACAGATACAGAGAAGGAGAAATAAGAAAAGGTTAAATCCTTTCATTATTACCCAGGTTTTTGTGAATGAATCAGTTAAGTCTTCCCTCTATCTTCCATTCAAAATTAGTATATCTGACTGAAGGGTTTAGTTTAGTATCTAATTTAGACGTTTAAATATTGTGGTTAATGTTCTAATACAAGACATATTTTTGCCTTCAGGTAAAAAGATTGCTCCCAATCCATGCATGCACATGAAGAAGGAGCTGTCAGCACACAGGGAACTACTGGTTATGATGTTCTCTGAACATAGACAGCCTTCACCTGGGGGTGCTGCAAGAGCTGGCCAACATGAGAGCTACCCACCATCTTCACCTGGGTGATAAGGGTGCCTGGGAACTGGCTACTGCTGCACCTCTAGGCAAGGCAGAAGTTACATGCAGGAACCAACAGTGCAGTAACCTGAGCTGCTGAAAACACCATGGAACTCAGCCTCCCAAAGTACATTGATAAATGTTTTCCTCATTGCTCATTTGTAGCTGAAGAACGGACAGAACAAATGGACCATCTGACTGGTTGAAAACTGGCTGTCCTGACAAGCTCAAGGTAGTACAGAGTGGATTGGGGTCCAGCTGGTGGCTCATAGAAAGTGAAAATGTCCTGGAGGCCAAAAGGAACTGTGCTAAATTGAAAAGAGTAGCTGACATGCCTTGTGGCAGGCAGAACTTCTGTCCAAAACCTGAAGCTCATTCTTCCAGATGCTACAGCTGGGATAAAAGATCCACATGTGGGCACCCTCTTCTGCAAGAGGATTGTTAATAAAATCCAGAGAGATCAGAGTGCTGTGAGGTGGGCAGGAGCCCAGATCGCACAGCCTGTCAGAAGCCGAGGGAACAAGGCCTGTTCCAGCTGATGAAGCAGGGATACTGAGCAGTGAATTTCAGAATCAACACTTCCCAAGAACTGCAACAGAATACATATTTGGCTACATGCTGAGATTAGAAGCTGATTTTTTGTTTTTATATGCCAGTCTGAAAACTTTGCTAACTTATGTCTAGAAAAGCAAATCAAACCACCACGTTTTAGAAGACTTTGAAACAAACAGAGATGCTCAGAATTCTTTTGAAATGAAAAGTAACAAAAACTGCCATTAAATAGTCCAAAATGTTGAAACAACTGCTTGAGGCTAAACCAAATGTTGATCATCTGGCTTACAAGCTGCAAAGGTAAATGAGTATTTACCTGTGTATGTCAAATAGATGACGCTCAGGAATACAGTACCAGCAGCTAGTGAGACGCCCAAGAAGAACAATGTCTGAAATTCTTGCTTTGTTAATCTGTCTCTCAGATACTGCAAAAATGCATAAGCCTGCAGTAGTGCAAAAACACCTATGGAAAGAGAAAAGTTCTTGTTTAAATGCTCCAAAGTAGTACAGCTGTCAAAGCAACCAGCATATTTTCCTATATTTGCATTGGAAAAATAAACATAAGGTACACTCTAACATCTAGAAACTAGTAAAACGTCACTTTCTGACAAATAACCTTTAATACTTAACAGGGATGACACTTGCAAAACCAGAAACTTCCAATGAGATAAAATATTCTAAAGGAGAGAATCACCTGAAAACCAGATTGCATTGATTATGACAAGAATACAGGTTAACATACTTAGCTAGATGTGGCAAAAAATTAAAAGACAGACTTAAGGTAACACACAATGCTAATACAGAAATATATGCAAACTAAGCTACTGAATAAAAGAGGAGGAATTAATGAAAGAAAAAACTAAAACAAGTAAGAATTAACGGAATTATATCAAGTTAGTGCTGAAACACCAAAATTCACTGGTGAAGCACCCAACACCCTGAAAAAGGCTGTTCAGAGTTTAACATTAAACCCAGAACCTGGACATGGTATTTCAGTTATTATTAATTTCATGGTATATAATCAGATCAATCCACTGATGAATCCTTTCAAAAGTGAAAATTCAATGCTGGCTGGCAGAGGAATATAATAAAACAAAAGTGTATCGTCTTTCTTCAAATTAGCAAAGAATTTGAGGTACACAATTAAATTCACTAGTTCTGAATTCCTAGAGAAAGACAAAAGTTCTATTCAATAAATAAATGTAAAATTCCTCAGAATCTAAATATGGCTTGGTATTTTTTTCTTCTTTTGCAATTATGATTGTTGCAAGTCTCCATTTTGAAAGTATTTTTATGGTCCCATGGTCCAGTGATGGTCCCAGCACTGTTCCAAATACATTTGGGTAACTGATTAAATATAAGAAAAACCTGAGGAATCTAACAAACTGAACTATATCAAACAATCAGTGCATGCAGTTAAACTCATTGTTAGCAGAAGTCATTGCTGTCAAAAAATCAAGATGTCTGACTGCCAACAACTACTGAAAAATCAACTTAAAGAAATCAAAAAAACCCAAACAAGACTGAAATCAGTTCTTTAAAAAATCACCCTCCTGATCAGTAATTTAGGTAATTTGTGTGTAGCCTGCTTTGAAAAATTACAGAAGACTATCAACTCTAAAACCGAATCGCTCAGTAAAAACTGTGTTACCAATAAGGAACATTTCAATTGTCCAGTGTGTGAAGGCAACACTGAATTGCAAACCAGCAGAGATTATCAATGTGTAAAGTGCTTGTCAGAATGCTAATTGATCCAGCCTTATGGAAGCATGTTACCTCCATTAGCTGGCACAAAAAGATAATGTATCAATTGGAAAGAAAACTTCCCAACAGACACTAAATTGTATCTCTTTCGTTAACAATTTGCTTTGTTAGCCTCTGTTTTTTCTAATTCAAGGAAACAAAGCTGCAAGTGTTTGAGGTTTTCCTGTGTTAAGCAGGCTGTTGTATGCAGAAGTTTCATTTTCTTACCTGCAGCTGCCATGTGTTCACTTGTTCTAATTGGCTGAAATCCCACAAAAGGTATCTGCATCGATAATATTAACCCCACAATGTAGAAAGTGCTATATGCTAGGAGAGAAAAATGTGAGGAGAGGGGAAGAGAAAGATGGGAACAAAATTAATACACATTTAAGAAAGCATTGGCTCTATCTTCAAAGAGAAGTCCATCTTCTTCCCTAACTTCACTGACAGCAAAACAGAACCATACTATGCTAAATATTTCAGCCATCCCAATTACTTTTTTCTTCTTTGACTAGAATAAAGCTGTCTATTGCAACCAGTTTTAGGGGATGTAGAGGAGTATTGTTCTTTCTAATTGCACTGTTTTTTCTCCTCCTAGGAAAATAAGCCATTTACCTAAGATTCTCCAGCTTGAAAAGAGTTTTCCCATCTTGCTTTTGAGAGTCATGGATGTGGAAAGAGCTCTCAAATAAAAGCGACATAGGAAGCTTTCTATATGAGGAGAAATTGAAGGGACCAGGGCTCAGAAAAGCAAAATGTTTGAGAGTCCACTACTTCTTTAGAAAATGTAAACAGGCACCATTGTTCTTTATTTAACATAAGAGCAGAGGGAATGCAAGAAATGGAACAATAGAATGAAAAAATAATATTAAGCATTTGTATTGATAGATCTGTATCAACCCTGGGGATTTATAATCCTCCAGAAAATAGAAGCTAAAAAAGCATCATTAATATTAACATTACTGTTATTAATATGAATTTTTTATTGCATATGCATTAACATTAATATACTTTATTTTGAAAGGAGTTTTGGTCCTCAATATTACAGGGTGAAGAAGAGATGGAAGAGGAAGATAAAAATATCCAATCTGAAAACCCATGAGGCTGATTACATTTGAAGCAATCAGCCAACTTAAAGTCCAAATGGAGTTCTGTTCCTTCAGTGGCAAACAGCAATAATCCACCTGTCAGATTTTTAAACTCCTACAAATCCTAAATCACTATCTGGTTGTAGATAGCCTGGATCTTTTGGAGAGATCCCTGTTCTCACAGAGTCCTTTACTTTACTAACCTCCAGGAGATCAGTTCTGGGGTGTGCATCATTGAGCAGTGGTGTCAATTCCACAGCATCTATATGGTCTTGCTGAGGGATTATGCTCCCAGGGCACTGTCTGAGCTCCAAACCAGCCACAAGTGACAGGGATGGTATGTCCACAGCACTTGGTTTATTCTTTCAAGCACCTGTATTCCACAGCTTGGCCTAGCTACTCATCTATGCCCTCTTAAGTCACTGAAATGGATTTTTCCTTTAGGAAGCTCAATTTTTGAAGAATTCACTACAACATAAATCACTTACTGTACCAAGCAACTGTTACAACACTGCCATCCTGTGGAAGTTCAATGATTGGCATAAATCACTACATTTCACATTTGTTAGACCACATAAATCATCATTTTTAAGCCCAGTTCTGCAACTGCTATACTTCCCATGTGCACTGCCCATGCCCACCCCAATCCCTTACTCCCACTTCTTTCAAAAAGCTACATACTGCCTGGTACTGAAAAGATTTTTAAAAAGGCAATTTACACAACATGACAACTTTTCTCGGAACTTAGAAACATCAGGATGATATATAATCACAAACTTTTCATGTTCCTTTATATTCTAGGTTTGAATGGTCTTTGCAAAAACAGGCATTTTGATTCCTGCATGCTGTTCTTATGGTTATAAGTTTGACCAGCTCCAGAACAAAACCATTCTGACCTACTGTGGGTAAAGTCATTCTACATTAATCTGCAGTACACCACACAAACACAGGAAAGATCTACTGAAAAGCTTCTCCAGAGAGTATAATCATGTATTGGCCACATACTTTCAATTAATGGATTACAATCACCAGAAATAAACACTCAATCTGAAATTTTAGTATACTGAAGTAGTTGATATAAATATATGCCTATTCACTGTCTGAATGATAAAATCCAAGACATATAATAAGGAATTATTGAAATGAAGTTTTAAATTCTGGAAGATCTTCAAGTGTTTTATTAAATACTCTGATAATTATACAGAACCTAAAAAATTCTATGAAAAACTATAAAACTGAAGTGTGCAAACATAACATAAATCTATACCCTTCCAAGTGTAAAACTGTGTATTTTTTGAACATATGAGAAACTAAAGAGACAACAATAATAGAAAATAGTATCAATGGTTGCTGTATCTGAATAAAGAGGTTATTCACTTCTCTGTCTAATACACTGGAATTGTAAGGACTTGTTCATAATGAATAAACTAGGGGAGCTGAATGAAAGGCACTAGCCATTGTCAAGATGAAAAAATAAAAGCACAGCTTGAGCTTTCAGATGGAGGTAGCATCATCACTATTAATGCCAAATGGGTCAGAAGCTATCTGGCTAATAAAGTCATCTGCCTTCCAGCCCTAAAATATTCTAAAACTGGCAAACCCTTCACCTTCTGGAAATTTTTACTCATTACATGATTCTGAATCAGACTCCCAGATATATCAATCACATCCCCTTGACCTTTTCCTTGGTGTATGAACACTCTCATGAAAAATATGTACCAGGAAACCATCACTATTTTTAAAAATTTGGTTCTGCCAAATACTGTTCTCTACATGTATGTTATGTTGGATTAAACTTAACACAGCCTTTCTACAATGGCTCATGCTAGCTTGAAATAAATTTGAACAACTGATCTAGAGATTAAATCCCCCTAATTTTCCTTAATAGTAAAAAGAATGTAGATTTTACTAGCTATTGTCAGCTAACAATATTTTTCAAAAGTTTTAGCTGCACATGGGTAGTTTTAGCAATTGTAACGAAACTCCCCAAATATCTTTATTCTCCCTGTTTCAAAGACCTTTTGTAAACTCTACTCCCTGTCTGAATAGTTTGGAGGTGAAGCACACTTGAATTTCCTCTCAGAAGTGCTTGAATATTCTCACCTATTTTACAAAAACATCCTGTTAAACAAACCTAGAAATGACATAGTAATGTGAGATGTACAGACTTCCCTAGGCTTCCCACTAAAGCTTACATTAAGACAGAAGTTGCAATGCAACAGCAGAGCAGTGATCACATTTTCACTGACAACTCCGTGGCAGCACATATCCCTCACTGCTGAAGGGCAATAACATCTCCAAACACTGTAGCTATTTGCAAAACAAACATCTGCCAAACCCTTTTATTCCTATGAACATGCAGTACTATTTTACCCACGTGAGTCCAAAGACTCGTTCATTGAAAACTGAAAAAGCAAGAGCACTTATTCTTTATCGTTTCTGGCTTCCATATTACTTCAGGATTTTATAATTAGTTGATTTAATTTTCTCTTGCCTAATTCATAGAAATCAGAAAATGAAAATATGTAATAAAACAATTTTTAAAGGAAAACAAGATTAATTTCCCCTTAAGTTAGGAAGAAGTAGTTAATGAAGAAGTTAAGTAGTACTAGCATTAAAAATTAAAGATGGGTTAGAGCTTTTTCTCTCTTTTTTTAATTTTAATGAATTTCCAATTCTCAATTACACCGAGTAACAAAGAAGTATGGAAGCAATATTTATAGCTTTGATAACAAAAATTCAAAACCAAACTAGAGTAAATTGAGCAATTATTGTGGTATATAATGGTTCACATATATGTAGATAATTTCTCTAGCAGGGACTAAAAAAAACATTAAAATAATTAAAATACAAAGATAAAACAGTATTAAAATGAGGAATGAAAATGTATTTACAAATACGAAACGCCTTGTGATTACGCTTCAGCTCCCATTATGTTCTCCACTTACCTATGGTAAAGGCTTCACATTAAAAATGTTCCAGCTACCTTCTACATCTCTAAATAACTGAATTGCTTACTAATTATTCCATTCACACACCTATATCATGGCCGACTGATTTTATTGGTAAAGTGTCAGTAAAAACAGTTTACACAGTATTTAAATGTCAGGCAAATCAATAAAAAAGTTAGGTTCCCAGATGGATCCCTATTCACACGTTCCTGAAACTGGAAGGAAGGCTGACCAATTAATCCAATAAAATTTTAAGGATTCCCATGGAGTGGACAGACTCTTACAGTGCACACCCTGTCTCAGTGATCTAAAATTCACACAACTGCTTAAAATTTCCTATGTCTTTATCTGTATGTTTGCATAATTTCTTCTGTATAACTTTTAAAAATACCAATTGTTTTATATACTTGGAAAAGAAAAAAATATAAAACATTATTAAAGGCACACATGTCATGCAGACTTAAAAGATATTAACAGGGTGCTTTTACATCAAACCACCCATTTTTCTTTCCCATGGACTAGAAAGGAAAAAATTAATTAGCAGCTAGATATACGAAATTTTGGAAGTGTGAGTCTGTTTGAACTCCTTATTGCCATGTTGTGGAAAATAACTGACTATAATCAGTACTCAAATTAAAACAACTCAATCTGATATGCAATTACTTAACACCCACTTGATACAAAATTATTGTACTGATGTGTTTTGTATCTCATGTTTAAGTATTTGAGAATGACTTTGCAATGAACGGAACTTACCAATGTAGACCCTCCTGCTGTATCTCTGCATCAGCAACAGAACAAACACATGCAGTGGAATAAGGTTGATGATGAAAACATAACCACCCCATGCAGAGACCTACGACAAATGAACAGGAAATTAGATCTGAAAATATCTGCAAATTCTTAGGACATCCCATGCTGGATTTATCCATCTTGATGGTCTAACAAGATAACACAAAGCCCATCTACACAAGCAGTCAGAACTACTACTAATACCATCAAAATCCTTCTCAATACATATTATAAAATGAAAACAAACCACAACAAAGCCCACCTAGCAGAGGTGTTTGAAATGGGCTGATGGATTTCCTAGGCTACCCTTCCTAGATCTCCTCCTTCCAAGCTAATCTGGTCATACTGGCAAACGAGAATGTGACGCTGGGGGCTCTTCCCAATGGTGAAGGCTGCAACAGAAGGCAGTGGTAGGATCTGTAGGGCCATGAGCTGGACTTTGATGATCTTTGTGGGTCCCTTCCAACTCAGGATATTCTATGATCTCATGTAGGATCCAAAACTTTCTTTTGACAAATGTAGCACCATGGACTTTTTGCTGAGGACAGGGAACATTATCTCCAGGTGGACAGAGGGAAGGGAGCAAGGCTACACCTCCAGGAGCAGAACTCCAGGACCAGAGCAGCCAATGCAGGCTGCAGTGTAAAGAAATAAACAAAAGGAAGAGTATGGATGCACATGAAAGCAGGACTGAGCACTGGGGAATGATATAAAACAGTATTATAGACATTGCAAACCTGTGGCAACAAGAGCTGTTGAGAAGGACTTCTATGGCATACTTGGAACTGAAACATTACAGTGTTATTAACAGATCACTGATTTCTAGTTTAGTAAAGATTTAATGAGCTATCATCAAAAAGTGTTCTCTAAATTCCTAACATATTTAGAAGGGCTCATACTGACTAGACAATCTGTATTTTAACATGTCCTCTTGTCAAATTACAGTCTAGACTTCTCCCATATGCACCATGCCTACCCTAGATCTTCATTTTTAGCATGCAGTAGCTAATGTGGTTTTCACTTTAATTGTACTTTAGGGTTTAGATTCCTGTAGCTATTTTTGAAGTCCTAGAATCAAAAGAGAAACCCAAATCACTATGTTCTATAGAACAGATTCTAAAAAAACATGAGGCCAAGTATTACTGTCTTTTGACACTAATACTACGGACCCCAGCATTTCAAAATTTATGGTAAGCAATTCAGACAATGTGAAACAAGTAGAATAAAATCATCTAAGTTTTCTAGTAACTCATTTCAGGTTAACAAAATCCTATTGCTTAATTCCTTGTATGAAGTATCATGGTATACAGAGGTGAGTTTATTTAATGGGAGAAAACACTGCATGAAGGCAGGTAAGATAGAACAGAGTTCAAACATGCAAATAGAACACTGTCAGATTAGGGGAAAGGTTTGAAGGAAGAAGGTCGCAGTTTGCATGGACCAGAGATCTGCATCCCTAATTATCAAAATATGAACCCAAATCTAAGCACTGAAAATTATACTGAGGAAGCACTTTGGAACTTTTCAAACAAAACAGAGGCATCCTCACAGATTGGCAAAAACAGAGGAGACATGCTACTGCTCCTACAGGATTGCTCCATTGTAAAGCTTTCTTTTATTTTACCCCTTGTGGTGAAAAGCAGTATGAAGCTGAAGCTGATGAAGTAAAAGGAAGGCTAACAATATAAACGCAAGGAAAAAACACCCTTCTCTGTATTGAATGCAATGCAAGGCATTGAGTCAAATCACCACAGTGAGTTAGGTATATATTATAAGGCAGATTTAGTTATCAGGAAAGATTCATGCAATATCCACTTGGCTTTCAAGCTGTTCTCCAAACTCCCCATTCAAGGATTCTTACTACCTCAAAACTGTGATTTAACTTCCACCTTACACTGAAAATTACTAATTCCACCAGAGAAAGACAAATTATTACAATGTAACAAACAGTCCAATAATGCTTTGTCCTAAAAATTTACTCAAGTGAAATATCTACAAAGGCAGCTCCACAAAATTCTTTCCAAAAGGGAAATACGACATGGAGAAAGCCATCACCTGTGTGGGATGAAGTAGATACAAGCAACTAAATTCTATCATCTAATCCTGAGATTTGGAGCTAGCTAAGCTACAGATGAATCTGAACCTTTCATGAGCTGGTAGAAGTTGGAAGGAAAATAACAGCACCTCCCATTTACATTCAAGGATTGATTGTCATGATGACATTGATTCTCATGTTCTGATACCATGCACACACATGATCACATACTCTCACATACAATCCCCCCCACCAAGATGGTAAGAACCTGTTATTGTGGGATTTTTAAGCAGTAAAATTGTGAAGTATTGTATTTTTTTATCTGTATGTTTATGAAGGCACCTTTAGAGAATTTTACCAATAAATTAGCACAATATAAAAAAATATTGTGCAATATAAATCTAACAATTCAAAAACCAACTTGCAGCTTTTGTACTGCACTTAAATGTGTAACAAAGCTACAGGACCTTTTCACTATAATGCTATATCAACAGCAATGCTGTGTGTAAAGAAGTGGCTCTCTATTAAGCAATGTGGCAAAAAGGAGGAGAAATGGAATGAAATAAATGTAATCTTAACAAGAAATAGCTATCTTAGCCTCTTTGGTGACAAACATAAGGCTATTATTTCCTATATTAACTGCAAAAGTCTCCCAGGAAACCAAACAGACATTAAAGCTAGAGGAAAACTAGACAGCATCCAGACAGCCTTTGGATTAACCTTGACTTTAAGGCACATAAGCCAATCCCCAAGTTCCTTGTTCTTGCAAACCTAGTTACCTGATGGTAGAAAAGCAATATATGAGACCTCAGTCTTAACTGTCACCAAGCAATTAGCCTGGCTGTCCCACCACTAGCTATTTTGAGGATAATTTATTTTTCATAAAGCCACAAAAAGTTTACCAGTTAGGGGAAAAAAAAAGATGTTTGATTCAAAGAGGAGAATTCTTCAAGTCTAAGGTTTCATAAGATGTAGGAGGGGGAAAAGCAATTCCCTCAATTTTTCTATTAATCTCCTAATTTTTATTACTGTTTTCCTCCTCTGTTAGCCCTTAGGAAAATCTCAGCAATAGCCTCCATTTCCATAGATCAAGAATGTAAAGGACATTTATGATCATTTATTATGACACTGAAGTCACTCATCAGTTCTGGTGGTAAGCTTTACTTTATGGCATAATTATACCCATGGAAATAGCTTTCAAAATTATAAAAATGTAACTTTGTCCTTCCATTCTAAATATTCTGATTATTATTGCATTATAGTAATAACACATAAATATGACAGACACATAAAATACCAAAATTATACCTAAATTTACTTGTACCCAAATAAAAATCCAACTGAATCAGAGCACCTATTCACAGCATGGGAAAAATTTGTACGTAAAGTTACTACATTTCAATTTTTTTTCAAAAAATTACTTTCATCATGTTGATTTAAATACTTTACCTTTACATATTATGTTGTTTAGTCATATATTTAAGGTTTTAATAACAGTACAAAACAACAATTTTATATTATGGCTTCAACAAAGATGAAAATATCCTTCTTCTCTTCTTTGTCAACATATGGATTATGTAATATACTCAAATAGTTTAGCTATTATATGTGTAAAAGCCTTACCATGTAAAAGTAGGATAGACAGCAGCAGATTGTCCAAAAGACTGACCCAGTTTTCACAGACTTCACCTGGAAAAATAACCAAGAATTTATGAATGACAAATCCTGGGCAATACTCTAAAGTTTCATTCCAAACCAATTGTCGAGAGAACTTCTTTAGCCTGCATCAAGTTATATTTTATGTTTCTGAACGGGCGCCCATTAAACCGTAACACAAATGCAATTCTTTCACACACAAAAGGAGGTTAGGTGTATTGCTCCAGCAAAAGCATACAATCCAACTCCCTGCCTTATGATCTGATGGAAAAAGGTAGCTGCAATGGCTCTGTGCTACTTTCTCCGAGACATTAGAGCACTTTATAATTCTAAGTGAAGACCATCCATGCCTTAATTTGTCTGGCAACTGACCCAACTCTGCCATTATAGACAGAAGATTCTGTAATTTCAAAAAACTCACTTAAGGTTAATGAGAGCATCCAGATACTACTAAAGGTTTAGCAGGATCCAGAAACTGCCCCAGGAATATGAATTTGTCTGAAACTGATGGGGGTGACTGTGGTGAGGGAGAACAGGAATGAAGAACAGACATTTAAAAAAGCTAGAAAGTTGTCTATAAAATGTATTTGATTCTACAAGGGTTCATGCAAACATTATTGCCCTCTGCAGTTTAGTTAAATATGAATTCCATGAGAACAGATAACTGCTATCATATCTCAGTTACGCCAAAGTAACAACATAGGTTGATTCTATTATTGTTATCAAACACAGCACACCTTTCCAGCTGCAGCTTATTCTAAAACCAGATTTAAAAAAACTGCATTAAGTAACACCAGTCACTCAGTATGAAAAAAATCAATTCTCTTCCATTATATTTCTACCGACTACATCCCAAGTTTGCAATATTCTAAAGCTAAAACATTTGTGAATATGTATCTGCTTATGAAAACCAGAACTCTTGACAAAACTACGGAGAAAGTTGTAGTGACCATGTACTTACATGGAGCCACTCTAAAAGAACAGGCATTCCAGAATACACAAGAGACAGTATCCTACAATGTCTGTGCTAAATTAACAATATAGTTATGCTATTTTTGTTATTTCCAAAGTAGGTTCAACAGTCCAGAAGAACTCCAGCTTCCCTAAACTCCTTCCTGCAAAACTACCTTATACATACTTACAGATGAAAAATAAGACTGATTAAGGAGAGGCAGACATGCTGCTTTAGCAAGCAGGCAAATTAAAAGACATAAGACTGGGTTTTTTTAACCACACAAGTAAACAAAATATCTGACTCTAGACAGCTTTGACTATTTAATTTGGATACTTAACTCAAAGCCCAGACCCTCCATAAAGTCAAGTCTTTCCAGAAGACAATGGAAAGCACTTCATATTCACAGTCTAGTGCTTTTCATCAGCTACATAAGGAGGCTAACATTTGATGCACACAATACTAATACCTCCAAACCAAACAATCTCTGTGTTTGCTTTAAATTTATAGACTCATCATCATTTTTATTACTACTGCAGGACACACATACTTCAGTGGAACTGTACTTTGACACAGCAAACTGAAGAGCATGATTATGGAGTGATTCAGATCATGTGACTTCTCTCAGTACTTGCTTAATCAAGAGCCAAGGGGAAGAGGGATGAGAGGGAGGAAAATAAGAATTCAATGGATTCTAAGAAAAATCAGTCATTCGGTTGAAGGAGGAACCAGAAAACCTTTCAAAAGCAAAAGACTCAGCAATTACTTACCCATAAATAGTATGTGAACTGCAGTGCAAAAATAGCTATGCCTTCATTGTCAAACGATCCTGCTACTGATCGGGATATGTAACCTGGAACGATGGCGATGAAACAGGCAGCTAAAAGCCCTGCTCCCTGGTTCCACAGTTCTCTGGTGAGCAGGAAAGTAGAAATAGCTGTAAGGCCGCTAAAAACTGGTGCTAGAAACACACACACATCTCTTATATGGACTGTCACATTAAGCATATTTAAAATCCAATGTATAAGGCCTGCTGTCACCATCAGTCCTGGGTATACCTACATGGAGATAAAAACCAAAACAAAGCAGAACACTAGGTTATTACAGAAAACTATCATGGTAGGTTTGTTTACACAGAACTTACAATAAAACAATACTTTTTTAAGCTGATACAAGCAGTGAGGATTAGCACAAGTTAACAGAATTATTTTAGTACTACTTTAATCATGTTTTGACAACACCACTGAACAGCCTAGGTTCTTTTAATCTTATCCAAATGCTAACAATAACATATAATCTACTTCATAAATGAATGAGCAGCATACAGATAATATCCCATCTTGCTTGACATTTATCGTATAATGAAAAGAATTTGTCATTAAGGTATGGAAGCAGAAACCAAAATCTGCAAGAGAATTTCAAGCCAGCTACCAGTTTTAAGGAAAAAAAACCAAGATGCAAAAGCCTAAGACATCAAGAAGAAACCCAAAATTTCCCAGTCATATCCATTTTCCTTTAAAATATGCCATGCTATTCTTTCACTTCTTGGTACCAACGGGGATAGAAAATGTGCTTCAACAAGATTTAATGTTTTAAAGTTGAAAAGCTGATGGTCAGTCAATTGAGTACTGTATTTTTGCAAAATATCTGTAGACATTTTCAGATATGAAGGATTAAAACATTCCTGTAAAATTGAATTAAGATGTGCTCCAGGAAAGGTAGCATAGACGTACACAAATCTATTGAATCCACCATAGAATATTGGAGAACTTGAGAATATTCTTAATAGGAATTCTACCCTCCCACATTTATCAACATTAGAAAAATCAATACATCCTAGAAAAGTTAATACGTACTTCACCTGCCTTAGTTTCTTTCAAAAACTAAGAAGGGCATTGTACTAAAATAAATTAACAGATGATTGAATGTTCTCTTACATATATTTCAATTCTTTTTCCTAAAAGGTTTTATTTTGTCTAAGACAGGTATGGAAAACATGCATTTACATGTTGCATAAAGAGGGTCTAGTATCTCTAAGGAACTAAAACAAATGGTGATCTAACTGCTACAAAAAACTTGTAAATGCCTTTCAGTGATATATACTATCGTTAAAAAGCTTTAATGAACTTTCACACATTAAGAAACACGTGGCTGCATTCCTTAGTGTTACTAAAGCTATTGCATGATATTTGCATTCTGATTTGGTAACATTATTTTGTACACCTTTCCTGTCCTGTAACTTGCATTGATACCCATCTTAACTAGCCCTGACGCTTCATACGGGTGCCACACTGATCTAATTTCACAAAGTCTTCTCCCAGTGAAATCCTAACTTTTTTCCATACATACATGAAGTCTACTCAGCATACATCATTGGATTAAAACTTGTACCTTAAGAGATTTAAGTAACAATTTTTTAAAAAAAGGTTTCTTAAAAAAATGTTTTTCCTGTTCATTTCATATACCAGCATTGCAGGAGTCATAATACTCTTATTTTTACTATTAGAATTTCCTATGTAAGCAAGTTCTGTATTTCTTGGTCACAATGTGCTATTGGATAAAGACTAAGGCACGTTACATGACTGACTTAGTTTCTGCCGCTAAAAATTAAAAACACCTCAATATTCTCTCTGCAGCAATTTGAAAATTAAAAGCATATTTCATTAAGATTCTCCTTTTATCAACATCAAATTTGTATTAAAGTTCAAATACTACCTGAAAAGTCACCTTTAATTATTTTTTACTTATTAAATGGATTTTATTTTAATAAATTTATTATTACAATACTTACAGTTCCACCTACTATTCTTCCTAGTGGATACCATGCTCTTTCATCAAACCAATTTAAAAATTCATAAAACCCATGAGATGCAAGATGATGTGTTGATCTATAGTTAAACCTAGAAAGAAACAGAAGGATATGATAAAAATCAAGATCTTTAGCATCTTATTTACCATGTAAGTACAACGGTCCTCTCTAAACCTGTAGAGTTTTAAAGGAAATTACTAAGTTCTCAGCTACTAACCACTATATTTTCTTCACTTCTACAGCCAGTGCATATACCACAGATGACAGTTTACAGTTTTTGGTGAGTTTTTGTCTGTAAACATTAGAAGGTCTTCTTTCACTCTGATACAGCACTCTGGCTATTTTTTTCCCTTCCTTTCTAGAACTAGTAATTTTCAAATTTAGTCTATCACACGCAGTCAATGCAAGACTCCCATTCTGAGACAGGATAGCTACATGCTACATTTGCTGCTGCCCTACTTCATGTAAAATTGACAGGTGACTCATTCAGTAACAGGCAACAGGAATCAGCCTGTTTGTTCCCACTATCAAACTAATGGCCATCTTTCAATCAGTAAGAATTTACACAATGTAGAACCTCTAGAAGAAGTTTCATCTTCAAAGTTTGTATATTCTCTGCAGCAGAGAATTTCTTGTACAACAAAAGGTCTCTCATGCACACCTTCAGTTCAGCCTTCCACACTATATAAAAACCATTAAAAAACACCAACAGACTGCTATTAAAGCATTCATCTTCCACCTTCCTGGCACAAAATATCTCAAACATCTGATAACAAAACTTTTAAATTATTCAAATGTCCATTAGTTCTTGAAATTAGGTATCAGGCAGCAAGAAGTGCTACAGTGCATGTTATCCTAAAACAGCAATTCTTTCATGATCATTCACTCAAAGGCCAAACTAGAAAGGGCTACAGATATGGAGAATGTGAATTTTTGTAGAGAAAGTTTAGGTAGAAAAAAGCCTGGGTGAACACAACTTCTAAAACAAGCAATATTCACAAAACCAACCCTTCTAGATATTCTACTTGAATTTTAGTCAACCACATGAAATTCATTAGTTAAAAGAACATTAAAGATTTTACTCATTAGTTAAGTAGAAGTCCAGGTGATTAAATGGAGTATCACAATAGACAAGGTGAGATGGGGCAAACCACCACAAAAGACTTCCAAAGACACTGCTAGAATTTAAGCCTAGAAAAGCTTGTGTGGGGGTGTTTTTTTAAAACTCTTTTATGGAAGTATCCCCTTACATCAGAAATATGCATCCCTTCTGACAAAAATTTTTAAACTAAATCAAATCCTTTTGCATATCTAAGATTCCCAAAATATCATGTGTTTACTTTGAACCAATACATTGGTTCGCAGAATAAAGCTAAGGTCATTTAAGACTGCAAACCCCATCAAGTTCCTAATTGTTTAATCAGTACAAGTAATATCTGAAATAAAGCCACACTGAGTTCATGAGCAGATTTCTTCATCTACACAGTAGGAGAACAAAAAGAACTGAAACTCAGGTTCAGATGTCAGCAAATTTGCATGTTTCAAATGTCTGAGCTATCACAGCATCAGTGAAATGATATTAAAAATAAGTAAATAATGAAGAATGAAGTACTTTCAGGAACACTCCTATCTGTTAAAGAGGCAGTTATATAGGATACATTAACTGATAAAACTGTGGACTTTCAGAAGTCATTAGTCATGTTTATATAAGAAAATTCACACGAACATCAGTCATTCTGACCTAGAAATCTTTGATTCAAACAGCAATGTGACATTGGTTTCTAATAAGCCTACAACTATTCCCGTTTGACTAGATTTCTAAATATTAATTAATTCTCCAGTTCTGAACTGTCAACTCTAATGTGATTTCTGAAATGCTGTACCTGTAAAATTAGCCTCTTATCTTAGGATAGCAAGGTCTGTTGTTAATTTGTTTAGTGCCAAGTGCCTGCAGTATGGTATGCAACAAATCAGGAGTTTCATATTGCACAGGACACACAGAATCCATCCAGCTACAGCCTGGACTGAAAACACTGAAAACCCAGCGAATATTGTTATCCTAGAACTTCAAAAAGGGAACAAGAAAGATGTTTACTAACACGGATTACTTCCGAATTTTTATATCATGACTCAAACTCACAGAGGCTACAAAAGTATGACTAATGTTTACTTTACCAGCATCAAAAGATTAGTTAAACAAATGAAATAGGCAAGAAGAATACATATTGACATTCTCCTCATGTTTCCAAATAGCAAAGCCTCGTAACTGACTTCAGGAGGATGCGAACAACTATCTTGAGCTTTGGCAGCATTCCATTAAGTCTTTAATAAGAATGAATTACCACTCAAAATTGAAATGCAATGTAACAGCATTTTACTTCTACCACTTCAGAGGTAAGAATTTAATCTTCCCTCCTAATATACTCTTAGACAGACACAAATCTATTAGTCCTTCATTTCAAAAAAGTGATTCTTTTGCCACAAATGAAAGCATGGAGTGACTGGTGGGCATGCCTTTACAGCAGAAATTACTAGCAATACTATAGGTACACTAATTTTTCACTGTGAGAAGACCTGTGAGAACAAGAAACAACCTTCTAGACAAAAACTAAAAATAAAAATATTTAGAAGCTTAATTCAGCAACTCACTTCAACTAAAAAAAAAAAGTTCCCACTTCCCTCCCACTAGGTTACCTGCAAACAAAAATAAATTAAAACATCAACATAAGCATATGCACACATCAGGAAACATGCTGTGATGTTGCATATCAAAGCCAGCTTCAGGCAGGGACAAACTAGCAGCAATGGGCAGTGGACCAGACAAAAGTACAGTTTGGCAACCATATGATGACACCAGTATTATGCTCTGGTACCACTTAGCCCTTCACAGCACTTTTTTAGGGACAAGCCTGAACCTTGTGAAACTGTTCCCCTTTAAGCTAGAATGGAGAGTGCTAGCGAGCACCACCAGCCATTCACACCTTCTTACTATCTTGGTACTTTTCAAACTGTGCTTGAAATGCAGCACACTGGTATTGTATTTCTGCTGCAGTGCTATCACAGTACCTGCAACTATCTATAGTTTCACAGGGGTGTAAAATGGCCATGGAAAATATAAGAATATCTGCCACCTTTGCCTACACCTGCATCTGGGAGATTCAGGGGCTGCAGCTGAGGGAGGGGTTAGAATGGAGGCAAGAGCAGCCAGTGCTGGGTAGGGGTTGCAAGTCAGGTTTGGGGGTCACTGCCTGCCCCAGTTCTCCCACTTGCAGCAGCTGCAAGAAGAGGAGGTATTTACGGTTTTATTCTGACCTACTCCATCTCATCCAAGGAGACACTGGAACTGAAGACACTGCAGGTCACACTGACTAAACAGCATGTAGCACGACGTGACAGAACCAGAGCAAAGGACAGGATCCCTTTTCTGCCACCCTCAACCCTCACATCCATCTGATCTTGAGGTATGGAAACAAATTACTCATTTCCCAAGATTCCCTCTCATCCTTCCTCATCCCCTTGAGGCAAGTTGATTTGAAACAGACCTGAGAAGAATAAAGAACAAAATTATGTGGAGCACATGTTAATTAAATACTTAGCTAGAAAAACAGTTAAACATTCACGTTCTCAGTCCATGCTGTGAAGAAGACACACACTTGCTAATATTCAGCTAAGGGCCTGGCACCAGGAAGCATTGACTTATTTCAGTTGATGTTCTAGGAGGAAAAGTGATACTCTGTTGCTCTCCTTGCCTCTTTCTGTCATGTCTGTAGTTTGAACTATTTACTCTTCCAAGCTAAGCTTTAAAGGAACGAGCAATCCTAAGTCTTCGTACATTTCAGAATTCAAAGTCCCAACCATCAAACTAGGCTAATATTGTAGTTTGAACCTTTGGGGGGATGCTCTAATCATTACCTAAGTGCTCTGTGTATGGTACCATTAATTTTGTGGCACTGTTGGAGATACCTACATTACAGCTGGTTCAGAAGACAACTAGAGATAAGTTAATAAAAATGCAGTTCTCATTTCATATATTTTAACACAGAACAGAGTATAAGCAGCAACGGCAAAATAACTGAAACAGAATCATCATCATTTTTTTAGTAGCAACATTAATTTAGAAAGCTTAACTGGGCAACTTGCAAAGCAAAGCCTGTGAAGTTTTCACTTCTATATTATGCACTGTTAATACACAATCTGAACTATCTGTTCATGCTTAGGTTTGATTTTTATTCCTGGCTATGAACTGCCTTTTTGATGACACAAGGCAATACTGTAGGATGATTACTTAATGCTAGTCACAGCAATCACTCTCTATCCAGGAGCTACAGAATTCTCCTTCAGCACTTCACAGCAGCAATTACTGCTATATTTATAAAGAGACGTCTTTGACGTTCCTAGGTTCAGTATTTCCTAGACAAAGTACTATTTAAGGTGAGAATTTAAATAAAATTCATCCTACTGAGAAATAAGAACATACAGAAAAGAATGGCACATGTACAGCAGAGCAGTTACTTCATCCAGATCTTAACAACACTTAAGGCAATTTACACTGACAGCAATGGAATTCATTTGACCCCTCCATTCCAAGAGAGTGCAAGATGAGTGTGTTGCTTCTTGTGGGAATGGTGACTGTCTAAACCCCAATCAATTTCATGCTATTATTGCCCCATCATCTAGACTTTTTATCCAGCATTTTACAGCCATCTGAGAATATGTAATCTCCTTACAAGCAGAATCTGTTGAAAATTTTCTAAGCCTTCAATTATAAAGGCTTCTGTGCTCTAAAAGTCTTCAGCTGCAGATGCACAAAATTTTCACATCTGCAAACTCAGAAAAAATGACAAGATACAAACTGTGAACATTACAAGCTATCTAAGTAATTCTAGGAGTCAGTTTTTAATGCAAATGTAGATTACAGAATCAATTCGGCCATACAGAATCTAATTAGAGATGGCAAGTCTAGATTCTTGAAAAATATAGTTGCAGATTGACTCCACATCCGACATATTCTCTGCATCCAAAGAAAGAATATATGCAGCAACACTTTATGGAAAATCTGAAGAGAAACTTCAGTAACTTCCACTGAAACTAAGAAACATATATACAGTATTTGAAATTAAATTTTAGAACACCTGCTCGCCCACAGACTATACCACAAGCATAACATCCTGCAAGTCTCATTCTAAGCTCTGTATCTGCAAACGAGCAATTAACACAATGAGTTCTGTATAAGGTTTTTAAAATGGAAGTGTAGCACCCATCAATTACATAATGAATTCAAGGCACTAAGAAAATCTTTCTCATCAGGAAAATTTTTACTTGTGATGCGTTTATAGCCTCGGTAAGTATGTATGGACATTTAAGCCTTTTTCAAACAATCAAGATTAGAATTTTGGAGCAGCAATACCAACAGGCAAAAGTACTTATGACATGTAAAGACCCTTTCCTAGTGCTCACAACCCAAACTCAAGGTGTTGGACCTCACAGTAAGACTGGAAAAAACATACACCAAGCTCTACCTCTCTCAAGTGTACAAACGTATGACATAGAGGGTGGTCCTCTGTTTACCTGAGCCAAAACTGACATAACTCTGCAAAATGGAAGAACAGTCAGGCAATTTTATTTCACAAAAATCTCACATTCCTTTCTTTATAACTTACATTCATGTCAGTAGAATGGTTTTATTAGGTCCTAAGTCTAATACATACACTATATGATTTGTCTCTAATTAGCACATTGATATTTACTTTAAATCCTTATGCAACCACAAATAATTTTTTCTACAATTTCTCTGGATACCATGGTTTTATGTGGAAGCTTTTATCACTCTGCACACTCAAGCTTCTGTATCTCACTGGACAACAACCACTCAGGGAGTCATGAGCACAGGAACTCTACCCCATCTTTCACAAGGGACACAGAACAGGTTTGCACAGTTCTTGCTAAACTTGATTGAAAGATGATTATTAAGACAAGCCTTCCAGAAAGAAAAAATAAAAGCTTTGACTGATGCAGAGTTTAATATCATCCTAATTTGGATGGTTTTGAGAGGTTAAATATGTGATTTCTGACTGTTTTGTCTTTACATTTTTATATCAAAATATCTGGATATGTAAATACTCTTAGCATTCTGAGATAATATCAAGTATTTGTGATGACTCCCGAGATGGCCGTACATTTAGAGAGGCTCAAATGATCTGTTGGGGTTTTTGATGCAAGTAGGGCCATTGGAAAAGAGAAATACACGTCCTTCAAGCTGACTGTCAATAACAAGTCCTTGACAAAAAAATTGGCAGCAATACTGCCACCCTGAGTTCCCTCAGTTTCAAAGATGGTCATGGACCTGCTTCTGATTTCAGATTTCATAACTCTGGATGAACCCACCCACTCAGAAAAATGTGGCAAAGACTCCCTTGTTATACTAAGGTTAGTAAGAATGATGATGCAACAAAATGGCAGGAAGTTTTGCAGTGATGTGGCTACCTAACTTCAAAAACAATAGAAATTTCGAGTCAAAGGAGGAAGACATTTCTGTTCCTGGAATCCAGCTGAGAAACAAAACTCCTCCTTTTCGTAATATCTTTAGAATAATCCCTGAAGGTAAACCAGGAGAAAGCCAAGGCAGAAAAAAAGGTGGGTGACACAATTAGCAGGGCACCCATATTTTCAGGCCCAACATTCAACTAAGCTCAATGGAAATCCCAAAGAATACTAGAATGTTTATAGAATAACCATTAAGAATTACCATTAAGAACATCAGAATGTCCCCAGTGTGTTTAAGAAGGATTACAGCCTTCCTACTGCCACTACTTGGCATGGTATTTTCTCTGCCTGCAATGAGATGTTACGCTTAGCAAGTGCTAAAATCAGGAACTGCACGCTGCCAGGAGCTTAATGATATAAAATTCTACAAGGAGCATACAGTCACTCAGCTTCTTCAGAGAACCCAGGGCACCTCCAGTATTTTTGCTAAGAAACTGTGAGCTTTTGAGAGCACTCCATGATCACAATTTGTATTTTTCACACAATCTACCACCATCTGAAACCACGATATGCTTCCCATCACCACTGTAGTGGGCGTATATCTGTCTACAACTTCAGACACTTCCCCTGATGCCTATTAGGTTTTTTATTACATTTTCTCTGTCTTGCTTTTGAACTATTCCATATCTCAAGGCAAATTATTATGAAAAACATTGGTTTTTATCAATATTAAAAGGCATACTTTGCCAGGGAATTCTGCCATTCATAACACGTAACAATATTTTAGACCTAAGAAGAAAGTGATGATGACATTTCTCTTGGGACAGTCAAATTTCCCAAGAGGTTTCAACGACAAGATGGAAACAGAATAATTTGAAATTTTTACAGGCAAAAACTGAATGCTTGTTTTCTTTTCTATGGGCATACACTTTACCCCAGATGCCACACTACAACCGGCATCCAAATTGATGACCATGTTGGTTCTGTACCTTTTGACAGCATCAGCTTCTTGAGAGGCATCAATTCTCTCCTCAATACAGTTTTAAGTACTACAAACTCAAAAAACCCTCTAGTGCTATGTTTGTTTCTGAGTGCTCTTGGGCTACCCTGTGGCACAATAAGCCTTGTATGCTGGAACTCTGAAGGCTTTGCACCAAATTCAAGAATATGTTCAAGAGGGTGTTTTTCCAGATCAGATTCCTGCTGTACTTGTTTTAAACATGATGGAGACAGCTTAACTCCAAGGTCTTCTAAGTTAAAGGCTGATACATGAGGACCTGCTTGGCAGGAAGGAATTAAAAGGCTATTAGCTGAGCAATATATTTCAAGAGCCAAGTATCCTTTCTGTGAAAAATCTGGTACTAAAAATCAGTGAGGTGAACATGACTGCTTCCTAAGAAGTAACAGGGAGCAGAGGACAGCTAGCTCTCAAGCCACTTTTTTTACTGTCTCCTAGTACGGAAAAGCAACCTGTAACACCTCAATAACTAGAGTGGACTCCTCTTAAACTGATCCCCAAAATACCTGCTATCTTGCAGCAAGATCTAGTAGGTGCACAGAAGTGAATACTAACTTTTGTGATAGTTTGGAACATAGATTACAACAAAGGAAATTTACTATTCATTGCAGGTACTTTAATTGTATTTTAACTACCTGGAAGTATGAGGCACAGCCTTCATCTCTATAACATAACAAAGTCACCTATATGCTACAATGCCATGGCAATTGAGAAAGTACTAGCTACACCCAAAATGCACTTGAACTAACTTCACTTCCCATTAAGTGAAATCTAAGAAATCAGTCTGGATGCAAGATGGCCTGACAGACTGCTTTTACCCTGTAAAATACAAGACATGGCAAAAAGTAAACAGGACCCTTAGGAAGGCTCCAGATCCCTCACATCACAGATGATATTTAGGCAGTGACGATCTTATTTCTGGCAGAACATTTAAACAGTTATAGCACCGTAGAAGAGCTTTAGTGGGAATTATTTTGTACAAGCCTCAACAGTCAAGAGTCTGTTACTTGAACTTCTTTGTAACATGACAAAAGGTAATAAATCCAGCCAGAATCAGACATTAGATATCAAACCACTCTGTACAGACTATGGTAACAGAAGGTTCTTTAGCTCACAGGAACTGAAAGTATCTACAGTGTTGTGGCTGCACATCCAAGTCAGTTTACCAGGTTAAAATACGGTAGCTTTTCATTCAACAATCCTTACATATTTGCTCTTTAGTACTTCTTCATACATGTGCTATTCATCCTCCTGCATCTGGGTTGGTCTCCCTTGCCTGAATTCTCTGACTATACTTTCTTTCCATTGGTCTCTCTGTAGGTAGATCATGTTTAGTCCAAGAATCTGGATCTCTCACAGTGCACCTGTTGAACTCCATCTGCTGCCATATCGACTTACTGACTTTTTAATACAATAGCTGCTGAGAAAATAAAAATTGTTTCAGAGTGGATAATACAAAGCAACATCGGAGCAGAATAGACGCAGTCTAACGTGAAGAATTTCTGTCCTGTGATTAAAACCAGGTTAAAGACCTAGTTTTATCCAACTGAAAGATATCTGCTCAAATTCTGCTTAACCCTTCAGTAACCTGGCATAAATAGAAACAAACATTGCATTCCCAAGGACTGTAGAACCGAACAATTTTCACCTGTGGGTATGTAGGTATATAGATAGAGCTACCTGCAGAACAAACCAAGCAATACACGTAGGGTTTACAGGAACCTACAGACAGATCTAATTATGCCCTAAACAAATAAAGCTGAAAAGAAAAATGCATGAATAAAGCCTGAAGTGCAAAGGCATAAGGGTAAAAAAAAAGTACTAAATTACACATGCAAATTTAACTGTGACAGTTATCCTTCAACTAACCTTTGCTAGCTAAAAGGAGTGCAGAAGTGCTCCTAATCCACTTCTGTCTGCAAATCAGACAAATTAGCTTGAATCACAGCTAAAAAGCAAACCACTCTAAAGACTCCATAAAAGACAAAAAGAAAGCTTCCATAAATACAACAGCAACAAAGGGAGGGCTAAGGAGAACCTCCATGCTTTGCTGGATGTGGAAGGAAACAGTGACAAAGGATGAAAAACCTAATGCTTCTTTGAGTCTGCCTTTTACAGTAAGACCAGCTGTTGTTCAAGAGCCCAGCTCCCTGAGCTGGAAGACACGGATGAGGAGCAGAATGAAGCTCCCACATTCCAAGAGGAAATGGTCAGCAACCTACTGCACCACTCAAACACATATGAAGCTGCATGGGCTCCACCCAAAGGTACCGAGGAAGCTGGCAGAAGTGTTCACCAAGTTTCAATCATTTCCCTGCAGTACTGACTAACCAGAGAGATCCTGGTAGACCAAAGCCATGAAATGTGATGCCCATCCACAAGGAGGGTGTGAAGGAGGATTCAGGAAACTCTGGGCCTGTCAACCTGACTTTGGTGCCAGGGAAGGCTATGGAGCAGATCATCTTGAGCACAATCACACAGCACATACAGGACAACCAGGGCATCAGGCCCAGGCAGGATGGGTTTGTGAAAGGCAGGTCCTGCTTGACCAACCTGGTCTCCTCCTATGACAAGGTGACACACTTAGTGGTTGAGGAAAAGACTGTGGATGTTGTTTATCTAGACTTTACTGCAGCATTTGACACCATTCTCACAGCATTCTGGAGAGATTGGCTGCTCATGGCTTGGACTGGTGCACTCTCTGCTGGGAAAACAACTGGATGGATGGGCAGGCCCAGAGAAAGGTGGTGGAGAGAGCTGCGTCCAGTTGGCAGCTGGTCACAAGGGATGCTCCCCAGGGATCAGTTGGGGCCAGGTCTGTTTAATTTGTTTATCAATGATCTGGATGAGGGGATTGACTGCACCCTCAGTCAGTCTGCAGATGACACTGACTTGGGCAGGAGTGTTGATCTGCTGGAGGGTAGGGAGGCCCTAGAGAGGGATCTGGACAGGCTGGAATGATGGGCCAAGGCCAGTTACACGAGGTTCAACAAGGTGAAGTGCTGGGTCCTGCACTTGGGTCACAACAACCCCACAGAACACTGCAGGCTTGGGGAAGAGCAGCTGGAAATCTGAATGGTGGAAAATGATCTGGTTCAACAGCAGCTGAACATGAGCCAGTGTGTGCCCAGGTGGCCAAGAAGGCCCAAGGCATCCTGGCTTGTATCAGCAATGGTGTGGCCAGCAGGACCAGGGCAGTGATTGTCCCTCCATGCTCAGCACTGGTGAGGCTGCACCTCAACAAACCTGTGTTCATTTTTGGGACAAAAAAGGACATTGAGGTGCTGGAGCCAGTCCAGAGAAGGGCAGTGAAGCTGGTGAAGGGCCTGGAACATAAGTCCTATGAGTGCAGCTGAAAGAGGTGGGTTTGTTCAGCCTGGAGAAGAAGAGGCTTATGGGGAACCCTATTACTCTCTGCAACCACCTGAAAAGAGGTTGTAGCCAGGTGGAGGTCAGCCTCTTCTCCCAGGTAACAAGTAAGACAAGAAGAAATGTCAAGCTGCGCCAGAGGAGATATAGATTAGGTATTTGGAAAAAAAATCTCACTGAAAGGTTTGTTAAGCATTGGAACAGGCTGCTCAGGAAGTGGTTGACTCACCAGCCCTTGAAATGTTTGAAAGAGGGGGGACATGCTAGTACTGGGTTAACAGCTGGACCCACTGCTCTAAGTGGCCTTTTTCAACCTAAAGGATTCTATGACCTCAACTATTTTAACTGATTTTATTCTGAAGCAGTTTAAAAGTATCCACATGCTCTATTAATACAGTCCAACAGAACGGATGATAGCCCCTAGCAAAGGGCAAAAAGAGTTCCAGCTGTTTGCAAAGTGACTGTATATTCTCACACTGGAGCAAACTAATGTGTGAATAGGATGCCACTAATAAAATAAACAAAGATCAGGAAAGTAGCTGAAAACTGAAAGTGGCCTTCACCCTTCCTCATAATACAAAGAATGGAGTTTATCTTTCTAACCATATTTTGCATTCAGATACTTTCAGTGTCTGATTTAGCCTGAAATAAGTATGACAAGCAGATTTTGAAATGAGTTATCAACTACTTCTATTTTATATATTTCATACTGTTTCAAGTAAGTCTAAATTAAAAAGAAACTCTAAGTTTTCACTGAATTTAATGTAACCTGTTAAGAATTGTACTTATGGTTACCAGTGTTTCTTTAAAGACTATGCACAGGAAACACAAGTGTAATAACAAAATGCTATTTGCTTTTTAGGTATTCTCACAGAAATGCTAAAAAGATTAAGTGTACTGTGATGACTGCAGTGCTCAGCATTTAAGACAGTATTTATAATTAATATTAAATTCCTGCCATGTACAATATGAAATTGAAGCTACATGTTTATTTCCAAATTATATGATAGAAGTCCTAGTATTGCTCAGTCTTACTCCACCGTAGGCATTGAGCCATTTCACTGTGCTCCTCTGTTATTTTAGCAAAGTCCCATGAATGCTTAGAAATGACCTTAAAATGTGAAGGTGGAGGAACATTTTTACGATGAGCTAGGCTTGCTATTACACACATATGCTTTGAAGCTGTCACAAATGTTATTACAGAAATATTCAGAGACTACGCCCACCACTGCCTCCCCTATCCTATGTCCAGGAACATGCTCTTTCAAAAGCAAACCATCTCTTTGACCAGCCAGCTACACTGGTATATACAGCTTAGTGGCTACAGCCCCTCTTAGAACAGCAGAAGGATGGGTTTCATTTCTAAAGCCATTTTATTAAATCAAAGCACATCCTTTCGCTGCAGTCCCACTGTGACATAAAATGAATGTGTGGTTGCCCATGAAAATGGGGAAAGGAGGATCCTAAAGTAAGAGGTTCAGTTTCAATTCAGGTGGGGTGGAAAAGTCGTGTGCTGCAGGGGTATGTGAGAGTTGGGAAGAACGTGGTCTAAGTTCTCAAGGGACAGTTCTTAGGTCTCATAATCCTAAATCTTCTCTCTCCTTGCTCTCCAAACATGAATTAAGCTGGTCTGTTCCAGGACCTTTCATGCTTCAATCCCCAACAGACCGTATGGCCTCTCAACTCCCTCTCCACAAATGTGCTGTTTTGTGGCTTTTTCTTCTTGAAGGTAGCCCTGAAAGAAGACAGCAGATGGCACCATGTGGAACACACTCTCATAAAGCAAAACCATGATGTGCATAGCTAAGAATGTTTTGTTGAAACCAGAGTGCAGTGGAAGTATAAAGAAAAAAGAACCCTGAAGTTGACTTACAAGCAAAAGCCAGAAAATAAAATTCAGTGATGGAACAATTACAAGCATGACACATTTCACACAAAACATATCATCCATCATTTTGCCTAGCAAAAACTGGACTTGACTGTGGGAGGGTGGGGCTAATGTTGGTGAAGTAAAGGTGGAATACAAAATTAAAACACTAAAAATTCCTTGGCTCCCTTTTAGCCATAGGAGAATAATGACAGTTGTCATTACCAGCAGACCTGAGGCACCACAAATTAAGATACAGTTGCTAATGTTTAAGGTAGTCTCTCCAGTGTCAGGATTCATTTTCTATTTGGCGAATGAAAGATTAAAACTGTTACAGAGTAAAATTAATTGTGAGACACATGCAATAGCTTTTCAAATGTTACTTCAGACATCTGACAAAAGATGAATCATTCTAGTCACCTGAGTAAGATAAAACAGTCAAAACACAGTAGCATTACACAGCTTCTTGGAAAACTCAAACACTGCATTGGCTTTCATTCTACAACAGAGTTGAAGAGACATCCATTTACTGTCATTGTTACCATCGATGCAATGCCAAAGCTCCAAATTTGTTTTGCTGACTTTCTAAACTAGAAGAATTGCAACCTCAAGGCATTTTATCTATTGCCAGAGAAAGAATTAAAGACATTTTAAAAAGACCTTTAATACTCAAATGATCAAATATTTCAACCATGAAGATGAAATTGCCCTTTTTTAAGATAAATGTTGCAAAAATATTTATGAAATTCTAAGTTATTTAACTGAAGTTCCAAATGCTGTTTGGGCTAAGTTCAGAATAAGGAGTTAGCACATTCAAAGTATGCAACAGACTATATATACACACATATATATATATACACATATATTTATGTAAAGCTGGATAAACATAGAAAAGCACTGAGGACAGGAAAGTTTGTTTTGTTTTGCTTCTGCATCACTCTGTTTTCAAATCCTCTGGCTATAGCACACACATATTCTATTAAATGTGTTCCTCTCAATCAGCTGCATCCTCAAAGAGGTGCTTTCCATGCCTAGACTTTCTTAACATATCAATCTATTGTGAAGGTAGGAATAAAAGTAAATAAAATCACACTTCTTGAATTTAAAGAAGTTAGCTATCATTTATAGCACAATAATTGCAAAAACAGAATACAGAGACTGAAAAAACAAAGCCAAGAACTCAATAAGTAGGCTGCCCAGTCACATGTGCTAGAACAGCTTAAAATTACATAATTACATGTTATTTCTCCCTTCTGCAAAATCCGTATTAAATCAACAGCATATAGAGTGCATACAGTGAACCACTATTTTAAATAAATGTAAATAATACTGCATAAAACAGTCTAGAGGAAAACAGGTATCCCACTAAGGCCACCAAAACTCCATAATCAAGCCAAACTCACATCCTCCATTGCAGTGTAGTTTCCCAAGGAATTTGTTTGTTTAAATGAGGGAAGTTTTGAAAAGGTGTTTTGCGATTCCTCATGGATTAGCAGCTGAAGAGAACTTGACCATGCTCTTTTACCTAATAAACTAATATAACCCATATAAATTGACTGCCACAGAAAGTAAGCATTGTAACACCTGGAAGAAATTATTATTTACAGTTATTTATGTTAGATGGGCACTGAAAAAGTAAGATTTGATACTGGAATTGGGTGCCTCACAGCAGACAGACATTTCAAATACTGTTTCCCGCTCTTAAAGCACTCATGTACAAATATTCAGTTATTCCTTGTTTAAAACAGACCATTTCTTTTTCTGAAGCGCAGGAATATTTCCTCACATAATAGCAAGAACTTTTGAAGTATAGCAAGTATTTAATTCTCTAAAATGCCAAAGGAGCTTTTACCCTTGGAAAGCAGCCGTAAGTTGGGAAATACAGCAGTTCTACTTAATTCGTATCTACATCCTTAAATTCATTCCCCAGGCTGCTTCAACTTATGTAAGGTGTGGTGCAGCATTAGGGTCAATTTCACAGTACCTCTCCAGCCCAGACCTAGCAGCTACCCACATTAAAAACACCTCAGTTTGATTCCCAGCAACAGCTCAGATGAAGACCACAAACTTTGCTCAGCTATGTGGCCAGAAATGAAGTCTATGTGCTACAGTCTGTAAAGGCTACAGCAATACATGTCCTAAGTTCACTTTGTTCTCCAAGCAAGGAGGAAGACTGCTGGCTCCAAGAAGTCCTGCTAAAGAAGTTAATAAAAACATTGTCACACATCCTGCTACAGGGTGCAGGCTCCACAGGCCCCAAAAGTAGCAGCTTTAATGGCTTTCCTAAGTAGAAAGAAGCCCTCAGGAGTAGCCCTACATGTCAGTACAAATGTACCTCAAAGGGCTTGCAAGAATGGAATTTTCAAACATTCAGGAGGAAACTCTGCAACACTTGCACAGTTAGAGATTAAATGGAAAATAACCTGACTAAATTAGAGGAGATTCTTGTGGAACAGCAAAGACACCTCCCTAAACTTAGTGTTTAAACCCTCAATCCATTTAAAACCTATTAGTTCCTACTGGATTTTGAATTTTCTTGGTAATTATACTGGCCAAAATTTTTATTCTCCCCCTCCCCCACTAGTTCAACATGAGACAGATTCAAAAATATAAATATTAGGATTACAGGCTTCCAAAACTAGAGACTATTAGAGAGAGTTATGATAGGAAGCAAAAGCTAACCTTTATAAACCACTCTAACCCTATGTAGTCAAAGCAAATTTCTGTTTTAAAACTCGAACATATTAAACTGTTCAAATAATAGAATATCTGCCAAAAAAGGAGTCCATTCAAGGATTTTAATCGTAGCATTTGCTCTAGTTAGTCAAGTGTTTGTGAGTGTTTGCTGAAGACCTTAAAAAAAAAAATCATGGCATTAAAAGCTAAACTTGATGGTTGAGTTGACCCAGCCTACATAAAACATTTGGATATGTTTTCCTTTTCATGTTTCATTCTGCTATCCATAAATCAATAAAAGGGTCAACACTTTGCAAGCATTCTCTCTCACCTCATATGTTTTCCAAAAGAAGTCTGTAGGGAGTCTCTGTACTCAGCCATACACTGCACGTGTTTTATGAACGTTGCCACTCCTACCTATCATGCATAACCCCAGTACTGCACCCACATGAAATCTGATGAGGTGTTCACCCCAATTACAAGTAGTGCAAGTGAGGAAAGAAGCACTACCTGCCAAGTAAAGACGGTAGAAGACAATAGTAGATAGGGAGCAGGGATTTGATTCCTGCATGACTGTTATTCTATGAGGCCACACAGTGAACTGCTTTCCAGCTGCATCACTCCAACTGAACAAACCTAGCCTGAGGTCTCCCCACTTACAGAGCAGTTTCTGCTACGCCTTCAATTCTGCCCAATGTTCTTTTACCAAATTATCCTCCTTCCACTACATTTCTAATATTTACCATTTTTGCAATTTCACAAGCAGTAGAGAAGTCCAGTACAGTTAAGTGCACATCATCTTGACTGTTACCACCATATCAACCTTACAGAAAAATGTACTTGGCTTCAAAGCAGCTCCCTCCAAGTAACTCAACAATACCTTACAACAGAGAAATCCCCAAACCCAGGCTAACCTGTGCCAGCAGAGTTCCTCAACCCATGTCGTACTGCAATAGGTGTGATCAAAAAAGATGCCTGATTTGGATCCTCCTCATCAAAGGGTAGGTGGTGGTGTGGTGGTGAAGCCTGGAACACTACACTCTCACATAAAAATCTCTAACCTTTCCCTTCATGAGCACACAGGCCCCACTGAATCAGATCCGAACTCTATGCTAGAATATTTTTCTTACCATAACAAAAAGGCAAAAACGAGTTTGAGTTACCTGAAATTCTGTTAAAATTATTAGTATTACTAGACTATAAAAAACCATTCAAATGTTAACAGTAAATATAATCTTAAAAATATATTTCAATAAAATAGAAACAGAGTATTTCTCACTTCACAGAATCAAAACACTTGTGAATGAAGAACATGGAGTAAGTTTTTAGTATGAATCTCCTGAAATTCGCAACATCTCAAAATTAATTCAAAGTGATTATATTCTAACTGAATTGGAATCCAATTATTTCCTGATGTCTGGAAGTTGTCTAAGATTATAAACAAAAGGAACTGTTTTGGGGAAAAAATCCTAAAGTCTGTGAGGAATGTTTCCTAAACAGATCCACATTTATGTACTTCACTTGAACAGGACTCTGTGATGAGTTGAAAGGCCCCAGAAAGACAGACCCAGTTTGGAGACCAAAGTGGCTGTCAACTCTCAAGAACACATTTAGCATACAATCTGCTGTCTATTTTCCCAGCAAGAGGCACTAGCAGGGAAGCAGTGGCCAGATGAATTACCTGGGTGGGCACTGGTAATTGGTATTATCAACACTATCCTCTTTATACATTTTTTTCTCCTCTTCTTATGATCACTAACTTAACCTGCTCTTATTCACCTCTTTCATCACCTGTTGCTCCAGTGTCTTAAGAGGCTCTGGTTTTATTTGTATACGCTTTCTCTCTTTCACTCAATCCCAGCTTATCCTCTTAACATCAGTCACTATTCACACTCCCTCCCAATGTCCATATTCTTCCTCAAGAATAAGAGATTAAACTGTCGTATAAAAACTGGTGGCAAACCAGTTCAGGAAACTAAAATGCTATAGTATTTTAACAACTTACCTCACTGAGTTTATTATGACTGCTTTATAGCAAGCAAGAAGAAAAAACCAGGACTGCACAGTGGGTGACAGATGGGAACTATTCCAGAAGTCAACTATCAGACCAGGTAAGTACAACACAAACCCACAACCACCAGTGATCGATCAATTCCATGCACCACTTTTTATGTTCACTTCAGTCACACTTTGAATTTCAAGGAAGGTTTTACATCATATTTATAGATGTGAAATTATGTTTTCATTAATGAAACAAGTTTATAACAGCTCAAGTATCCATCTGGCAAACATGATTTGAACGTAGCAAAACCTATATATTTGATGATGCCTGAGATAAAAATCTCAACTTCCTTTAACCTGCCTGTCTCTGAAACTCAAGCAATGACACGGACCATAGTTTATTTTCACCAGTTCACCCCCATTCACCAAACCCCACTAACACTAGATTATGGTATCAGTGATGAGAAAGTGGATTGCTTCTAGATCTATGAGCCAGAGTGAGGTACAATAAACAATGGTCACCCCCAATGGCAGGTAAAAAGCCGGTGGTTTAAGCGATCAATACTGCTGGGTTTGGAAGAGCCAAAAATGTATATGGGATAGTGGTACCAAGAGCTGGCAGGGATGTAGAAGACAACATTCCCAGCAGGAGAAGGTAGGCAAATGGAACTGGCAAAGCCTGCATTGGTGCACCACCCTGCACACACAAACTGAGACAGAGAGGGTCTCAGGCTCACATATCTGAGCTTTGGTATTCCAGCCTAGGAAAGCTTCCACTAAGGTAACTGGTATTAATCTGACTTTTAGCAAGATGTTAAAACTCTCAGGGGAAAGAGAAGTTTGATCTCATGTCATGGGATGTGATTAATGATTCAGATACAGTTCTCACACGTGTGACTAAATGGTAAGAACTGAACAAACAGAATGAATGTACTATTTTGACAGTACTCCCTGAAGATTACTGATGTACCAAAAGTTGCTATCATTTCACTTGGTAGCACTATCAGAATGCAACAATCTTGCTATATATATATATGTATACATATACACACATACAGATTATTTTTTGTACATATATATACACACACACATCTATATATGATACAAGCAGACATGCTGGAGCTGTACTTTAGAAAACCAATGCATAGAAAGTAGCCCCTGTTCAAGGGCTCCATGATTTTGGTTGCCTTGGTTCTGCAGCCAGGTTGGCATTTAAGGCAACATCTGACAGCATGCTCTCACTCAACTGAGTTAAATCTGCCGTTGTACTTTCATGTGCAGCTTTCACTCTGCACTTGTGTGTACGCAGCACCAAAATGAAGCTCTTGGTCCACCCAGCTACCAAACCAGCCAAGAGAAGAACCAAATTTCAGATATGAAATCTGTTCATTCCAATGTACCATCACTATCCATGTTTCAAGTTCTTGGCCTTAGAATGAAGTCCTGGAATTAAATGCTGGAGGCCTGTCATTGGCACATCTTAATGTCAGTGCTGCCTGACTCCATGTATCAGCTCACCTGACCTAGAAGCTGCCAAGAAGTACACACAATTCTCAAAAGTCTCTGGACCAGCTCAAGTATGGAAAGTCAACATGACATAAGAAATAAATCAAAAAGTGAAAATACTGCACAAAATAGGTAGTCAGTGTGAAAAAAAATCTAGTCATAATGTACAGGTCACAAGTTCTTAAGTGACAGCACGGTGACCTCAAAATACCAGTTTGGTTTTACCTTGCACAGGCATTGTATTTCAATGGAGATCAAAAACCAAACACCGTCCTCTCTCTACTGCCTTGGCCTATCGTACTACATTTGGGTCACTTCTGGAAGAAATGCCAACACAAGCGAGTCTCAGTGGCTGATTTTACAAAAGCAGCAAATCTCCCTTCTACTCCAAATCAAAACCTAATTTTATTGTCAGAAAGGCAGCTTGAAAGAGATGTTAAAGAAAAAAAAAAAAAAAAA